>CM062818.1:134652699-134979984 GCA_031772625.1 Pinus tabuliformis
AACTCTCTGAAAGGATGTTAGGGACTCCTTAGACCCTCTCTGAGCCTTCCTGGCCTCTTCCAAGCATTCCTCCCCGTGATCTATCCCTGCACAGTCAAGACCCAGTTAGAAGCACATGCATAATAATTCCAACAACTTGAACAAAAATACAAAAATATTTTTTCTTCAGATCAAAGTAGTCTAGACACATGCATCTCACCTTCCTAGAAGTAATGGCATCTCTTTCAGTAGTTTGCATTCCCACCTTTGCATCAGTAGGACTAGCTGGTAGAATTAGGGTTTGCTAGGGTTTGTGTTTCTTGTTTGCTTTCAGTTCCTTCCTGCAGTAGGTTAATTTCCTTTGAGTTAGCTTTCTTTCATCGGTTAAAAAGCTTCTTCTAAGAGCTCATAGAAGTTGGCTTGAGCCCTAGCGGACTTGTGCCAGCTGACCAAGTGACAGTTGCGACAAGAGCTAGTACTTGTGCATACAGCACCATCGCTTCCAAGTTTGTTACGAACTACCGGGTTGATAAAATTAGAGAAGGAAGCTCCAGGATTTGTAGCATTATTGCTACAATACTGGAGCCCACCAAGTAGATCAAAGCAAATCGGCCCTGAAAAGGAGGTGAAGACACCAACTCGGCGTAGGAGGGAAAAGAGATGATTAACGATTAACGGTTCGGTGAATCCCTCAGGATCCTTGATCCCGAGGGATCGCTGCTTTATCTATTTTTATACTTAGACATCTCCACCGTCACCCTTATAAAAGGGACAGCATTGTTAGCTCGGGGAGAGTTAGACGTGAATTATACTTTTATGTAATTTCTGTTAAGATCACAACTTTGATCATCGAGTCTCAATAAGAATTGGTTTACTGTAACTTTACTTCGTGCATTAATACAAACTTGGTGATTACTTCATCTCTGATTCTGGATTAACTTAAAGTGGTGTACCCCTAGAGGCTAAGGGCCCGGCCCTGGAGGACACTTGCTCCTGTATCATTACGATTTGATTTCTGCATGGTTTGCTTATCGTCGTTATTTGGTAATCTGATATGCTTTATAAGTTTACATCACATGCTCTGTTAAGTTTAATTCATTAAGATTTCTACAGACAGAACTATTGTATTGACTCTGCATCATATTACTATTCTTTTCAGAGTTGATTGAATATTACTAGTCTTAACAGAATACTGTTACTATCCCATTACAGAGCTTTTGCGTTGTTCATCTGTTCATTCACGTTACAAAATTTATCTTGGGAGTTATGTTCTTTACGATTGTTGAATTGATGAACGATGTTATTCTATTTTGAAATGCAGTCATATTCCCTCTAACTAAGATTGATATTTGGATCAGATTACTCTTTAGGCGTGTTGTGTGCGTATATGGTTTTCAAGCGTTGTTCCATAACTTATCAGTAATCAGTGTTGTTCCATTGGTGTGTGTTGTTCGATTTGCCTTAAGAGTGAAAGATTGTTGTTTTATTATGATTAATGCATTTGATTTGGTAGATTAAGTCTGTTACTGCTCGCGAGACTTAGTTGCTGATTCTATTTCATAGCTACTGTTCCATTTAATAATTGTTGTTCCATTACAGATTTGTTGTTCGTTTTCTTATTTGCCGTTCCATTTTCTTATCTGCCGTTCCATTTGCTAGTTTTTGTTATTTTGGTGTGGGAGACGATCTAAGGCTGTAGTGGGCCTTGGCATTTACTGTCTGGCTCCCAGATCCACGGTCTGTTCTCTAATTTCCTTTCCATCAGTTTCCAAAGGGATGGGTTATCGCTACCGAACCCTTGACTGATAAGTTGCCTAGTCTTCTGAGTGTGTGATTTACTCTTTTGGAGTAGCTTAGTTGTAGATAAGCATCCGTTTACTCTTGTATTTCTGAACACTGTACTACTAGCATTACACTGGCAAATTATAGCCTTAGACTGAGACACTCTTTGAAATAACAAAATGCTCTTGGATTGACATATTAATGTGAGGTAATTAGAGGTGAAATAGACCCTTTTTATAGCTCTACAGATCCCCATTGGAGTCGCCATTTTGTTTCCGGGAAAACTAGTGTCTTTTCGACCTACTAGTCCCACTAAGATTGGTAGCTATCTTAGAAACAAACAATCAAAGCAATTTGAGATTTCCTTTATGTATGATAGATAAGAGAGAAGCAAAGGGAAACAACCTGGATCTTCCACTTGACTCCTTGCTTGATTTCTCTCTCCCTTGATAGAGCTTGCAACTCCTCTCCTACTTGTCCTGCTTTAGAGAATCCCTGTATAGACAAAGTAACAAAACACCATCAAATCATCTCGATCTATGATATCATAAATAATGCAAAATCAAAATTACATTGAACATACAATGGCATTTAGAAATAACAACATTCACAAATACATGATTGTATGGAGGAAAACTCAAAGAAATTTATTAATAATAGAAGAAAGGATTACAACCCAGCGGTCTGATCCAACATCATCCTCCCAGCATCAAAGCCCTATTCACCTCATGAAAATCTAGATCACCCAACAATACAATGTTCCTTCTCAAAGATAAACCAACAACACTTCCTTACAAATTACAAAATTACAGCCCCTAGATCTCTCAGATGAGGGATCCATTTATAGATGTCCTGCAGGGGTGTGAGTCAGCTCTGGGTTTTTTATTAGTGTCATTCCACTTGTAGTTCTTGGTTCCACTTGGAGATTTCATTGATCTCTTACTCATCCCTGGGCGAATTCAGAGAGGCAAGTGTCATAGGAGAAGTTTCTAGAAGATTCCATGAGCATCAACTTAGCAAACTATCTCAACCATTTGTCCATTCTCGCTCATCGCACCCTACATAAGGCCTCTTCAGTATGCATCACACCTAGCTAGTGTAGGAGCCAGTATGCATCGCACCCTATCAGTGGAGCAGTCGATATGGTCCAGTTTTGGCTAGTTCTGAGTGGTTTTTCAGGTGGAACTTCTGGGGAATGATGTAATCAGTTGACCATGATCCTTTAGGGTATGAAACAACACTTTTAGGGGTTAAAGAGCCCTTGGTTTATCAACATATATGATTGGGGTTGAAGTGCCCAAATATGTCTATAACAGTCATGAAGTGGTTAAATTCCTCATTTTAGGTCATGGTCTTGGATTTCACTCCATGTGTCATCATGATACCATATGTTGCTAAAAACATGTCCATCATGTGATTAAGTGGGTAAAGGGAGTTATCAACTTAGGGAAATCAAAATAAAGGTAAAGGTAATATTTAATTTCAAATAAGACAATGTTGCAGTACACTACCTTACCTCATCATTTCTCACAGGAACATGCTTGACTCAAAATATGTTTCTGACAAAATGGAGAATAATTTTATAAAAGTGAAAGAGGATTTTGTCCATTATAGTCCAAGGAACAAAAACCTCCTTCCATTTATGCACAGGTGTTATTATTTGAAATAAATGCCCAAAATACAATTGCTATGGGAGAGTCGCTGCACTTCTGGGCAGCTTGACTTGAAGACAGGTTTTTAGGGGTTTGGAGCAGGTTTCCGTAGTTCTTGAGGACTCTATTGTGGAGCAGACATCCTAAGCTTTCCATTTTTACCTTCATCTTGGGATTTTCATTAGTGGAAGGCATCCAAACGTAATATGTAAGTTGGCGCTGCACTCTTGTCAGAGAAACCCTGCGTTTTTGGCGTGACCTTGAGAAAATCAATTTTTCTTCCTCATGGAGTGTCCAAATTACATGCTTGAGGTGTCCATATTATAGCTGACTTCAATAGCTTTCCAACGAGCTATCAAGCTCTCACTTTGGAGCAGTTTAAGGTCCCAAAAGTGGTTTGGAAGACTACATTGCACTGAGGAACAAAGCGCTGCGCTTAGGAGGTCAGTGCTGCGCTTTGGTGTTGCGATTAGGAACACTGCACTACGTGCAAGACAGAGTGCCCAAAAATGCTTCAAAACACTCCCAAATCTCAATTTTTCACTTGAAATCTTGATTTTATTGACTTCTAAGCCAAGGGACAAGTAAGTAGACCATCATTATCCCTCTTTTTCTTTTCCAAATTCATCTCATGTTGATGATTCTTCAAGTTAGGGTTTGTAGTGAAATTTGCATGGGAAATGAAAGGGTAAAAATGGCCATCTTTATTTTTGGTTTCTAAAACATGTAAAATGGTTTCCTACACTTTCATACATATTTAATAAACCATTTTAACCATTCAATCCACCTCAAAACAAAGTTTTACCCCTCAAAAAGTAAAACCCTAGCTCATTCCTAGAGGTTTTTGGGCATTTTTCATTACAACCCATGTTTTTCATCCTGCGAGAAAATCACTTTTCCACTGTTTCTTCACTCATTTTCATTAGCATCCAAAGTTCACATCCACCTTTCTCAAACCTCCTCTATCATTTTGTCAAAATCCACCTTCACATCACTTCATTTCCATTCATACCTTAGTTTATTTTTCATTCAAATGGAGGTGGGGTCCTCTAGCAAATCAATGGAGAAAACTCAAGTACCTAAGCCTAAAGTGACTAAAGTGTACAAGAGAGGACAGAGGCTTTTGTTTTCTTCTCATGGAGAGAAAGGGACTAAGCCTTCTTCATCGACAAAGCAAGAACTGACAACAAAAGAGAAAGACACAGTTGAGCATGAGTTTGAACTGGTTGATTCAGAGGTCGAGGATCAGACTTCAAATATGCGACAAACAAATAGGGATAAGGACTATCAAATGAAGGAGCTAGAAATCAATTTGGAAAGAGAAAAATATGTCATATCATTCCTTGAACTGGAAAACAATCAACTCAAAGCAAAGGAGTTGATCCTAGAAAAGGTAAAAGCCAAGTTATTGAAGCAAGTCGGAAAAGGTAAGGAGATCATGGAATCAAGCGAGCCTAAAGCATCAAAGGGTAGAGAAAAAAGGAAAAGACCAAGAACAAGAGGCCTTAAGAAAGCTTTGCAAGAAGAGAAAGAACAAATTCTGCTAAATGAGGACCTTGACCTAGAAGATAGGATTTCCCTAGAGGTTCATAAAGCTAAGGAATATTAGCTCAATTGGGTGAATGAACACTTGGAGAAGCTCCTTGAGAAGGCAAACAAAGACAATCAGTTTCTCAGACACATGGTGCACCACTACCAATCTCAAAACATGATCACCAATGTCAAGGTAAAGTAACTTGAAAACAAGCTCAAGAGAGGCCAAAAAAGACCATAAAGATTAGGGAAACTCTGAGATGGTTGCTGAAGCATCCATGATGCTATAAAAAACATATTTTTACACCTTTCATCCAATTTTTAGCAAATTCTGAGCATTTTGAGTTTTTTGAGAATTTTTGGTCTAAGTTCAGAAATTCAGCTGCTCTAGAAGCGCACTGCGCTTTTTCCTCAGGATTCCATTTGGGGAAAGGTCTATATTTTTGGAAAGGTCTTTCCATCCTCTAAAAAACAATTTGCCCATATTTTGCAAAGTTGGTTTAGTTTTGGAGTAAAATGCAAAAAAGTTGCAAATAACTAGCATTCTGGACCATTTTTTGATAGGCCATTCTGGAGTGACCTTGGGAAAATGCATTTTTGAAGGTATTCCCATGCTCCAAATTTAGAAATTCAAACTGTTCTGCAAACGAGACCTGAAGGGCTAGTTGATCGTTCTCTCAGATTTACATTTTGACCCCTATAAGGCACCTAAAAATCAGCTCAAAGTTAGCATTGCGCTTCTGCACTTTTCTATGTTTCAAATTGTAAATTTCACTGTGTAAATTTCTAGTTTCTAGTTTGACTTATTCAAGCCAAGATTCTGTATGTAATGGCACTAGTTACAAGGCTAGGTGATGTAGTGTTGTGTTGTACAACAACCCCCCATTTCTAAAATTTTTATCCAAAAACTTCAAATTGGAAATGGGTCCCTTTTTTAATAAACTTAGTAAGTTAATGTTTCAATAAAATTTCTTGCGTGGCACTAACAATATAACACGTAAAAACCTTATCAAAAGACCTGATTTAATAGAATTCCTATCTAAAAACGTTTGATAAAATAAGGATCTCTTTTTGAAAAACATCATAAATAATTCTACATTGCGATAAAGCGATTGAAGATCGCGTATCGCAATGATAAAGGGATACACATAAAAGGGTCCTCATCAAATCCTCCGATCCGATAAAGGTAATTGCAATCGGCAATTAGAGGTATCAAGTGACAAAGAATTAAAGCACAAACCAAACCCCCAATTGCGATTAATAAATAAGGTGCGCATCTCAAGAATAAATCATTTGAAAAGATGCTTTGCATGCATAAGTCTTTTAAAAGGTGATAAATCAAACCAATCTAATAAAAACATACCCTGCCTTATTATTATTTCACTTTATCGCAATCAGAATCATTGGGGCTTTCGCAATATACCTCACTCATTGAATTCCCTGACTACGATCATATAAGAAGAAGCGCGCATTACAATAAACTCCGGTAAAAGGTATTATTTGCACATATATTATTATAAATCGCCTTTATCGCAATCGGAGATATCTGTATCAAGTGCTGAAGCCTTACCTTATTGAAACTCCCGAATGCGATTTGCGATTTATCACTAATCGCCAATCGGGGAAATCCAAAGACACACTTGAGATAATCATTCATATGTGATCGACGCGACGGGTATTTATGGTATTTATTCATTACGATTGGTGGCTTGAACGGTTATTAATTTCACAGTTAAGAGTGAATCCTTTACGGATTTCACTCGTGGTGATTCTTAATTGCATCCGATTTACCATATGTGAATTGCCTTAACTCCGTTCATTTCTGTATTAGCTTTCAGTGGCAATATCCCCGTGTTATAGTTTTTAATTGTCTGTGCAGAGCTTCTTTGAACTCATGGATCCAGAAAATATGGGGAAGAAATCTAAGAAAACCAAGGCACCTCCTGTAGTTAAAGAACCAAAGCCAAGCAAGAAGGGACTAATATCAGATACAACATGCCTCGGTCAGGGAAATACGAGCTGGGAAAGTATCTACAATTTGATAGAAGCGGAAGAGCCTGAAGAACTGGAAGAGGAAGCTACAACTGATTCCACCAGCAAATCAGAAAGAACTCTCAAAGAATTGGCTTGTTCATACCTTCACAGAATAGCAGCGCGGGCCAAAATTTTGCCATATACTGATGTGGTTAGATGGGTCATCGAGAAAATCACCACTGTAGACCGAAAATTTTCCATGGTTGATGGAAGAATATTTGGGTCATTCAAACCTGAAGATCTCAGGAAAATGTACCATCTACCTCCACCTGGGAAGCGCTATAACAAGGCATTTCTAGAAGCATACGGAAATGAAAATGACATTGAGTCAGGCTCGATCAGACACTGGAGGCATTTCCCTAATAAACATAAGCACAAGTCATTGGGTAAGTATTCTGTTGACTCATTAGCCTCTCCTTATTGCTATACTGGTGCTATGATGTGTAGACTATGGGGACAACATTATTCTGCGAAATTTTCTATAGACATGGTCCCGTTAATGGAAGCTGCGATTCAGGGTTATGTTATGGATTGGGAAAATATTCTATCTGATAGAATAGCCACTGAGATACTATAATTCAGAAGGAAAACATATGCAACTCCCAGAAAATTCCCCCTTTTTACTACAGTGCATATATTCTTGGCATCATTTGTTTAAATTCTGAATACCCCATTCTCAGGTGGAAGTGGACTTCCCAAGATCCTAATCCTATTCATATCTATCACAAACAGTTGTGGAAGGCCGACTATAAGAATCACTTGCACAAAATTTGTAATGGTTTTGTCTTACCTGTATATTATTTTATCTTCAATAAGCCTACCGCTAGCATATTTCAGGAAGTAGCAATTGACTTAACAGTAGTGGGTAGCTGGTTCGGAGAGGAGAAATTCAATTATGTAAGGCTTTTTGGTAGCCTTACCAAACCTCATGTTCTTCCTCTATATGTCCCTGATAAACTGTTAGCCTGAGAGTTAGCATACCAGATAACAGTTGTAGGAACGTCAAAAACACTGAGGAATTCCAAGAAACATATGTGGCCTACATTCCCCCTTCGGTGTGGCATTTTTACCTTGCATGATTATAAACATGCAGAAAAAGAGGCCGAAAAGATTCAGATTCTAAGTCTTGCAACCATTCCAAATAGGCAATATGACCTGAGAAAGGTTTCCTATAATGTTACTTCTCAGGTTAAACTCACCAAATTTGATCATGAAGAAGATGAATTTGATGATTTGTTTTCTTTAGCTGAACTATTTTACCAAGTTAAAGGATTAGCTAGTACCAAATATGGAGAAGAAGGACTAGAAAAATTCAATAGGCTTAGAGACCAAAGATTGCAAACTTTGCCTTTGGATTTATTAGCTACAATCCCAATAGTTCATCCACAGAGTCAAAGTAAATAGAAAGCTGCTGAGAATACTCCTAAAGTGGAGAAGGTTCTCGAAAAAGAAAAGTTTCCAGAGCAGGAGCAGAGACATGAAATAGATAGCGGACCCCTTGATTCAAACATTTATATTGATCCTAAACTAATCAAGGAATGGCATCAATTTGATTCCATCATTAGTAATACTGAGAAAATCCAAGGATTCAGTACCCTAGAGGTGTCCATGACTTAGAAATCGGAAATCAACACAGTTCTCACTGAAGGAACAAGCGGCCAACCCATGATCCAGAAGGACTTAAAAATAATCCCTGAAATCCCTCCGATGAAATTGTTTTAGACATAGAAGAGATACCACCATTAGATGTCTTCTACGGCCCTAAGCATAGGGATGTAATCAAAAGACAAAGGAAAAAGAGGAAAATTGATCACTCTCCTCTTTTGACTTCACAAAAGGAGATGATGAATGTGGTATGGACAAAGGAAGTTAATCCTTCTGAAGATATAACCAAACTTTCCTAGTATGCTGGAGCATACACAGTGGCCACAATGGATAAAGCATCAGAGGTCAGTAATTTACTAAAAGAAAAGGACCAAGCAATCAGTTTGCTAGAGGCACAAGCACAGGAGAAACAACAGAAGATAGAACAACTAGAACAAAAATTAGCAGTTCAGAAGCAGCTAAATGACCAACTGAATGAGCAATTGCTCAAAGAAAAGCAAAGGATTGATGAGCAAGCAATTCATAAGCAACATGAGTTATCTCAGTCATTGAGTAAATTGCAGTTATTAAATGAACAACTAACTAAATCAAAGGAAGAAAAAATCGCTCAACTGACAATTCAGATAGAACGATTCAAGGAATATCCTCAAGTGGGAGAATTCAGATCTGAGGCCCTAGAAATTACCAGGGCACTGTCTCAAAAGTTGAGCCTACTATGTCATAATATCTCAAATTCTTCCTCTGTGTGAAATTTCATCATCCATGGTTGATAAATCAGTAGATGCCAGGCTGGACTTGGAAAACGCAGATGAAAGATTGACAAACATTCTGTCTTGGCAAGAATCCAAAGAGGGAAAGGATGCTAATCTACCACATATCCAGGAATCACATAAATAAATTTTGTTTACTGAATGGGAATCTCAGCTAATGAAGGCTGAAACAACAACATCAAGATGTAGATCGGCAACAAGCAACCTGGTTGAATTAATTAACAACACTCTTTATTTATCAAATTTAATAACAGAATGTTCTCCAGGTAAACTCCCACCAGTAAAAGCATTAGAACAGCTGTGGAAACAGGAGCTAGAGCAAAGGGAAAAATTGATCGCAAGCATTCACAATTTAACATGGGAAACCTTTTGGTTTTTCCTTGTCAAACCTCATAGCCAGCGAACAGAAATGAAATGACTCACTGATGCAATTAGCCACATGATCCCTGAGCTTAATGATGCCACATACACCGCTCACTTACACTCATGCATGAGTCATCCACCAAAACTCCAGCCGATGCCTGCAATCTATCAGCTCCAATCACAAGATGATCAGCCAATACAGTGAACCATTTTTGACCGACTGCAGTGTTCCTATTTCAAGATGATTTCCACATTTTTGCGATTTGGTTATACTAGTGCATAGCATATTTCTTTCATAGTTTGTTATTTTAGTAATATTTATAGACCCTTTCATGTTTTTTAGAAAGGGTCCTAAATATTTTGTATTAAGATTTGGATCGGAGGTTGCACTACTGTGCTTCCGATATATTTATTTTTATAAAAACTGGACCATAATTCTGAGTTTTGATAAAGAATGCTTTTATGTGACATACACTATTGCTTCTTGTGAAAGTATTCCCAAGTTGAAAGGCAGGATTTGAATGTCATTCATATCAGAGGAGACTCAAATGCATATGGTACTACTATATGTGTTTTTGCTTCATGCATTTATGTGAATCATCATTTATTTATTTTGCTATTATTGATATATGTATATGTTCTTGTTACACAGTAATTTGTCACCGTTTGTCACCGTCCCTGTTACCCCTCTCCCGTACACTGGAGGACTCATTCCGGGACCTGTGAGAAGTGACATGACCTGAAACCACTTGCATCATATTCCCCTAAGTATGAGCTTCATATGCCCTGAAGACATCTCCTGCAGGATACCCATAAAAAGACCTCTTTTTGCATTGGCGCGGTTCCACAGTGTACTGCTCGCGCCAATGGGGGAAATCCTCTAAAGAGGGCGCGCCATTGGCGCTCTGTCTCAGAGTCGCACTCGCGCCAACCAAATTGAGTAAAGTTTTTAACAAACAAGCTTCCAAAGGTTCTCCTTAACCCATTCACCAACTGAATCTATGTTGAGCTAGGATGGTTTGGCTTCGAATCTCCATAGAAGGGAAGTGGTTTGCCACCTTTCATGGAAGCTTCTTAGTGATAAAGCCAATCCCATGAATAATGTGGTTGATCCTATCTCTTTCCTCTCTATCTATAAAAGCTTGTCTCTATGCCTTGAGCAAGCTAGTTCCAGCATAGTGATAGAGAATTCCAGGAGTTCAAGAGTTTGAAGCTGCAAGAGCCTTCTTTGCACCCATAAGGCCAAATCTAAGTGAGGAGATTCTTGTCACCCAAGAGAGAGAGGCTTGTTTCCCATCCCAACAAGCTTTGCAAGACTTGTGTAGCTGACTACCCAGCCAAAGGAGGATTTGACGTCAGAACTATGGTTGTATTCTTCTTTGTTATTTATCAATAATAGATGACTATCATTATGGTTCCACTCTCATTGTCCTATGATTGATGTTGAGTTATATCTTTTCTGACTGATATATAATTGCATCTATTGGATTTTATGCTTGTATTTGTGTTGTTCTTTGCATGTGCAGGTGTCCAATCACGGAGATCGTGGGGATCGTGACCGACCGAGGCAAAGGAACGAGAGCGACGTCTCTTCTACGAATATTAGCATTGGAATCCAAGTAGGTTCTCATCATCCACCTTTAATTTGCAATTAGGAACTTGCGTGGTAGCATTGTTTGATTGTTGCTAGACCCGGTCTGGGCTAGTAGGGATCGTCTCTGTCCGCAGAGAGGATTTACCTCCACAAAAATTTGGTGACTCTACTGGGGAGTCTTGTCTCTTTGGTTCTCTCGTTTGATTGCTTAGATAGCTTTCTGGGTTGGATTTCTTGCTGTCTCTTGCTTCCTGGTCTGCTTGGATACTGTTAACCAAGCCATGGACTGCTTGTTTTATTTTTGACCTAGCAAGCTTGATTAGCGCGCTTTTTTGCCTGACAGTCGTGCCAATTGGCGCATGTTGCTCAAAGACAACCTGCGCCAATCCCTTAAAAGCGCGAGTTGCAGCCTGACAGTCGCGCTAGGCCTGTCAACTTTTCCAGTTTGCTTGTTTTCAAGCCCTCTGAGCTTGGATTTGTATCTTGCCACGTCTTTTTCAATTACTGGAGTGTGTTTGATCCTTTTTTGACTGGTTTTAGACCTCCATCCTTCGGGTGTTTGCCTCTTTCCATCAATTTCACATTTCAGCCCTAGGGCATCTAGTGGCTTTGTGCATCGAGCCTTCCGTAGGAGTCTTGGGTTCTTTGATCGTCCAGTCGACTTTGTGATTACTCTTTTGCATTTGCTCAGTAGTTGTCAAAGCTTTTTATTGTTATTCAAGTGATTTGCTTCTTTTTCGCTTGGATTTCGCTTGGCTTCGTTTGGGCTTAGATCACATAGCTCATAGAGGTCTTTGTGTTTTCTTTTTGGTTTGAAGGACTGCCTTGGTGTCTTGGGGATTTGATTGCGTTCTCATTGAGTGAAATTTGTCTCTTTTACTCGACGTTATTATCTCTCAAAATTTGTTTAGTGCACTTTGCCATTGAAAAGAAAACGAACAGTCTCTTTTGCGTTGAATTAGTTAATGGAAATTAGAGCTTTTTATTGATTAGTGACTTAAAAAAAAAAAAAAAATTCGTTTATTGCCATTAGCTGCATTAGAGTGGTTCTTGATTGTTTGTGGTCATTTTGTTTGATTGAAAAATTCTCAACTCTCTCGTAGTTAGTGTTCATCGAACGAAATGATATTCTTTGGCATATAGCTTGCATTTAGGGAATTGTGAGAGATTACATACGGTAGGACCTGGAAATCGAAACCTAATCAAAGATCAACCGTAAAATGAACTAAATGAACTTAAAAATGCATTGGAACATAACGCTCACTGTTTAGAGGTCTAGGCTAGAGACGTGCTCCGGCGTCGTTAAACCTAGTCACTGTTGTTTCACATTATGGTTGGGTGATTCCTCCTTTTGTGACTCGATAGTGGTCTAGCACGGACTTGAGCTCCCACGTACCGTCGAGTATATAGGGGAGACCCCACTAGGTTATCATCCTTTATCCACAGGAAGCCGTGTCTGTCACCTTACAAGCCGTAACGCACCGAACACAGCATTCGGGAAGATTGACTGCCGTACGGGAAGTCCTTGGTTTTCATATGACTACCAAGGTGTATATGAAGTTTTACGGATTTGTTTGGTAAACCCTTTTGCCTAGTTCTCCAGAGTAGTCACTTTTGGTCCTTTTCAAACTCCTTAAATGAAAAGGCTCATCTGAGCATTTGTCACTTCGGGCTCACTAAACATTCGAAGGAGACTAGAGTCATCTTTTTGTCATTTTCTCGACTCTTAAAACATGAAAAGGTCAAGTTGTGTCCTTGCGTCTTAAAATTTGTTTGGCCGCGATTAAATTACCTGGTTAGATCTTGTGTGCGTTAGTTTGACTAGGGTCCTTTATCGTTAGATTCCCTTAGGTTTTGTTTAAAGTTTGTCATCCTGGCTGAACCATCGATCCCGTCTCCCGTTCCAAGTGATCAAGGGTCTTCGTCTTCCGTTGCTCCTGAGATACCGGTTGTGAGTGATACTCTTCCTATTATCTCGAGTATCCAACCGATCAACTCTCGTGCTCCAGACGACGAGGATTACGAAATTCATTGGAACCCCATTTGGGAGCCTGAAGAGGACGATATTCCGTTTAGCCCCCCTAGTGTTTCGTCTCCAATGTCTACCTCTCACATGGATGAGACATCTCCTAGAGTGAGTGAGACACCCGTTTTGTCGAATATCGACACTCCTATCCCGGCCACTTCTCCAGTACCCTCATGCTACAAGTCGTTGAGGGATAATATAAGTGCCAGGATCCCCGCTTCAAGTACCATGTGGGACCTCCATATCACTCCCACTACGGGATCTTTTGTTTCACAAGTCCACAGTACACCTGTCACTTCAGTTCCAACGAATCCAACTGTTTGTGTAGCACATTCAACTCCAGTTGTTAGTGCCGTTACAGCGTCTTCAGCTCTGACTACTGGTGCTGGTCCCCCTCACGGTCAAGTGAGTAGCGGCCAGCCGGCACACACACCCAAAGTTGTTCATCCTACACAAAGTGCACCACCCTCTTCTAGTCCTGTCCCAGGAGGGGGGCCGTATGATCAGTATGGGCAAGCTGTTCAGGATCCGAATGCGCAAGGTCCATTCTATTATTACGATTCTACTGGTCAGTTCCTTTATCCTTCTAGACCCTTGCCTACTCAACCTGTTGTTGAGGTCTCGGTACCATTATCCGTTGCTTGGAATGCCACCACTTTCCATGGGGGCCAAGCAATGCCTACACAGCTTCAGGGACCGCCTAACCAAGGCCAGCCATCTTATATGCAAACCCCCCAAGGGCAGCAATATTACGGCCAGTCTTACCCAGGACAACCTGGGGGCCCACAAGGACAACCCTATCAGGGACAACCTTCGTTCGCTGGTGGTCCATCTTTTACTTATCTGACTCAACCTTCTGGTTATACAGGGCAACCTAGTACCCAGCAAGGTTACCCGTCTGGACAACCAGGACAACCTTACATCCAACAAGGTCAACCTGGTGTCCAGCAAGGTTATCCCTATGGACAAGCAGGACAAACTTATATTCAACAAGGTCAGCTGGCAGTCCAACAGGGGTACCCTTCTGGGCAAGGGGGTCAGCCTTACGTACAGCAGGGCCAACCCACTGCCCAGCCTAGTCATCCTTCTGGACAAGATGGTCAACCTCAAGGTCAACCGGCCGTCCAGCCCGCTCAACCATCTGTTCCGCAAAGACAACCCTCGGTTGCACAAGGATAACCTGGTACCCAGCAAGCTCATCCTTCTGGGCAAACGGCTCCGTCCCAAACCCAACCAGGACAACCTTTCAGCCAGATGGTCCAAGCTCAACCTGTTCAAGGACATCCTTCTGGGCCCCAGACTCAAATTGGTTATCAGATGCAAGGTGGGTTACAATCCCAACCTTCTTACCAAGCGCAGCCTTCTTACCAGGCTCAGTATGGAGCTCAGCAACCGTATGGTTACCAGCAACCCCAGGGGCAAACTCAGTTCACCCCTTATCAAAATTATCAACAAATGTAGGTCACCCCTTATCAGAATTATCAGCAACAGTATGTTGCACCTGCAAGTCAAGTTGCTAATCCATGGGGTGCTAGGGGGCAGATCCAGGGTCAACTGTCTGCTTATGGACAGAACCCCTATGGGAAAAATCCCTATGGGCAAAACCCTTATGGGCCAGGCTCGTCCGGACAAAGTCCATGGGGGCAACCACCACCTGGTTGGAACCCTGGTACTACCTCTCTTCCACGGCCACAGATGTCCTTCAATCCTCAGTTACCTTTCTTAGCGACATTGGAACTGCCAGATGTGTCCAAGTTGACAAATGATCCCATTCTTCATAATCCATATTGGCCACCAGTTCCGACTAAGATACCCAGTGATTGCCTGAAATTCGATGGCAAAGCTGGCGAGGACCCTCAAGCCCATGTCATGACCTATCACCTTTGGTGCTCATCCAACTCGTGGCTTGATGATTCCATCCGGCTCCGCCTCTTCCAAAGGACTCTCACCGGCTCGGCCGCTAAGTGGTATATTGAGTTGAATCGCTGAACATTTCAAGATTTCAACTCGTTCGCTATGGCATTCCTAACTCATTTTCAGTTACCCATTCGGTATTAGATAGGGACACATCTCCTTACGTCTCTCAAACAGGACACGGCCACGCATATATCCGATCATATACATGAATGGAGACGACGTTGTCGCTTGATCAAGTTCTGGATTCCTGATCAGCTGCTAACCGATTGGTTCACAACCTCCTTTGTCCCTGCGATCGCGCGAGACATTGCCATGGGAGCTTGTGTAACTGAAGAGCAAGCTATCATGCGTGCTCAGTACCTCGACTTAGTTTATTCTCAGTCAGGTACTTTATATGATTATTTGTGAGACGCCCCGAGACCCGGAACATCCAAAGCTCCGCCAAAACCATCTGTTGACGGTGTTATTGGCTCTGTAAACGCATCTTCAAAGAAATCATCCGCGAACCCTGGGAAGCAAAAACCGAATGCTTCTAGCGAAAATGCTTCTCAGGGTCAATCTAATTCTGGAAACACTTCCGAGGTTAACGCCGTCTAGTCCACCACGGCGGATAAATCCTAGAAAGGAAAAAAGAAAGGGAAAGCCAAGAATAAATCCGAACAACCCAGACAGGACTCCCCTAAACCTCCACCCGAGGAAGGAGCCAAACGTAAACCTAAGTATCCTTGTCTTATCTGCGACGAGGATCACTATACTAAAGACTGCCTCAGGTGGTCCGAAGTTAGTCAATTGTTGAAAGGTGCTCCTAGGACTCCTGCTGTGCTTAAAGAACCTTTCCCTTCACAGCAAACTCAAATGGTGGCAGATCCATCACAACCCTCTTCTTCATTCGGCTCTCAAGTATTTATGGCTGGGACGATTCCCGTCCACATCACTACTCGAGCAAAGGAATATCCATCTCATGCCAGGAAAGAGCCTGAGGTCTCCTCCAGCGCTCCTCCGTCCAGTTCTGGTCCACTCCACATCGAGAGACCTAGCACTGAGACGACTATCCGAACCCCTCCAAAAGGTGTACTCCGGAAGTCTTCTTACAACCCTAATGCTCATGCTGCCTAGCACTACAGCATCGTTGAGGACTTAGCTCAGGCCCCGTCTGCTATGTCCGCTATAGAAGTGCTCTAGAGCTGCCCCTCCCAAAGGAAGTCCTTGCTATCGGCCATCGGTGGCATAGACCCGGCTGACTCGGATATGATTTCTTTTGATCTCGAGGGCCATACGCCGAGACTGCCTCACCAAATCGCTTTCCTCATACAGGTCATTATCAATACTAAAACGATTCATCGTACAGTCATTGATGAAGGTGCCTCAACTTGCATCATGTCTGTTGCCTGTTGGAAAGCTATTGGTTCTCCGACGCTGAGTCAGTCTCCTACGACATTGGAAGCCTTTGATGGAAGAGAGTCCCATCCTTATGGTATCCTCCAACGGTTGCCCATCTCTTTGGAAGGGAAGACGGTAGAAGTGGAGGTCGAAGTTGTCGATGCTAATCTTACCTACAACCTCCTCCTCAGACGTAGCTGGACATACGCCATGCAAGCCGTGGCTTCCTCTCTTTTCCGTGTCATTCGTTTCCCTCATCAGGGGAAGATTGTCACCGTGGACCAGCTCTCCTTCTTCACCTCCTCTTCCGAAGGCAACGTGCCTTTCGTGGAGCATACCTCCAAATCATGTGAGAGTGTGGGAGCCGGACTCTTTAAAGATCCCGCCCTGATGGGTGTCTTTTCCCTCCCACCTCCTAATCTCACCCCTATTAACATGATCTCCGTGTGCTCTGATCCGTGGGTCCTTCCTCCCGCTAATCAGATAGAATCTTGGGGCGATATGATGCCGTTGAGTCCCACCAAGCTCAACTACGTTGAAATCATTGCTGCATCGGCTCCCCCTCCCGAACCTGCTCCTCCGAGCACCGTTCCCGACTCGTATGTTCATTCCCCTTGGCTTGGAGATGATGCTACTTCAGACCCATTAAAGGAAATATTTCCTTCCGATGAAGCCATTATAGAGACCATGTCTCTTGAGGAACCTCCTTGGTCTGACCATCACCACCGTTCCTCGTTCCTCCCTGCCTATCAGGAAATGATCGCCTGTCTAGAACGGTTTGCTTCTTGTATCCCATTTCAGCCCCTTCAAACACCTATTCAAATTTATCAAGTGTCTTCTGAAGGCAATATGGGAAACATTACGCAGACCCAACCCACCGACATCTCTGTGAAACCAGGGATTGTCAAGCACATTCACATTGGAGTCACTTTCACTCCAGAGGAAGTTCAACTCTACACCGATCTTTTTCGCGAATTTTGTGATGTCTTCGCTTGGTCCTACGAAGAAATGCCCGACATTGACCCTAGCATAGTGGTGCATGAGATACCTACGTATCCGGGTGCTAAGCCCGTTCGTCAATGCCTACGCCCCGTGCACCCCCGAAAGGCTGCAGCCATTAAAGCAGAAGTCGAAAAGCTTCTCAAGGCTGGTTTCATTTACCCCATTCCACTTACGGATTGGGTTTCTAATATAGTCCCTGTAAACAAAAAGCAGGGTACTATTCGAGTCTGTGTTGATTATCGTGACATTAACCGCGCCTGTCCTAAGGATAACTTCCCCACACCCTTCATCGATCAGCTCATTGATGAGTGTGCAGGAAGCGAAATCTACTCGTTTATGGACGATTTTTCTGGCTATAACCAGATCAATATTGCGCCCGCTGATCAACATAAGATGGCCTTTATCTGTCCTTGGGGCACTTTTGCCTACAAGAAGCTCCCTTTCGGTTTAAAGAATGCCGGTGCTACCTTCCAACGTGCAATGTCCTATGCTTTTCATGACATCCGTCACATTGTACAGCCGTATCTAGATGATCTTCCAGCTCATTCAGTCAAACGTCCAGACCATCCTTCCCATCTTCGTGAAATTTTTCTCCGCTGTCGACACTACCGTATCAGGCTTAATCCTCATAAATGTGTCTTCTGCGTTGAATCAGGCCGACTTCTCGGGTTTATCGTCTCCCGAGAGGGCATCCGTCTGGATCCCCTCAAAGTTGAGGCTATTCTGAATCTTCCTCCCCCTGCTTCTTTGCAGCAGTTGCAGAGCTTGCAGGGCAAAGCAAATTTCCTAAGACGATTCGTTCCGAACTATGCTGAGGTGGCTAAAGGTTTTACACGGTTATTGAAGCGAGATACACCCTTTCATTGGGATGCTATCGCTCAGGAGTCTTTCGAGCATCTCAAGGGTCTCCTTGTTTCTGCTCCATTATTGCGACCTCCGAATTACCACCGTGATTATACTCTGTATCTGGCCGCCGCCGACACCATTATCGGCATGGTTCTCGTGCAAGACGATGATGATGATAATGAGCACGTCATATATTACCTCAGTCGCAACCTCTTGGATACGGAAACTCGATACGCTTACGTCGAGAAGTTGGCATTGGCCACCGTTTGTGCCGTCCAACGCTTCCGGCATTATATCTTGTTGCGCACCACGACCGTGATTTCTGATTGCAACCCGATGACATACATTCTGTCACGTCAGCTGCTGGGGGGAAAATACTCAAAGTGGATCGTCATCCTCCAAGAGTTTGACTTGGAATCTACTGCTGCCAAGTCTAAGAAGTCCCTGGTCTTTGCTGAGTTACTCTGCTCTTTGCCATCTCCTTCTGTACCCTCTCTTTCAGAGGATCATATCCCGGACGAAACTCTTTTTCTGATCAACACCCTCGATCCCTGGTACGGGGATATTATTGTATATTTGCAGACGTCCTCTTTTCGCCCCGCTGTATCCAAAGATGCTCGGCGGCGGATCCGTCATCAGTCTCAACCCTACCGTATCATCAGAGACACCTTGTACCGTGTTGGCGTTGACTCCGTCCTCCACCGATGTCTAACCCTCGAGGAAGCTGAGAGAGTCCTGAATGACTGCCACTCTGGTGCCTGTGGTGGTCACATGTCCGGATATGCCACAGCTCAAAAAATCCTTCGCGCCGGTTATTTCTGGCCCTCCATTTTTAAGGATTGCATTCTTGCCGTCCGATCGTGTCATGCGTGCCAAATATACCAGTGGAAGATGCGTGCGCCACCAGCTCCGCTACACCCTGTAGTCACCGTTGGCCCTTTTGCAAAATGGGGCATTGATTATACGACCTGTAAGCCTTGCTCGACCGGGGGGCATGGGTTTATTATCGTTGCCGTCGATTACTTTACAAAATGGGCCGAGGCGATGCCCACATTAACTGAAGACGGTCACACAGCGGCGCAGTTTTTGTTCAATCATGTTATTACGCGGTTCGGAGTTCTGCAGGCCATCGTCACGGATCACGGAAAGCATTTCCGTAATCACATGATGACCGAACTGACAACCCAACTAGGCTTACGGCATGATAGTTCGACCCCGTACTATCCTCAGTCTAATGGCCAGGTTGAAGTCGTTAACAAGATTTTGGTTACGATGCTTCAACGTACTGTTGACATGCATAAGTCTAATTGGCATCTGATGTTGTTTCCCGCCTTGTGGGCCTACCGAACCTCTGTGAAGGATGCCACCGGTTTCACTCCATTTCAACTAGTTTACAGACTAGAGGCTACCCTTCCTATAGAATGTGAAATCCCTTCGTTAAAAATAGCCGTCGAGTTGCTTCCCAACACTACTCCGGTAGAGGAACGACTTCTTTACCTAGAACGGCTGGACGAGACCCGTCGCCTAGCCTCTCTAGCTATCGAAGCTCAAAAGAAGAGAGTTAAAACTCACTTCGACCATACCATCCAACCTCGTTCCTTTGTTGAGGGAGATCCAGTCCTGCTATACGACCAAGCAAATGACAAGCTGGGGGCAGGCAAACTCGAGCCCATGTGGCTAGGCCCTTATATTTTAAAGAAAGTGTTGCAAAAGGGGGCATATGAGCTAGTTGACTACGAAGGTAATCCTCTTGATAAGCCCCGCAATGGGCTGTACTTGAAAAAGTACTATGCATGATTCACGCACTTCGATTTATACATGCGTGTGTGTGTGTGTGTGTTTTCATGTTTTTGGCTTGGTGTGAAGGCGTGATTGCCCCTTATTGTGTTTTTGCTTCTTGTGCAGATGTCAGGTGCACCTTATGTTGGTTTCGCTGATGGTGCCTGCCGCAGCACTCGCAATTTGTCCTCTGCGGCGTGGGTGATCTACGATCCTCACGGTGAGTTGATAGATCTTCAGGGTGTGTGTTTAGGCTGTACTACAAACAATGTTGCTGAATATAGCGCTGTTATTGAATTATTAGCCGAGGCGATTAATCTCGGTATTCGTACATTGGTTGTTAACCTAGACTCTTAACTTGTCGTCCATCAGCTCAATGGGCGATATTCTGTCAGAGACCGTCACATTTTGAGGTTGTACTTACGTGTTAAATTGTTAGAAAGGAATTTTGACTTTATCACATATCAGCATATTCCACGACGATTAAACACATTATCTGATGCATTGGCTAATCATGTATTAGATAGACATTTGCATAATTTATAATCAAAACATCATACAAGCAAGCACAATAATAAACCATAGGCATATGTATATATATGTGTGTGTCGCAATGTTTGCACCGCGTGCATTACATAGTTTAAAAAATAATACATGTTCATCCTGATACATCCCGGGACGACATGTCCCTAAAAAATGTGCATAAAAGAAGCCTAGAAGTCTAGTCGCAGTGGTGCTCATGATAGCACGTCACCGCGCGAACCAATCGTCTCAACAGACGATGGATGTGAGTCGGCACCCCCACTGTGTGCCTCTGGTATGCAAAGGGTACATCCACCAGTCTAGCATAACCCAGAATCCCTCGGGTGAGTCCCTCGAGATTCTGCACCAGCTCTTCCCCCACGACACCCTCTACTTGAGGGTCAGCTGCGGGCTGGACCCTCCGCGCTACAGGAGACAAGCCGGCTGGTCGCTCTGGGCCGACATTTGTATATACGTACAACTGTCATCAGAACATGCATGTATTAACAAAAACAAAAAATACATAAAATATCAAAAAACAAAAGATCATACCCAGCTCCTCGTCCCACTCCTCTCCCTCTGGCAGTGGGAGGTCTGGATCCCCGATGAAATTAGTCCCCGCGTATGGCCAATCCTCCACCATGATCAGCTGACAGTGGAGCCATATGAAGAATTCGGGCCGCCAGGACATCTGCTGGCCCCCTCCTCCTCTGGGCATCAGTGCTTCCCAGCGAGCCATCCTAGGCTCTCGTGGCAATGGATCAGCCACTATAGCTCCCTGAATCTGAAAGAGGGGTAATCGTTCCAAGAAGAACGACACCACAATTGAGCCATACCCGAACTGTTTCACTCCTTCTCACTTACACTTTGTAAGCTTCCTTTTGATATTTGTGGTCACCGCTGTAGCCTAGTAAAAAATGGTGGGGCTGAGGCATTCTGCCGCTAGTAGTAGATGATTCTTGCTCGCCTCATGGGGCGCCTGTACCCCGGTTGCACGAGTGATAGTGAACAGTATCACCTTGAGAACCAAGTCCCGAACGGTGGCAATATCCACCTTGGCACTGTTTTTCCCAAATTGTGCCCCTGGACACACTCGGGCCATCACCTCACCCATCTTCTCCCTGGAAGGTCTACTTCCGGTCAAGATGGGACTCGCCCCTCTCCGTGATAACCCAGTAATGAAATACACATCGGACACATCCAGCTCTAAGGTTTGGTCCCGTAAGTGAAATGCTTGGTCATCGACATCCCAAGCATCAACTTGAACTACAATAACTCGGGCTGAGCTCGCAAATAAGACGTGAGGAAGAATTTCTTGAGACCACAGTCTCTTAAAGCATTCATGCATCCATCGTCCTCTATAGCCAAGGCATCTATGGCATCATGTTCCCATTCTTTCCATTCCACCACCATTTTTGCTTGTTTCCTGCGCCCACAAGGATGAATAAATCATTATTAGAACACTGGTAAGCTTACAAAGCAGATAAATTTCAAATGTAATGGAAAATTCAACATAGAAATTAGGTTGTGCGGTTGGCGCGACTGTTTCTAAACAGTCATGCCAATGGCACGGCCCCTTTAGGAAAATCACCCCATTAGCGCGGGTCCGTGTCGGATACCCGCGCCAATGGGGCGTGGCCCTAAATTTTAAAATCCTCCTTGCAGAGGCTCAATCAGGGAACAAAATGCATAAAAAAGGTATGGAAATGGAGCTAAGGGAAGTGCCTCTTACCTGGAACCGACGAAATCTCGAATGGTTGCACGGATTGGCTGTAATCACCTTCTGAAGTTCGCTCCCCAAACAGACCACTGCTACTATTCAAGAGGTAAAAAGTAAAAGTAATTCTATTTTTTTACCATTTTCACCATATTTATAACCTTTTTGACTTGTACTTAGGTTTAAAAAGTTGTTCTTTGAATATTTTAATATATTTTTGGTCGAAAATGGATTTTACGCTTGCTTCTTGTGCAGTGACAGGTCTTTTACGCAACTTCGATGGTGAAACGAGTTGTATTTTATACTTTTTCGGACTCGGTAAATGCACGAAAAAGTCACTGTGGAGTCATCTTTCAGCTCTTTTCTGACTCGCTAAACATGAAAAGATCGCCGAGTTATCCCTCTTGACTCGTTAAACGTAAATAAGAGGCGGTCGTCTTAAAACTCTTTTCCGACCATGTAAAAAATGAAAAGATCATCGGACCCTTGTCGTTTCAGGTTCGTTAATGGTTACGAAATGACGTGATATTGATTGCTTTTTTACTTTTTCAGGTCGATGTCAATACATATGAAAAGTACTCCTCGATCGTAATGATCGGGCGGTTCTTTCGAGCATTGTTTTATACTTTTTCGAGCTCGGGAGACACAACTTTACGAAAAAGGACCCCCCTGGAGTTCACTTTTCTGCTGTCTTTTCAGACTCTCTAAACAGGAAAAGACGCCGAGTTCTTCCTTTGTCAGGCTCATTAAAACTTAATGACATCGGATTCTGTCATAATGACACCTTACAAGCATATGCTATCCCCGTCAAGCTTGTTAAAAATAACTGGGGTACTCACCAGAAATGGTGAGGAAAATGGAACCATAATCATTATTGCGTCGACAGTATGTCGCTCTTGAACATGGCACTAGTCTGCATTCGTGTCTGGGTGGGAACATCTCATCTTGTTTACACTAGCCTCCATGGGTTTGGGTTATCCTATTTGACCTCTCATCTGCTCATTGCCTTGTCACCATGACCTCTGCTCATTTGATGTCAAATACTGCCAAGTCCACTGTCGTGCCACCGATATGTTCAAGAGAAGTTGACCTCTGTAGACTTACAACCTCCCTCTGATACCTCACATAATTCTGATTCACCACAACATTCTTCCTCTGTCTCATGTCACTGATGTGGGAAACACTATGGCCCACCTTTGATCAAGGTCACTTCCTGTCGACTTCAGCTCATTATCCAGGAAGCTGATCTAGAGACTCCCTTCCGGTGCCTTGGAGCCTGCATGCCTCAATGGCAAGTTCTTCGTGTTCAACGCGAGGTTTTCATCATTGGCCTCTGATCGAATGATTCTACGGGTGTTCGACGCCAGCTCATTGATTCACACGCCGTGGATTGTACCTATAGTACCTTGAGGACCATTGTCATTATTGGTGGTACCTCTCGCGTCTGTTAATAGTTTTCACTATTAGCTGGTAATCAGACGATGTTCATGCATGTTCGAATCCAACTCATGTTTTCACATGCTTGGACTTGTACTCTGTTCGGGTCGAGATGGAGCGCAAGACCCTGGATTTTGTTTGTTGGAATCCAGGCTGCGATTTGTGGCTTATTATGATCATTACATGACTCATTCACTGGATGGCTACGACCATGCCTGAGTCTCTTTATCGATCCTCACTGGATGGTTGCACCCATACCTTGGATCTAGATTATTGTGTACTCTGTTATGGATGGCTGCGCCCATACCACATCTATCATGTACTTGAGATATCAGTTGTACTTCTTTACGCAGGTTCTCCGGCGGCAGTGTTTTCAGTTACGCATATTCTTGTAAAGCATTTCACCCCTTTCTCTCCCTCAGGCCTCATGCTTTAGGGGGCATCTGTTACACAGTAATCTATCACCATTTGTCACCGTCCCTGTTACCCCTCTCCCGTACACTGGAGGACTCATTCCGGGACCTGTGACAAGTGACATGACCTGAAACCACTTGCATCATATTCCTCTAAGTATGAGCTTCATATGCTCTGAAGACATCACCTGCAGGATACCCATAAAAAGACCTCTTTTTGCATTGACGCGGTTCCACAGTGTACTGCTCACGCCATTGGCGCTCTGTCTCAGAGTCGCACTCGTGCCAACCGAATTGAGTAAAGTTTTTAACAAACAAGCTTTCGAAGGTTCTCCTTAACCCATTCACCAACTGAATCTATGTTGAGCTAGGACGGTTTGGCTTCGAATCTCCATAGAAGGGAAGTGGTTTGCCACCTTTCATGGAAGCTTCTTAGTGATAAAGCCAATCCCATGAATAATGTGGTTGATCCTATCTCTTTACTCTCTATCTATAAAAGCCTGTCTCTATGCCTTGAGCAAGCTAGTTCCAGCATAGTGATAGAGAATTCCAGGAGTTCAAGAGTTTGAAGCTGCAAGAGCCTTCTTTGCACCCATAAGGCCAAATCTATGTGAGGAGATTCTTGTCACCCAAGAGAGAGAGGCTTGTTTCCCATCCCAACAAGCTTTGCAAGACTTGTGTAGCTGACTACCCAGCCAAAGGAGGATTTGACGTCAGAACTATGGTTGTATTCTTCTTTGTTATTTATCAATAATAGATGACTATCATTATGGTTCCACTCTCATTGTCCTATGATTGATGTTGAGTTATATCTTTTCTGACTGATATATAATTGCATCTATTGGATTTTATGCTTGTATTTGTGTTGTTCTTTGCATGTGCAGGTGTCCAATCACGGAGATCGTGGGGATCGTGACCGGCCGAGGCAAAGGAACGAGAGCGACGTCTCTTCTACGAATATTAGCGTTGGAATCCAAGTAGGTTCTCATCATCCACCATTAATTTGCAATTAGGAACTTGCGTGGTAGCATTGTTTGATTGTTGCTAGACCCGGTCTGGGCTAGTAGGGATCGTCTCTGTCCGCAGAGAGGATTTACCTCCACAACAGTTCTTACTGCAATTCTTTGACTTATCACTATTGAATGTTTAAGAGTTGTTCTCTTTCATATATATGTGTGTTAGTAATATATAACGATTAGTGTGATAACGTTTTAATTATTACTTTATTCGATTACTTTAACAAAGTAATTATCATATGAATAAATATTTTTATTAATGAGTAACTCATCTATATGTTTACTTGTCAATAAGAACCATCAAGAATTGCACTAAGAGGAAGAATTCATGGGATAGATTAATTAATTTTATATTTTCATATTTTAGAATAGAACACTTATCATTTCCATTAAATACCATAAACCAATCACCCATTCCAACCATATATCATTGGGAAACTGGTCCCATTATTTCCAGTCGGAGCCACCACACCAAACGGAAAAGGCGCTGCTTTAAGGTCCGGACCGGGTGGTTTTCCCCGATGTTGATGCAATGATTTTCAAGGCATCAACATTTTTAGTGCTAGAAGGAGGGCAAGAACTTTGAATGGCGAGAAAATCCAAACCTATAACCCATTCCGAGAGTAAATCTCCCTCCACCTCACCTCCGACTTCTCCCTCGCATTCTAAAAGTCCAGTTTCCAAGCGAGAAGTTGAGGAAACAACAACCACTGCTAAACCCCAAAACATCTCAAATAAATCAACTCTAGAATCTCCTGAATTTCAGTCTCTAATTCATAAACTTCAAGGATTCTCAATATCACCACAAAAATCTAAATTATCCCAAGGCAGTGTGACTTCGCAATTCGTTCCTTCTCATCCCCTTACCAGACTTCAGAATGAAAAGCTTGGTATTGAACCTACTGAATTCCCTTTGCCTAAAAGAAAAATATCAAGGAAGACACCTGAAGGGTATGATAGTGAAACTCTTTCATCATGATCATCCATCCTATCTTCTCCATTGCAATGTCAACCATCCACTCCCCCACTCCAGATTGTCATTCAACAGGGTACTGGAACTTCAATATCTGCTTCTCAACCAATTGAAACTTCAATTTCTTCTTCTTCTCAACCTCTTGGAACTTCATCTGTGCTATCATCCATTAGTAGCTCAAGAATGGCACAGAACTCATGGAACAATCCTGGTGCAATCAAATGCCTGCACCTTTGAACCCATTGCCAGCTCATCTTGAGAAATGGTTGCCAAAATTCAACCTAGATGCAGGCATACATGCAGATGAACACATAAAAAACTTTATTTTGGTAGTCAATTTAAAGTAAGTTACTGAAGAAGACGTAGTTGTTAGGATTTTCCCATATACCCTGCAAGGATCCACTGGGTCTTGGTACTTTTCGTTACCATCAGGATCCATTACTAGTTGGAATATTTTCCAAGAGAAGTTCTTAACTAAATTTGGTGATGACAGGTCCACAACAACGTTAATCAATGATCTATAAAATCTTAAAACGGAATCTAGAGAGCCTATAAAAGAGTTCAATTCACAATTTAACAAACTCTTAAATAAGATTCCTACTGCATCAAAACCTAGTGAAGAAGTTTGAAGTGAATGGTACATATCAGCCTTACCTTCAAAGATAGAAATCTTTGTTGATAGAGCTACAAAACCTACTTTAGTAGAGAATATGAAAGAGGCAATTGCTGTGAAAAAATGTATCATCGCCTTAGAAAAGAAAGATTCTCTTGAAGAACGAAAATCCAAAAAAGTTACCTTCAAAGATGATTCAAAGGAGAAAATGGCTAAAGATCCATATGATATGGAAGGTATCTGAAAGGTTCTAAAAACTATGTCAAATGAAATGATAGAAATCAAGAAACAAGTAGCTCAGACCTCAACTAAGAAGCCATTTAGAAATTTTAAGAAACTGGAATCAAAACCCGCTAATGCTATATCTAACACAGAGTCAGATCCCGAGAACGATGAAAAAGAAGATACAGTCTTATCATCTGACGAAACTGAAAAAGAGGAAGTTGTATAATGTCATGGGATGTGGGATTTCATTTTGCCCAATTCTGATAACGAGAATGAACAGGAAGCTTTTCCAGTAAGTACCAGGAGTAAAGGAACTCCTGAACCTATTCAAGCAACTCAAAAAAAGAAGAACATAGGTCCTACTACTAAAGAAAGGGTTCCCACAAAGAAGTCTACAGCAATGCCTACTCAAAATTAGCCATCATCTTCCAATCCACATTCATCATCTAAAACATTAATAGTCTCTGACTCTATGGATTACAACATCATAGAAGACATGAAGAAAACTAGAGAAAATATCACTATATTTGAGCTTAGTAAGCTCAAACAACAACAAAAATTATTGCTCAAGGAATTAAATGCAGTACCTTCTTCTCCTCTTCCAAATGCTGTATTGTTTAAAGCAGCCAATGAAACAGGTAAGCCACCAGCTGGAAGAATAGAAGCTACTGATGTTGTTCTTATCGGAGATAGATCAAATTCCCATACTCCTCCTTTTCTCTTGACCTACGAGATTTATAATAGAAATCTGCACAATTTCTTGATAGACTCAGGGGCTTCATCGAATATAATGCCAGCTTCGGTTTGTTCTAAACTAAATATAGAACCCCAAAAGTCTGCAGTGCATATTGTCCAGTTGGATAGAACTAAGGTCCAAGTATTGGGAGAAATCAATTCAGTTACCATTAGGTTATCAGCTGATCCAAGAGTAGTTCAGAGAATTGATATATTAATTGCTGATATTCCTGAGTTTTATGGTTTGATTCTAAGCAGAGATTGGTCTGAAAAACTTCATGGTTACATTTCTACCGATTGGTCTCACATGTGGCTTCCCTATAAAGGGAAGCCAAATCAGATCAAGATTGATCGGGAGAAACATATGACTCATACTGTAACAGAGTTTGAACAAGAAAACCAACCCATAGCATTCAACAATAATATTCTTGGTAACTGTTCATCTGAATCATTCTTTGGTAATTTTAGTGCTCAATCATCACCTTTCTCAGTTAATAGTTTCACATCTCAAATTGAAATTTTTTCCCAAACAGATACATCAAGATGTGTTAAAATTGTTGAGGAAATTGTAAATAAAACTGTACATAAACCTTTATTTTGGTCATTATATTTTGATGGGTCTAAATCTAATGATGGTGCAGGAGTAGGATGTATTTTAGTTAGTCTTGAGGGAGAAAAGACTATGCTATCATGCAGGTTGGAATTTGAGTGTACAAATAATACTGTTGAATATGAAGCCTTGATTTAAGGTCTTTACAAAGCAATAGGTCTTAAGGTGCAATATTTGAAAGTGTTGGGTGACTCTGAAATTGTTATAAAGCAAGTCAGGAATACTATACATTGTCTTTCTAGTCACCTTAAACATTATCAATCCTTGGTACAAGAACTTTTATCTCATTTTCTAGCATTTAATATTTCTTCCATTCCTAGATCTCAGAATGCAGCAGCAGATTTACTAGCCAATGTTGCTTCTAAGCTCATTCCATCTGAAGATTACAGTCCCGATAGATTTTCAGTAGAATTAATTTTCAGACCATCGGTTCTCGATAATGTCACTAACTGGCGAGTATTCAATCATGACGACGACATTTTAAATTTCTTAACTTCTAATAAGTCCTATGATGACCAAATTATTGACGAAAGCGAACATGATCTTCAAATGAAGCAAAAACTTGAAGAAAACTCAATACCTAGACAAGTGGTCAAACTTGAAGATCTTTATGACATCAAAGATAGGTTTAAACATGTCACTAATTCAAAACTTCAAAGTTTTACTTTAAGATTCGAATTAATAAATATTGACACGGAGGCCAAACCACAAAATATCAATCTAGGATTAGGACTTACATCAGAAGAAAGATTTGCGCTTATCAGACTATTGAATAGATATAAAAATGTCTTCGCTTGGAATTATGATGACTTGAAAACATATGATACTTCTATCATACAACATACAATTCCAATGATATCTGAAGAGAAACTAGTACAACAGAAATTAAGGAAAATTCATCCGAACCTTGAAAGTCAGATAAAAGCTGAGTTAAACAAACTCTTGAAGGCTAAGATAATTTTTCCTGTTAGACATTCAAAGTTGGTTTCTAACTTAGTACCTATTCGAAAGAATAATGGTGACATTAGAATTTATATTGATTTCATAAATCTTAATAATGCTAGTCAAAAAGATAATTTCCCACTACCAACAATGGAGAAAACCCTTCATTCAGTGGCTGGTTCTGAATTAATGTCTTTCTTAGACGGTTTTTCTAGGTATAATCAAATATTGGTACACCCCGATGACAGACTCAAGACTACTTTTAGAACTTAGTGGGGAACATATGCCTACCAAAAAATTCCTTTCGGGTTGATTAATGCTAGGGCTATATTCTAGAGAGCAATGGATATAACATTCAAAGATTTAATTAATAATTCAGTTGTTGTCTATTTAGATGACATTAATGTCTTCTCTAAGAAAAGAGAAAATCATTTACATGACTTAAAACAAATCTTTGAATGCTGTAAAAGGTATGGGATTCCATTGAATCCTAAGAAGTCATTTTTTGACCTTGACCAAGGTAAACTCTTGGGGTTCATTGTTCCAAAAGATGGTATTTATATCGATCCAGATAGAATCAAAGAGATTTCTGATATTCCACTTCCACATAATAAAAAATCGATGCAATTATTTTTAGGTCAAATAAATTTTGTAAAACGATTTGTTCTAGATTTTTCACAGATTGTTTTACCATTACAAACCATGATCAAGAAAAACTCAGTGTTCAAATGGGGGCATAAAGAAAAGGAAGCTTTTGATTCAATCAAACAAGAAATCATAAATTCTCCTACATTAAACACTCCCAACTTTTCCAATCATTTCATTTTATACACATTGGCATATGATACTTCATACGCAGCTGTGTTAACACAAATCAATGATCAAAACATGGAAGCACCCATATCGTTTTTTAGTTCGAATCTTCAAGGCATTGAGATTAACTACTCTGATGTTAAAAAGCAAGCCTTTGCTGTGTTCAAATCCATTAAACACTTTAGACCCTTTCTCTTAAAGACCCATACAAAAGTAATAGTCCCTTTTTCAGCAGTAAGACAGTTACTAGTGTAAAGGGAATTGGGAGAGAATAGGGAAAACTGGGTTACGGCATTACAAGAATATGATTTGGACATTAAACCATCAAAGATTGTCAAAGGCCAAGTTTTTTTCAGGTTGCTAACAGGAGCTTCTTATATTCAGGAACATGAAGGTACCAACAATATTGATAAATCAATGAGATAAGTACCATCAATCTTGAATCCCAATATGCAGATTTGATATTTTATTTGAAAAATGGATATGCTCCTTCTAATCTTTCCTATAAAAATAAACGTTCCATAAGACTCAAAGCTAAAGATTTTGAAATTATTAATGATGTGTTATTTATAAGGAATTATGACTCAGTTTTGTTAAGATGCCTTGAAAAAACTGAGGCACAAAAGGTCTTGCAGGAATTACATGATGGTCCAGCAGGAGGACATTTTGGAGCTGATACAACAACTCACAAAATTACACATGCTGGGTATTATTGGCCAACCTTATTTAAAGATACCCATGAATATGTGAGGAAATGCAGAACATGTCAAATTGCCAGTGGAAGACAAAGAAAGCCATCTTTTCCTTTGCAACCAGTCAACATTGAGAAACCATTTGAACAATGGGGATTGGATATCATTGGAGAAATTACTGCTCATTCTTCCAAACAATACAAGTATATCCTTACAACTACGGATTACTTTACTAAGTGGGTAGAAGTAATTCCATTGAAGACAACCAACTCTGAAGCAATCATTGAATTCATAGATCAGTTCATCATTACCAGGTTTGGTGTACCAAATGCTCTTATTTTTTACAATGCATCTTATTTTTCTGGAAATTCCATACTTGAATTTGCTATCAAAAGAGGGTTCAAACTTAAGTATTTTGCAAAATACTACCCTTAGGGTAATGGCTTAGCAGAATCCACCAATAAAAATCTCATCAAGATCATTAAGAGAATTGTTGATCAGAATCATAAGAATTGGCACAAGTCTTTGATATTTGCATTATGGGCAGATCGCATAACACAGAAGGCCTCGATAGGAACTTTTCCATTCAATTTAGTGTATGTAAAGGAAGTTTTCATACTAGCCAACTTAGCACTCCCATCACTAGCCTTAGTGAAGTTTATTTGAAGAAAATCCCTCATCTTCTATTCAATTAAGACATAATCAAATCCTTAAATTAGAAGAAGAAAGGGAACAAGCCAGAATTACACATGCAAAACATCAATAGGTTGTTAAATCCTCTTTTGATACAACTTCCACCAGCTTGAAACTTTTACAGATTGGTGGCCTTGTTTTGAAATGGGACAAAGCCCATGAAGATAAAGGTAAACACACTAAATTTCAGAAAATGTGGCTAGGATTGTTTCAAATCATCGAGACGTTAGGCCCATCAACATTTATAGTGCAAGATCTATCAGGTAAGAGAGATTCTCTTCCTGTTAACTGGCTTATCTTAAGGAAATTCTTTACTTAAGAAGGTAACCCATTCTTAGTTGTAAATATTTAATTTGTGTGAATATGTGTGGATTTGCAGTTTTGTTTGTGTGCTATAAAATAAGGTTGGAAATAGCATTTTATTGGACTTTACTAATTTGAAAAGTTGCTTAAGGAAAATAGTATTAATATTTGCTTTTGATAGATGAGAATCTGAAAAGGAAAGTAGAAAGTACGAAGGGAACTTGATAACAGTTAAACCTTGAAAAACCTTTATATTTTTGTAAAATCTATTCAAATCTAAAAAATACTGTAAATCATTCTAAATCGTGAGAGCCTGAAGGAGGTTATCTATACAAAGCAAAGGACTATCCAAACTTAGCATCTTCAACTCTTACATTATCATCCATATTCTCTTAAGGAGTAAATCATTCACCCCATCCACAAAGATTGTGATTTTTCAGAGTGTAATTCTAAAATATGTTTGATATAAAAGATAATGGGTCTCATTACGAGCCAACTTACCATGATCATAGGAAACTAATCAAACTCACATTATCGATACTTCATATCAAAACAGGGTAATGGCTTATAATTATAAGACAAGGGGTCTCATCATGAGCCAGCTTGTTCAGTTTAATTACGACCAGTGAATGGCATTGTCAATAGTTGGCCACCAAACCAGGACAATGGCTTTTTATATTTAAAAAAAAAATAAGAAAAAAATAAAGAAAATACAATAAAGAAAATGTGTGAAAACATATCTTTTTGGATTTACTCTTTAAAATTATCCTCTGAAATGGATGGGACAATGAATGATTAAATGGTTAAAAGGTAACCCTGTCGAGACTATAAACGTTTGCTGGCAGCAGAGGCTCTACCTATGACAATGGAGTCATTTTATAAGCTAAGTTGGAGAAATCTTCTTGTTTTATCTTTGTCAACCAATCAAGGCTTAAACAAACTTAGAATGTTTTATTTTTCAAGATGAGAAAGAAATTGCAGAAACATTTTCTATTATTCAGAGTTCCTGATTATCAAGTTGTTCTTACATTTTCTATATACTTAACAATTTTCAAATAAAGAAAGTTAGAATGTTGCATTATTTCCTAGAGATAACTGTTTCTTCCAGTGAATCGCCAATTGTTGTGCTGTACAACAACCCTCCCATTTCTTAACTTTTTATCCAAAAACTTTAAAATGGAAATGGGTCCCTTTTTTAATAAACTTAGTAAGTTCATGTTTCAATAAAATTGTTTGCATAGCACTAACCATATAACACGTAAAAACCTTATCAAAAGACCCGATTTAATAGAGTTCCTATCCAAAATCGTTTATTAAAATAAGGATCTCTTTTTGAAAAACATCATAAATAATTCTACATTGCGATAAAGCGATTGAAGATCGCGTATCGCAATGATAAAGGAATACACACAAAAGGGTCCTGATCAAATCCTCCGATCCGATAAAGGTAATCGCAATCGGCAATTGGAGGTATCAAGTGACAAAGAATTAAAGCACAAACCAAACCCCTAATTGCGATTAATAGATAAGGCGTGCATCTCAGCATTAAATCATTTTCAAAGATGCTTTGCATTCATAAGTCTTTTAAAAGGTGATAAATCAAACCAATCTAATAAAAACATACCTCGCCTTATTATTATTTCACTTTATCGCAATCAGAATCATTGGGGCTTTCGCAATATACCTCACTCGTTGAATTCCCCGACTGCGATCATATAAGAAGAAGTGCGCATTACAATAAACTCTGGTAAAAGGTATTATTTTCACATATCTTATTATAAATTGCCTTTATCGCAATCAGAGATATATGTATCAAATGCTGAACCCTTACCTTATTAAAACTGCCAATTGCGATTTGTGATTTATCACTGATCGCCGATCAGGGGAATCCAAAGACAGCCTTGAGATAATCATTCATATGTGATCGATGCAACGGGTATTTATGGTATTTATTCATTATGATTGGTGGCTTGAACGGTTATTAATTTCACAGTTAAGAGTGAATCCTTTACGGATTTCACTCGTGGTGATTCTTAATTGCATCTGATTTATCATATGTGAATTTCCTTAACTCCGTTCATTTCTGTATTAGCTTTCAATGACAATATCCCTCTGTTACGGTTTTTAATTGTCTGTGCAGAGCTTCTTTGAACTCATGAATCCAGAATAGATGGGGAAGAAATCTAAGAAAACCAAGGCACCTCCAGTAGTTAAAGAACCAGAGCTGAACAAGAAGGGACTAATATCAGATACAACAGGCCTCAGTCTGGGAAATACGAGCTAGGAAAGTATCTACAATTTGATAGAAGCGGAAGAGCCCAAAGAACTGGAAGAGGAAGCTACAGTCGATTCCACCAGCAAATCAAAAGGAACTCTCAAAGAATTGGTCTGTTCATACCTTCACAGAATAGCAGCACGGGCCAAAATTTTGCCATATACTGATGTGGTTAGATGGGTCATCGAGAAAATCCTAACTACAGACCGAACATTTTCCTTGGTTGATGGAAGAATATTCGGGTCATTCAAACCTGAAGATATCAGGAAAATGTACCATCTACCTCCACCCGAGAAGCACTATAACAAGGCATTTCTAGAAGCATACGCAAAAGAAAATGACATTGAGTCAGGCCCGATCAGACACTGGAGGCATTTCCCGAATAAACATAAGCACGAGTAATCAGGTAAGTATTCTATTGACTCATTAGCCTCTCCTTATTGCTATGCTGGTGCTATGATGAGTAGACTATGGGGACAACATGATTCTGCAAAATTTTCTATAGACATGGTCCCGTTAATGGAAACTGTGATTCAGGGTTATGTTATGGATTGGGCAAATGTTCTATTTGCTAGAATAGCCACTGAGATACTAGAATTCAGAAGGAAAACGTATGCAACTTCCCAGAAAATTCCCCCTTTTTACTACAGTGCATATATTCTTGACATCATTTGTTTTAATTCTGAATACCCCGTTCTCGGATGGAAGTGGACTTCCCAAGATCCTAATCCTATTCATATCTATTACAAATAGTTGTGGAAGGCCCACTATAAGAATCAATTGTACAAAACTTGTAATGGTTTTGTCCTACCTATATATTATTCTATCTTCAATAAGCCTACCCCTAGCATATCTCAGGAAGCAGCAATTGACTTAACAATAGTGCGTAGCTGGTTCGAAGAGGACAAATTCACTTATGTAAGGCTTTTTGGCAGCGTTACCAAACCTCATGTTCTTCCTCTATATGTCTCTAATAAACTGTTAGCCCGAGAGTTAGCATACCAAATAACAGTTGCAGGAACGTCAAAAACACTGAGGGATTCCAAGAAACATATGTGGCCTACATTCCCCCTTCGTTGTGGCGTTTTTACCTTGCATGATTATAAACATGCAGAGAAAGAGGCCGAGAAGATTCAGATGCTAAGTCTTGCAACCATTCCAAATAGGAAATATGACCCGAGAAAGGTTGCCTATAATGTTACTTCTCAGGCTAAACTCACTAAATTTGATCATGAAGAAGATGACTTTGATGATTTGTTTTCTGCAGCTGAACTATTTTACCAGGTTAAAGGATTAGCTAGTACCAAATATGGAGAAGAAGGACTAGAAAAATTCAATAGGCTTAGAGCCCATAGATTGCAAACTCTACCTTTGGATTTATTAGCTACAACCCCAACAGTTCAGCCACAAACTCAAAGTAAACAGAAAGCTTCTGATAATACTCCTGAAGTGGAGAAGGTTCTCGAAAAAGAAAAGTTGCCAGAGTAGGAACAGAGACATGAAACAGATAGCAAACCCCTTGATTCAAACATTTATGTTGATTCTAAACTAATCAAGGAATGGTAGCAGTTTGATTCCATCATTAGTGATACTGAGAGCATCCAAGGATTCAGTACCCCAAAGGTGTCCACAACTCAGAAATCGGCAATCAACACAGTTCTGACTGAAAGAACAAGCGGCCCACCCATGATCTAGGAGGACTTAGAAATAATCCCTGAAAATCCCTCCGATGAAATTGTTTTACACATAGAAGAGATACCACCATTAAATGTCTTCTATAGCCCTAAGCATAGGGCTATAATCAAAAGACAAAGGAAAAAGAGGAAAATTGATCACTCTCCTCTTTTAACTTCACAAATGGAGATGATGAATGTGGTATGGAGAGAGGAAGTTAATCCTTCCAAATATCTAATCAAACTTTCTCAGTATGCTGGAGCATACACAGCGGCCACAATGGATAAAGCATTGGAAGTCAGTAATTTACTAAAAGAAAAGGACCAAGCAATCAGTTTTCTAGAGGCATAGGCACAAGAGAAACAACAGAAGATAGAATAGCTGGAACAAAAATTAGCAGTTCAGAAGCCGCTAAATGACCAATTGAATGAGCAATTGCTCAAAGAAAAGCAAAGGATTGATGAGCAAGCAATTCATAAGCAACAGGAGTTATCTCAGTCATTGAGTAAATTGCAGTTATTAAATGAACAACTAACTAAATCAAAGGAAGAACAAATCGCTCAACTGACAATTCAGATAGAACGATTCAAGGAATATCCTCAAGTGGGAGAATTCAGATTTGAGGCCCTAGAAATTACCAGGGCACTGTCTCAACAGTTGAGCCTACTATGTCATAATATCTCACTAATTCTTCCTCTGTGTGAAATTTCATCATCCATGGTTGATAAATCAGTAGATGCGAGGCTGGACTTGGAAAAAGAAGATGAAAAATTGACAAACTTTCTGCCTTGGAAAGAATCCAAAGAGGGAAAAGCTGCTTATCTACCACAAATCCAGGAATCGCATAAAGAAATTCTATTTACTGAATGGGAATCTCAGCTAATGAAGGCTAAAAGAGCAACATCAAGATGCAGATCGACAACAAGCAACCTGGTTGAATTAATTAACAACACTCTTTATTTATCAAATTTAATAACAGAATGTTATCCAGGTGAACTCCCACTAGTAAAATCATTAGAACAGCTGTGGAAACAGGAGCTAGAGCAAAGGGAAAATTTGATCAAAGGCATTCATAGTTTAACATGGGAAACCTTTTGGTTTTTCCTTGTCCAACCTCATAGCCAGCGAACAACAATGAAACGCCTCACCAATGTGATTAGCCACATGATCCCCGAGCTTAATGATGCCACATACACCGCTCAGTTACACTCACGCATGATTCATCCACCAAAACTCTAGCCGGTGCTCGCCATCTGTCAGCTCCAATAACAAGATGATTAGCCAATACAGTGAACCATTTTTGACCGACTACAACATTCCTATTTCAAGATGATTTCCACATTTTTGCAATTTGGTTATACCAGCGCATAGCATATTTCTTTCATAGTTTGTTATTTTAGTAGTATTTATAGACCCTTTCATGTTTTTACAAAGGGTCCTAAATTTTTTGTATTAAGACTTGGAACGGAGGTTGCACTACTGTGCTTCTGATATATTTATTTTTATAAAAATTGGACATGAATTATGAGTTTTGATAAAGAATGCTTTTATGTGACATGCACTATTGCTTCTTGTGAAAGTATTCCCAAGTTAAAAGACAGGATTTAAATGCTATTCATATCAAAGGAAACTCAAATGCATATGGTACTACTATCTGTGTTTTTGCTTCATGCTTTTATGTGAATCAGCATTTATTTATTTTGCTATTATTGATATATGTATATGTTCTTACTGCAATTCTTTGACTTATCACTATTGAATGTTTAAGAGTTGTTATCTTTCATATATGTGTGTCAGTAATATATAACGATTAGTGTGATAACGTTTTAATTATTACTTTTTCCAATTACTTGAACAAAGTAATTATCATATGAATAAATATTTTTATTAATGAGTAAGTCATCTATATGTTTACTTGTCAATAAGAACCATCAAGAATTTCACTAAGAGGAAGAATTCCCAGGATAGGTTAATTACTTTTATATTTCCATATTTTAGAATAGAACACTTATCATTTCCGTTAAATACCATAAACCAATCATCCATCCCAACCATATATCATTGGGAAACTGGTCCCATTATATCCAGGCAGAGCCACCACACCAAACGGAAAAGGAGCTGCTTTAAGGTCTGACCCAGGTGGTTTTCCCCGATGTTGATGCAGCGATTTTCGAGGCATCAACATGTAGGTATGAATAAATGTACATCATAGGTATTTTTTTGTGTTTATTAGGCCTCATAAAAGAGGCAAACTCCAAAACAAAATCTTCATGAAGTGTTTGTGTTTCACCTTCTCACTCTCACTTGTTGGTTGAGAGAATCTTGGAGTGAGTTACTCCACCAAGGAATTCGACTCTTGAAGGTGGGAAAGTGGTCTAGAAGAGTCTATATGTATGATTTCTCCTCAGAAGAAGAGGGTTGAACGTTTTGTGAAGGAAGCTTGCATGTAATCATCTTTTCAGCTAATATAGAGACATGTTGCAGCTATTTTCAAGGAACTCTAGCCCATTGAGTTCATGGTGCTTGTACTTCATTATTTTTGTTGTCTAATGGTCTAAACATATTTATCTACATTATATATCTTCTTTCTATGAATTCCTTACAATAAAATACAGAGAATGCTTGTTTTTTAAGCTCTGTTATCTGGTTTTCATAGTTATGTGTATGTCTTCCTAAGCTAATGAAATCATATTTATTTATGCTCATTAGTTTCTTCCACACTATATCCTCTATACTACACTGAAAATACTCAAAATACACCATGGCTTCTCATATTTAGCTCCTTCTCATTTTTTCTCCTGCACTCCTACAGCCTAGAACTATTTTTGGCTCCAAACCCTACGTTCAACAAACTCTAAAAACAAATACACGTATCTAGCCTAAAATTCATTTTCTTTAAAGTCATATCACTAATAAGAGACTTAGAGAGATCCCTCTCATGCTAAGTAGTGCTAGATGCTGAGCTGAAGTGCTTTACGGTTACCCTTCTCGATTTCCTTTTTCAGCCTAGGAGATTGTAAGGACTAACATTTTTGGCGTTGCTGCCGAGGAACGAAAGATCATATATTCCCTGGGAAAGAATGACAAGGATCAGGTCTGATTGCTGATGGTGAACAATGATCAGATGCAAGAAAGGATGTGCATCTTTCACTTGGCATCTCCAATGTCGAAGAATCCAAAGGCTCAGAAATTTCATGGTGACTCCACTGATAAAGAACCGGTAGTTTGAAGAACTTCTTGGTGTCTTACCTGTTTTCGAGATGGATTCAACTGCTCGAAGGTATGCTCCTATGAATCGAGCTCATATTCCTAGTTTTATGCATCGAATTCCTTGTATAGATTGGAAAACAGGGCAGTCAAAGTTTAAAGGTCAGGATGGAGAAGGTGCTAGTTTTCATTTGGTCAAATTTCAATTTCGTATTCACAGATTAAAGTCTATGTTTCCTGAAGATTGTCTGATGAATATTTTCATGGCTACCTTGGAGGAAATGGTGAGGAAATGGTATGAGAGTCTACCATCTGCTAGTTTATATTCTCTAAAGGATTTTCATTCAGTTTTATATTCTCTAAATGATTTTCATTCAGTTTTCTTTCAACATTATCAAATTTGCAATTTTTCCTTATCAATGATGGATAGTTGTTGTGAGATTTCTGAAAATTTCATTAAATTTCTTGAAAATTCATATGGGGATGAAGAATGTATGGAAGAAGATATATTAGAAGCCCTTTATGATTTTTCCTCCCAACAAGAATCAGCAGTTTCCTCCTTGAATGAAATAGACTGGGATCAAACTAGAGAAAGGCCTACTCCTGATCTCGAAAATGAAAATCACAACGCCATTGTTGATTTCTATAAAACTCAGTTGTCTCCTCTGTCTAAAGATGAAATTGATCATTTTTGAAAAAACATGTTACAGACCAAGTTAAGGGAGGTTTGCAGTGCTCACACAGTCAAGATTGTGTGAGTGAAATATCTTCCATTATTGACAATGAAAATCTAGGTTTAAATGATGACAATCATGAGACTAATGAAACTATACATGAAGTTGTTGTGAGTAAGCCAATTTGTGATGTAGATTTCCTGCAAGGAGATTGATCTAGGTCCAGGTGTGAAGAAGGACCTTTCCAAGACCTTTTACTTTTGTGATGTGTTAAAATTGATTTGTAAAAGAACATTAACAAATACAACTACAGACTGTAAAGAAGAGGAACATAACAATCATCAGCACAAGAAAACAAAAGCTGTTGATAACATAGTTCGTCTTGGAGGGACTACATCTCTAGTCCCCGGTGTCAAGATGGTGTAGGCTGCTGCATTATGTGTTGTCAATAAAGATGATGTACACAGAGATGATGTCTCGACCATACAAGGAATAATTCCCTCACGCAGGAGTGGATCTAAGAGATGTTCCATAGCTAGAACTCTCAATAAAACAATACTCCTATCAGTATGATACAAAAACAAGCATGGTGCCCATCCCGCCAACATGGCACAAAAGGGATATCAAAGCATAACACATGCATGATGACAACAAGAGTATCCCAAAAACACATAACAAGGGATCTCAAAGCATAACATAAAGATTTATGATAGAAAGTACATCACATAGAAAGATTCTGCATCAAATCAAGTAAGGAATCATGACAACATGTAATAAACTAGATCCTGCATTAACATCAATCATGGATCTGTACAACATAATGCACAAAGAAGAAGTACATGAACACATCATATACCTCACAACCAAGGACCATCTGAAGAAGTGGATGTCACACTGCTGAAGCTGCTCGAACCATCGATCTCAAGGAATAGATCGTATGAAGATGGTTGCTCGCAAAAGAATGTGGACATCTGCAGTGGCACTTAGAAAAATGGCTAGAAGAAGAATTGATAGAATAAGAAATCTGAAGCCACCATCAGATTTGTGGCGTCGAGTAGTGCTGAATCGACTATCCAAAATTCGAATTCTGAGAAGTTGAGAATTCTGGGCTCAAGGAATCTTTTAGATTCCCCGGGATTCCTCAAAGATTGTATTCTATGGATGGACTGTAAATCTGCAACTCAGGTGGCGAATCTGATCTCACCATTGTGATCCCTGTGGAAAACCATGAAAAACAAGTGTAAGCCTGACTATATTCTGACATGGAAAATTTTTACCTCATTGGTAAAATTTCATGGCTCATGGTTCCGCTCTTTGTTTTCGTTGAAATCATGGTTCCACATGAATTCTGGAACTGAATGGAAAATGCAGACCTCTGATGAATAAACTAACAACACCATTGTGTTATTGGCGATGAGAGGTGTAAAATCCATATAAAATTTGTCAATTTCTGACAAAGTGAAAATTTTGCCCTCCTGCAATATTCATGGTTCCTGCATCAAAAAATTATTAATCCGCCTCGAAATCTGTGCCCACCTTTTGCCTCCTCGAACTGCGTGCAATAGTAAAATATTGGGTTTATATAAAATCATGGGCGGATTAACCAACAATTCGGTTAGCGACATTGGTTAAGTGTCCTGGTTATTAGGGAGGAGGTCGGGCGATCAAACCTTGCCTCCTCCTTTTTTTACACCACAAAATTCGTTTTATGAGAAAATTTGGGTGGCTGGGTCTACCTTGGGAGGCCCGCCCCTGTACCATCCTCCATATAGATGGCAAATTATAACCGTTGGGCACTTTTAAGTTTTGGCACATAGTGTTTTTTTGGTTTTAATTTGGGCATATATTGTTATATGGTTTTCAGTTGGGCCGCTCATGGTGCGGGCTGGCCACGTCGCTGGGTGGGTTCGTTTCCTACCGGCCCATTCAAATATGGTGTGCTAGGTTGGCTGGGGGGTGGTGGGGTTGGTGCCCCCCACCCCATTAAAATATTTTTTTTTTGTTTTATATAACAAATAATGCACATTTTTAAAATTCGGAATTTTAAGCCATGGGAGTCAAATTAACGACCCCACAATTTCGCCCGGAATCCGGCCGGAGCTGGCTAGAATCTAGTGGCTGGGTTCGGTCGAAATTGTGGCCTCCTTAAGCTGCCCAGTGATCAAAAAGTCAACTCAGCTTTGACTGCTTCTAACTTTCGCATCCGAACTTGGATTGACGAACTGTTCGCACCACTGCGATCAGGAAGACGATATCTACGCTTTGGTCCTGGGTCGAAATCATTTCAAGAATTTTGATTTTCAAGCATTCATAAGCCCTATTTGTCCTATGTGTCTCTCTGGAGCCACCTGGATCAATCCTCCCCACTGAGGAGCTTTTGGTCCTCCAAAAGCATGGAAAATAATCTGCATCCTTCTCTGTACCCTGTCTGCATCACAAATGTTATGAAAATGTCTCGCTTCCATATCCTTCACCTTTGTTCTTCGAAGCCTTAAGCGACGAGCCAACACCTGCTACCTCTGCAACCTGTAGTAAATTGTTTTGCAAATTACATGCTTTGAATGAGATGACCAACTAAAGACCCAAACGTCCCATACTTGCCATGAGTTTATAACACATACTCAGTGGTCAAGTTTACAACAAGATGGACGCAATACTCTAGCTATGACAACAAGGCCAACCCATCATGGTTGCTTCAAAAAGTGATGGAAAACACATCATCACTGCAACACATGATTTACATACATAAAGGCCAAACATTATTGTTTTAACAAGTGATGGAAACATAACATGACTTTCAGAGTTTTAACATGCAACTCAAAATATGACTCAAAACATGACCAGACATCATTGTTGCTGACCAAGTGATAGAAAACACATCATCACTTTTACACTTTAAAATGCAACAAATGATTCACAAAAGAATGGCCATGAAACGACAACACGTCTAGAAACCATTTTTCACTGATCAATGTGAATGGATCACCTCCTTGTGGCAGTTTTGCTTGTCGAACAACTGCTCTTCCTGGTTCACGCACCAACATTTTGTCTTTAAGGCACTGCTCTGGATGGAGCCTCCAAAAGGTGGCTCTTTTATGGCCATTTCTATCGCAATGACTGCAGTAGGTTTTCTTCCTCCATATCTACTGTTGTGAGGGTTTTTCACGCCTCATCTCTTTGAGTGCTACCATCCTTTTCCAACACTTAGAAAAGGTATGGTTATGGAATCCACAAAAGGTGCATGTTCTTCAATGCCATGTTTTACGTTCGTTATTAACAACATGGTCATGAACATTCGAAGATCGAAAGTGGTTATACGTTCCTTTGCTATCTCTGATGTCAGTATGGTGATGAGAGCTTTCCTCAGCTCTCTCCTTGTGATGGAAACTGTCATGGGATGATGGGGATGTTTTCCCATCATTCTCTTTCCTCGAAAATGTCTCGGACGACTCTGACACCTTTGAGCACTCTCCTTTAGTGTATCTCGATCCTACAAATTGATGCTCATGCACAACCTCCAAAGGTTGAGTGATGTCTTGGTTATTAACACCAAGTTCTTTCTCCTCGTGCCTTGTCTTTGTAAGGAGCCTCATATTTGTCCCTGTAACTGCGATCTCCACATCTCCAATAGACATCATACTATGAGAAGATGAAATCGAAAGGAAATCAACATCTTTTACCTTCTCTTCCGATTTGGAAAGAACTGATGAGGGCTACTCATCATCCGTCGTTGCTGGTTCGCTAACTGTCTCAGTGCATTCCCAAACTTCTTTCCTGAAATACCCAAGTCCTGCTTGACGGGGTAATTCCTCTACTTTGATGGGGTTGACAATGCCTTGGCCATTAACACCCAAGCCTTTTCCTTCATACCCCATTCTCTTCAACAGTTTGGAGCCAATTCCTATGGTGTGATTTTCAAACACAGCGAAATCATCATCAGGAAACATACATGAAGATGGAGAACTACTTTTTACCTCACATGAGTTACGCTACAACTTTTCCAAGGCCTCGTCCTTTGCTTGCAGTTGTTGTAGAAAACTTTGTTTTTCCTCTTTCTCTTCATGTAGGCGCATCTTCAATTCATCGTTCTATGTTTGAAGATTATTTTTGTTTTGCTTCAGTTCTTCCATGGCGTCTTCTGTGGCTTGCAACTGAAGCTGCAATCGCTCCTTTTCCTCTGTCTCTTTCTGTAGAGTTTCATACACGATTTCCACTCTCTTCGAAATGTTGACCATGGTCTCATACATTTCTCTTTAATTCTCTGTCGCTGCAGATTCCATTGTTCACACAGAAATTCACATACATGTAAAGACCGCTCTGATACCACTTGATCCAGGTCTGGGTGTGAAGAAGGACCTTTCCAAGACCTTTTACTTTTGTGATGTGTTAAAATTGCTTTTTAAAAGAACATTAAGAAATACAGCTGCAGACTGTAAAGAAGAGGAACATAACAATCATCAGCACATGAAAACAAAAGCCTTTGATAACGGAGTTCGTCCAGGAGGGACTACGTCTCTGGGCCCCGGTGTCAAGATGGTGTAGGCAACTGCATTATGTGTTGTCAATAAAGATGATGTACACAGAGATGATGTCTCGATCATGCAAGGAAGAATGCCCTCATGCAGGAGTGGCTCTAAGAGATGTTCCATAGCTAGAACTCTTAATAAAAAAATACTCCTATCAGTATGATACAGAAACAAGCATGGTGCGCATCCCGCCAACATGGCACATAAGGGATGTCAAATCATAACACATGCATGACAAAAACAAGAGTATCCAAAAAACATACAACAAGGGATCTCAAAGCATAACATAAAGAGTTATGACAGAAAGTACATCACATAGAAAGATTCCGCATCAAATCAAGTAAGGAATCATGACAACATGTAATAAACCAGATCCTGCATCAACATCAATCATGGATCTGTACAACATAATAGAGAAAGAAGAAGTACATAACACATCATATACCTCACAACCAAGGGCCATCTGAAGAAGTGGATGTCACACTACTGAAGCTGCTCGAACCATCGATCTGAAGGCATCAATCGTATGAAGATGGCTGCTCACACAAGAATGTGTACATCTGCACTAGAAATTGGAAAAATTGCTAGAAGAAGAAATGAGAGAATAAGAAATCTGAAACCACCATCAGATTTGTGGCATCGAGTAGTGCTGAATTGACTGTCCAAAATCTGAATTCTGAGATGTTGATAATTTTGGGCTCAAGGAATATTTTAGATTCCCTAAGGATTCCTCAAACATTATGTTACATGGATGGACTGTAAATCTGCAACTCAGGTGGTGAATCTGATCTCGCCATTGCGATCCCTGCGGAAAACCATGAAAAACAAGTATAACTTGACTATATTCCGACATGGCAAAATTTTACCTCATTGGGAAAATTTCATGGCTCATGGTTCCACTCCCTGTTTTTGCTGAAATCATCGTTCCACATGCATTCTGGAACTGACTGGAAAATTCATACCTCTGATGAAGAAAAGAACAACACCATTGTGTTCGTGACAATGAGAGGTGTAAAATCCATTTAAAATTTGTCAATTTCTAACAAAGTGAAAATTTTGCCCTCCTCCAACATTCATGGTTCTTGTATTAAAAAATTATTAATCTGGCTCAAATCTATGCCCTCTTTCTACCTCCTCGAACTGCGTGCAATAGTAAAATATTGGGTTTATATAAAATCATGGGCGAATTAACCAACAATTCGGTTAGCGACATTGGTTAAGTGTCATGGTTATTAGGGAGGAGGTCGGGCGGTCAAACCCCACCTCCTCCTTTTTTTACACCACAAAATTCATTTTATGAGAAAATTTGGGTGGTTGGGTCTGCCTTGGGCGGCCCGCCCCCATACCATCCTCCATATACATGGAAAATGCTAACCGTTGGGCACTTTTAAGTTTTGGCACATAGTGTTTCTTTTTTTTTTAAGTTAGGTGTATATTGTTATATGGTTTTCAGTTGGGCTACCCGTGGTGCGGGCTGGCCAAGTGGTTGGGTGGGTTTGATTCCCACCGGCCCATTCAAATATGGTGTGCATAGGTTGGCTGGGGGGTGGTGGGGTTGGTGGCCCCTACCCCCTTAAAATATATTTTTTTTGTTTTATATAACAAATAATGCACATTTTTAAAATTTGGAATTTTAAGCCGTGGGAGTCAAATTAACAACCCCACAATTTCGCCTAGAATCCTAATGGAGCTGGCTGGAATCTGGTGCCCGGGTTCAGTCGAAATTGTGGCCTCCTTAAGCTACCTAGTCATCAAAAAGTCAACTCAACTTTGACTGCTTCTAACTTTCGCATCCAGACTCGAATTGACGAACCGTTCACACTGCCACGATAAAGAAGACAAGATCTACGCTCTGGTCCTGGGTAGAAGTCATTCAGAGAAATTTTATTTTCGATCATTCATAACCCCTCTTTGTCCTGTGTGTCTCTCTGGAGCCACCTGGATCAGAGATCAGCTAACAAAGACTATTTTCTTTCATGAAAAGGATAGGTCTGACCTGTTTAATAATCTTGAAGAATGTGTTTTGTTCAAGGATGATTTAGAATATGAAATGGAAGAGTATGAGTCTGAGATGGATAGTATGCCAAAGATGGAATCAGAGATTCTCATGCTTGAGAAATTTACAGCCAACACTCAGGTGGCAAAAAGTCATATTTCCCTATGCCTTCATATGGATCAACAATCAAGTATTATTTCAGATCAAAATGAAAGGAGTACGTGTATTTTTGTTGTATTTCAAAACAAGGTAACATTTTAGATTTTTAAGGATCCTTACAGTGATTTGTTGCAGCAATTTGGGAAGATGAATTCTCTTGTAATTATGGATCATGAGTACATCTTTAGTGGACACTCTGAGTTGCGTAGCTTTTGTTTTTTCTACCTCCTCAAGGAAAGTACAAGCAGAATTCAAGTAAGTAGCCATTTGCTGGATTGGTTACACCGGAGGGATCATTACACATGATTGTATATACATCTTCAGCAGGTGTTCGATTATCATTGGGATTTGAAGCTCGAGGTGAAGGCCCTAAGATCTCGATGGTCTGTTGCCATAAGTAAGCTCAGTCAGTATGTTTTTTATAGTCAAGTCAACCAGTTTTCAGTTTCAGTTTAGTTTTTTGCATTCTGACTCCATGCCCAATGGATAAGGCTACTTGGTCTATGGTGTTCTTGACACCTCCAAGGAGTTGCCATCCCCAGTTGGAGCGAATTTTAGTTTCAGTCAGTTCAGCCTGTCACCAATGATCAAATATGCTCTTACAAGGTGTTGTTAGGGTGTGAAGTCAATTTTTTTTCATTTCAGTGAGTCTTCAAATAAAAATTTGGTCACTGGCCATTGTGTCTAGGTCACTACTACTCCCTTCACTTACTCATGGTCTTCATCACTCATCATGGTCATTGTCTTCTTCGAGGTATCATATCTTCATTTAAGTGTCTTGGGTCATGAAATGGTTAAATTCCTCATTTTAGGTCATGGTCTAGGGTTTCACTCCATGTGTCATCATGATAACATATGTTGCCAAAAACATGTCCATCAAGTGATTAAGTGGGTAAAGGGAGTTAGCGGAGTAGGGAAATCAAAATAGACGTAAAGGTCATATTTAATTTCAAATAAGACAATGTTGCAGTACACTACCTCGCTTCATCATTCCTCATAGGAACATGTTTGATTCAAAATATGTTTCTGACAACATGGAGAATAATTTTATAAAAGTGAAAGAGTGTTTTGTCCATCATAGTCCAAGGAACAAAAACTTCCTTCAGTTTATGCATAGGTGTTATTATTTGAAATAAATTCCCAAAATACAATTGCTATGGGCGAGTCACTCGAGTTCTGGATAGCTTCACTTCAAGACAGTTTTTCAAGGGTTTGGAGCAGGTTTTGGCAGTGCTTGAGGACACTATTGTGTAGGAGACATCCTAAGCTTTGCAATGGTACCTGCATCTTGTGATTTGGTTTAGTGGAACACACCCTAAAGTAATATGTAAGTTGGCACTGTGCTCTTGTCAGAGAAACCCTGAGTTTTTGGAGTGACCTTGGTAAAATCAATGTTTCTCCCTCATGGAGTGTCCAAATTACATGCTTGAGGTGTCCATATTATTGCAGACTTCAATAGCTTTCCAACGAGCTATCCAGATTTCAATTTCAATCATTTTAAGGCGTCCAAAATTGGTTTGGAAGACCGGCACTACACTCAGGAACAAAGCATTGCACTTAGGAGGTCAGCGCTGCGCTTACAAGCATTGCGCTGCGCTTTGGCGTTGTGCTCAGAAATCCTTGAAAACACTCCCAAATCTCAATTTTTCACTTGCCATCTTGATTTAATTGACTTCTAAGCCAAGGTAGAAGTAAGTACACCATCATTATCCCTCTTTTTCTTTTCCAAATTCATCTCATGTCGATGATTCTTCAAGTTAGGGTTTGTAGTGAAATTTGCATGGGAAATGATAGGTGAAAATGGCCATCTTTATTTTTGGTTTCTAAAACATGTAAAATGGTTTCCTACACCTGCATACATATTTAATAAACCATTTTAACCATTCAATCCACCTCAAAACAAATTTTTACCCCTCAAAAAGTAAAACCCTAGCTCATTCCTAGAGGTTTTTGGGCATTTTTCATTATAAACCCTGTTTTTCCTCCTTGCAAGCATATCACTCTTCCACTGTTTCTTCACTCATTTTCATCAACTTCCAAAGTTCATATCCACCTTTCTCAAACCTCCTCTATCATTTTTTCAAAATCCACCTTCACATCACTTCATTTCCATTCATACCTCAGAGTTTATTTTTCATTCAAATGGAGGTGGGGTCCTCTAGCAAATCAATGGAGAAAACTAAAGTACCTAAGCCTGAGGTGACTAAAGTGTACAAGAGAGGACATAGGCTTGTTTTCTTCTCATGGAGAGAAAGGGGCTAAGCCTTCTTCATCGACAAAGCAGGAACCCACAACAAAAGAGAAAGACAAAGTTGAGCATGAGTTTGAACTGGTTGATTCAGAGGCTGAGGATCAGACTTCAAACATGTGATAGAAAAAGAGGGATAAGGACTATCAAATCAAGGAGCTAACAATCAATTTGGAAAGAGAAAAATATGTCATATCATTCCTTGAATAGGAAAACAGTCAAGTCAAAGCAAAGGAGTTGATCTTAGAAAAGGAAAAAGCTAAGTTATTGCAGCAAGTCGGCAAAGGTAAGGAGATCATGGAATCAAGCGAGCCTGAAGCATCAAAAGGGAGAGGAAAAAGGAAAAGACCAAGAACAAGAGGCCTCAAAAAAGCTTTGCAAGATGAGCAAGAACAAATTCTTCTAAGTGAGTAACTTGACCCAGAAGATAGGATTGCCCTAGAGGTTCATCAAGCTAAGGAATATTGGCTCAATAGGGTGAATGAACACGTGGATAAGCTCCTTGAGAAGGAAAATAGAGACAATCAGTTTCTCAAACACATGGTGCACCACTACTAAGCTCAAAACATGATCACCAATGTCAAGGTAAAGCAACTTGAAAACAAGCTCAAGGAGGCCAAAAAAGACCAAAAGGATGAGGGAAACTTGGAGATGCTTGCTGAAGAATCCATGACGCTATAAGAAACATATTTTTACACCTTCCCTCCAATTTTGAGCAAATTCTGAGCATTTTTAGTTTTTTGAGAATTTTTGGTCCAAGTTCAGAAATTCAGCTTCTCCAGAAGCGCAGCGCCTTGGATCTGCGCTTTCTCCTCATGCCTCTATTTTGGGAAAGGTATGCATTTTTGGAAAGGTCTTTCCATCCTCTAAAAACCCATTTTCTCATATTTTGCAGAGGTGATTTATTTTTGGAGAAAAATGAAAAAAAGTGGCAAACAACTAGCATTCTGGACCATTTTTTAACAGGCACTGCGCTTCTAAAGTGACCTTGGGAAAATGGATTTTTGAAGGTCTTCCCATGCTCCAAATTTAGGAATTCAAACAGTTCTAGAAACAAGACTTGAAGGGTCAGTTGAGCGTTCTCTCAGATTTATATTTTGACCCTTGGAGGGCACATAAAAATCAGCTCAAAATCAGTGGTGCACTTCTACACTTTTCTGTGTTTCAAATTGTAAATTTCACTGTGCAAATTTCTAGTTTCTAGTTTGACTTAGTCAAAGTAAAGATTCTCTGTGTAATGGCACTAGTTACGAGTCTAGCTGATGTAGGCATGAATAAATGTACATCATAGGTAGCTTTTTGTGTTTATTAGGCCTCATAAAAGAAGCAAACTCCAAAACAAACTCTTCATGAAGTGTTTGAGTTTCGCCTTCTCACTCTCACCTGTTGGTTGAGAGAATCTTGGAGTCAATTCCTCCACCAAGGAATTCAAATCCTGAAGGTGGGAAAGTGGTATAGGAGAGTCTATATGTATCATTTATCCTTAGGAGAAGAGGGTTGAACTTTTTGTGAAGGAAGCTTGCATGTAATCATCTTTTTAGCTAATACAGAGACAGGTTGCAGCTATTTTCAAGGAAATCCAGCCTAGTGAGTTCATGGTGCTTGTACTTCATTGTTTTTGTTTTCTAATGGTCTAAACATCTTTATCTACATTATATCTCTTCTTTCTATGAATGCCTTACAATAAAATACACAGGATTCTTGTTTTTCAATCTATGTTATCTGGTTTTCATAGTTATGTGTATGTCTTCCTAAGCTAATGAAATCATGTTTATTTATGCTCATTAGTTTCTTACACACTATATCCTCTATACCACACTGACAATACTCAAAATATACCATGGCTTCTTGTTGGGCATGGAATCCCCCCAAAGCATGTTTTGGGGCTCAAAGCCCAAGTTTTGACATAATCTTGTTGTAAAGCTCTGTGAATTGCGAGCGCGGAGCGTGAAAGTATGATAGAGTCATAGGGTTTTCCGCCCTAGTTTTGTAATGTTATGTCCGTTAAAGAGACCTACCCATGGTCTGTGGACCATGGGATTGTATAAATAGAGTGATGCTCTAAGTGTAGAGAAGAGATAGACAAGTAGAGGATAAGCATGAGAAGTCTAAGTGATTAAGTCACAGTGCGAAGTGTGTCTTTGGGTCATAGAGTAGGAGAAGGCTCTGTAGATGAGTGCGTAGAGGCCTAGTATTCCATAGCTGAGTGCGTGACCCCTACAGCTGAGTGCGCACGTCGGAGTCAAGTCTGTAATCGAGGAAGGAATTAATAAAGAGAAGTTTTATCATAATTCTGTGTATTTGTTCTTGGGTTAATGCATGTTTGATATAATTTGCAAATGTATTGTTTATTTACTGCGCGCACCTGTATGAATGGATTATGTTGTTAATTATAAATTAAAGCATGCAAGTAGGCTAAGATAATCAACTAACATTGGAATAGCAGTAAAGTCTTGGGTAATAACGCAAAAGCACAGCGGTTAGCCCCTAAGTATGGCTGTGTGTAGGCATGATATCGGGCCGCGAGGTATGGGAAAGTGTGCAACCTACGCGCAGGGTCAAGTTGCGGACCACTTGAACTCATCAGACATCTCCAGGGTGTGGAAACCTAGTTCTATCACCCTCCCATACTACTTCGGGTGAGACCTCAGTCCGCGCTCCGCGGACTGTTGCCAAAAGGGCCAGTAGTACTGGGATTTGTTTGGCTAAATCAACTTGGAACCTGGTTCAGGCCCCACTAAACCAACAAATGGTTCCATTGCCGAGACTAGGATCTACATAAGAGATGTCTAATGTTGTATCACTAGAATCTGACAAAGAAAGGAATTGAAGAGTGGTTGGATAGGAAGACTCACGAGTTCGCGGTGCAGGAAAACAGGAATTCGTGAATATCAAAGGAAGAGTGGTTAAATTGCTAGTTATATACCAAAATCCATGAAATTTTCTTTGCATCCTTCCCCTCTGAGTTGTACGAGTGGATTGCGAAGCTAGCAGACAATCAAGGAAGGTGTAGGCTCGACAAGCCTATTGTGTGGACTCCAGAGTTGATGTGCATACTAGAAGCATCAGAAGATAAGATTGCACGCACTGTGGATCACTGGCTCGACTGAATTATAGGGGATTTATCACCGAGTTCACAGTAGATACTTCAGTTAGCTATAGTGAGGCAGAACGACGCTTCCTCAAAGGACCATGAGATAAGTACATTAAATATTTGAACACTTGGATTAAAATGCTATTGTGTGAAAAGCAGGTTATGCGAATAAATTGATGTTTGGGGCTACGCGAAGTGGGAGGATCTACAGAAACGAAGGTAGTGCAGAACTAGAGTCTAGCCCCTTGATTTCACCTCCACGAAAAATTGAGGAAGAGCTCACGATGGTCTCACTAAGAAGTGTGATCAGTTTGATAAAGCAGTGAATTCCACGCATACCACTTCCACCTAAACCATCGCCAGTTTAACCATCTTCACCCCCGTCTTTGCCCACACCACCTCTGCTACCACCACAGTTCAATATGGTGAGCGCGATAAAGTTTTTGGTGTTCAAAGTAGTAGGGAATGAAGATCTGGACCAATTTTGGTTCGTTGTAAAAGCTGTATGGGAAGCGCAGGGAGTCATGGATGACAATATAAATAAAGCCACACTAGTCAGTGCTTTGCAGGATTGTGCACTGACGTGGTACATTAAGCATTCCAATGACAATCCGAATGCAAGGATTGTGGATATCCAAGCTACACTAAACAAGGAATTTAGTAGGCCAAAATCAGAGACACAATTGATCATCGGATTTAGGGAAATTGCGATGCTTCCAGGCGAGACCCCTTGGGAGCTGGATCAGAGACTGAAGGGTATGATTTGTGAAGCCAACATGACCTTGACAGATGGGAAACACGTGCATGGTTTGTAGTGTTGCTAATGCCACATCTAAGGAACACGCCATCACAGCAGAAGATATCCACTCAGGCCGAGGCCTTGGAGATCGCAATGAGACTGCACGAGACCCCGATACAAGATCCTAACCTAGGAGTTCAATAGATCCACTCGCAGTTGAAAAACTTGTGTCTTGAGATGAAGAGTTTGAAACAAGATAGGACAACTCGCCCAGAAGCGCACGAGGAGGTATGGTGCGTAGAGTGCAAGGGCCAGGGACATGACAAAGACCATTGCCTAGTCTTTGTGAACTACCTGGCAGGAGGAGGAACAATGCCATTGAGACCAGAGGCACAAGCAGGACCAAGCGCAGTGCCTGCATTATGGTGCGTGATTTGTTAGATGGGAGGGAAGCATGCTACAGATAACTGCCATCTATTATAGAAGTATACGCAGAGTTCCCAGCAGTTGTTTTGTAACTTCTATAGGTCAGTAGGCCACGATGAGCGCACTTGTAGACGTTATGAACTGATGATGGATCAGACTCCTACCTATTGAGTTCAAACAAAAACACGGGCCCTCGATCAAAATGCAGGGATGGTGCGCAATGGATTTCAGGGGCACAGACGCGGTCGAGGTGGAATGGGACCAGGAAGAGGTCGTGGACAACTGATATGCTACAATTACGGAGGACTAGGACATTATGCCCGTGATTGTACAAATCCGATGAGACCATCATGCTTATATTGTACCCAGTTTGATCATGAGAAAGAGGACTGTCCCACACTGATAGCGAGGCTGCGCGATAAAGGAACACTCCAACCTCCCCCGACCTCAGAACCTACAAATGATGAGGTCTGAGCCGCGCGAAGAAGACCCGAATGTAAATATCATGCTACAAAGTGGTATCACGACAGGAGATGACAAAGGCAAGCAGCGCGAAGAGAGTGTCGGGGTTCGCAAGGCTCCAACAAAGGAACCAAAATTTGATTAGGAGCACGCTAAGGAGACATTCATGGAGGATACGAAGAGCTTCACGGAGGCCTCCACTTCAGGTAGTAAAGACAAACTGGAACTGGAAATCGACCCATCAATGCTCACTACCTTTTTGGAAACATGCATGAAGCTGCTGCGCGATAGCAAGGCTATGAAGTGGCTGCAAGAACTCATAACTAGATGTGTTGGGACTGCGCCAGGAGAACCACACGTAGTCCGGAAGCTTGGGAAGCACACAACACGAACATGAAAAGAGATGATATTGACAGCGCAGATCGGGGAATATGAAATGGATCAAGTGATTTTGGATCTAGGATCGGACGTGAATGTCCTACCAAATAAGACATGGGAGCGTATGGGCAGGCCTGCGTTGCAATGGTCTCCTATTCAATTGTGAATGGTGAACAAGCAAAAGATCCTACCTATGGGAAGATTGCAGGGAATAATGGTAGATATCGAAGGTGTGAGCACGCTTGTAGATTTCGAAGTGATAGAGATTGTTGATGAAAGCAATCCCTATCTAGCGCTACTGGGAATAGATTGGGCCAATGACATGAATGGAGTGATAAATCTAAAGAAGTGCAAGATGATTTTTGAGAAAACGTCACTGCGCATAGTAGTACCTTTAGACCCAGTGGAAGGATCGCGCTACATAGAGCCAGTGTGTGACTACGACAGTGACGACGACCTAGACTGTATCTAGAAGATAACCGCATAGGAGCAGGACTGGGTAAATCCAACCGCGGATGGCAGGATCTCGTGGGAGCACGAAAGCTCCTGCACCTCAGATTCAGACGAGGAGATAGAATGATGGCAGAACCGGTTACACGAGGTAACCACGCTCAACTATAACATGATGACAAGGTCGTTGCGCTGCGTGGAAACAGAGGTAAGATATCTACCTATGTATGACAGATTGAGCGAGGTTGATGATTTCCTGAACATATTTGAAAGAGAAGTACCAGAACAACAGCGTTTCAATGCTCTAAAATGGGTACTGCGCGCTATGCCCACAAGCTGGTGGGGTACGCACCAAAGAAGTTTTGAGGACTGGCGCAAATGCGGAAGGATGATGCGCATACGGTTTGGGACTCCTCAGATATGGCTAATAGACAAGTATGACAGATGGGATGATCCACATGCACACCTCGCGAAATGGACCAAGGTCTACAGGGGAGAGCCACAACCTGAGTGGGTGCACCTATTCTGTCATACCGTGGATATCATACCCATGAATTGGTATACTGAGATAGAGCTCCACCATGGCATGAGCGAATGGGATATCTTGCGCGAAGGATTCCTGTTAACTTTCACGTTTGAGGATCGTTGGTGAGATACTATTGATGATGCACTACAAGTAGTAAAATAAGCTATCTTCAGAATACCCCAGGAGCTAATGGAAGTGCTTTAGCCAGAATGGGCGACCCAGCTGAGCTGCGCGCTGAAGTGTTACAATGTAAATATTGAGGAGGATGATGAGGATCCATGAAAAATCAACATTCTAGAAACTGAAGGCTATCGTGAGGTTCAAGGACCATTGATTGAAGATCCTGACATCACCGCACCGCTAAAAACAAAGTAGGTAAACATTGGGATGGAGGCTGAACCGAAGTATGCGATGCTCAGTGACTATTGGGATGATGCCATGGTGGATAAGGTCGCTGAGCTACTTTGCGATTACCAAGACCTATTCCCGACCAAGATTATGGACTTGAAGGGAGCATTGGTGATTTAGGGATGATGAAGATCACCCTAAAACCTGACGCGAAGCTGGTTAAGTAGAGGCCCTATCGCTTGAATCCGAAGTATAAGGAAAAGGTCCACGCAGAACTAGACAAAATGCTCGTAGTCGGAATTATTGAGGTAGTGGAAGAATCTGGCTGGGTGAGACCTATGGTAGTGTAGGAGAAAAAGTAGAAGGGCGAGATCAGAATATGCGTGGACCTCAGGAAGCTGAATGATGGCTGTGTACATGACCCATTCCAAACCCCATTCACAGATGAAGTATTGGAAAATGTTGGCAAACAAGAAGCATAAGCTTTCATGGACGGGTTCTCAGGGTACCACCAGATCAAAATCGCGCTGGAAGACCGTAGCAAGACCATCTTCGCCACTGAATGGGGCTTCTTTCAATACACTGTCATGCCGTTTGGGTTAAAAAACACACCAGCCATCTTCTCACACATAATTGTTGCCACCTTCAAAGAATAAATCCAAAAATTCCTGGAGGTCTATCTGGATGATTGGACTGTCTTTGGATTGGTTAAGTACCATGTAGCAGGCTTACGCTTCATGCTAGATACTTGCTGACGACACCGGATTGCGTTGAACCTTAAGAAGTGTACGTTCCTCGTTCCCTTTGGGAACCTACTGGGGCATGTGGTCTGCAAATAGGGACTAATGGTAGACCCCACGAAGGTTGCAGTAATTCTGAATTTGGAAGCACCGCGAAGTGTTAAATAGTTGCGCGCTACCTTGGGACACACAGGGTACTACAGGAAATTCATCAAAAGCTATGCCCAGATCACCGCGCCGATGGAGAAGCTATTGAAAAAGGATGTCACATTCTGCTGGAATGACGATTGCATGAAAAGCCTGGATGTCCTAAAGGCGAAATTGGCCTCCACTCCAATCCTAGTCTTCCCAAAATGGGATGCGGAGTTTCATGTCCATGTTGATGCGTCATGTATCGTGCTAGAAGCGGTGCTCACACAAGAGGGTGGAGAGGGCTTGGATCACCCTATCGCATTTGTAAGTCGTAGGTTGTCCAAATCCAAAAAGAACTATTCCACCACCGAGCGCGAGGTATTCGCTATGGTGTACACGCTCCAAAAATACCAGCACTATTTGCTAGGAGGACATTTCAAGATGTATACAAACCATTCCACACTAAAGTACTTGGTCAATAAGCCTGTGTTGGGGGGCGCATATGTAGGTGGCTCTTATTGTTCCAAGAATATGACTTTGAGGTCATGGTAAAACCTGGATGCCTGAATGCAGGACTGGATCACTTATCGCGTATTGAGATGGGCAAGGAACCTACTAGTTTGGAGGAAGGATTACCAGATGCACAACCCTTTGTTGTGTGTGTCATGGATGGACACTTAGAAGATATAATCCACTTTTTGAGAATAGGAACTACGTCGAAGGAATACTTCGTCCAACAGAAGAAGTAATTGGTGGTGCGCGCGACGGATTTTTATGTCATCATGGGGCACCTATAAAAAATGGGAAATGATGAGATATTATGCAGGTACATACCTGAATTTGAATGAAGTTAGATCCTTGCGAAAGCACATGGGGGTGCTGCATGAGGACACTATGCAGGACAAGTGACCACACAAAATATTCTCTGCGCAGGGTTGTGGTGGCCAACCCTTCATCAGGATTCAAAAGCACACTGTAAGGCATGAGACATATGTCAAAGGACCAGTAAACCATCGTGAAGGGATGAAATGCCTTTGAATCCACAAATGACGCTGCAACCCTTCGAAAAGTGGGGAATCAAATTTGTGGGACCTATCAAACCCTAGGGAAAAATGGGTGCATGATACATCATCACTGCGACGAAGTACCTGACGCGTTGGGCGGAAGCGCAGCCGATCAAAGATTGCACGGTCACCACGGCTGCGAAGTTTTTATTTGAACACGTGTTGAATCGATTTGGCTATCCGAAAATCTTAATGAGTGATCACAGTACACATTTCCTGAACGAAACCATCAGCGCGCTCATAGAAGAGTTCTAGGTGTATCATCAGAAAAGCACACCATATCACCCACAAGCCAATGGGACAGTAGAAGCATTCAACAAAATACTGGAGACTGCGCTAACCAAAGTGTGCAACGTGCAACGAAGCGATTGGGACCTGTGCGTACCTATAGTACTATGGGCTTATAGGACAACGTGCAAGAAACTGACGGGACAAACACCTTTCTGGTTAGTTTATGGTGTGGAAGTTGTCATCTCGATGGTGTATATTGTACCTAGTCTGCGCATAACAACCGTCACAGGTATGATGGACTGCGAAGCTCTAGAAGAAAGGCTCGTGCAATTGGAAGAACTTTAGGAGGACGGTTCCTGGCAGGTTTTCATTAGCAGGTACAAAAGCAGCGTGAAAAGGCTTGGCACAATCACCATATTAAGTTGCGCACCTTCAAGGTCAATGACTTAGTGCTGCTATATGATAGTAAGTTTGAAAAATTCCCAGAAAGTTCCGAATGCATTGTCTAGGGCCATACATGGTTAAGGAGGTCAGAGATGGAGGCGTAGTACAGCTAGTCAAACTAAATGGAGAACCTTTCCAAGGCAAAGTGAATGGCAACTGCTTAAAGCCCTACTCGGGTGGCCCAGCTATCTGACTAATCAGCGTAAGCATGGTCTTCATGCTCCAAGGATCTAGACCAAGGCGCGGGACTATAAAAAAATGCAAGGGATACCGCCACCGATATAGAGCAGTAGATTAGACACAGAGGTCTCGGAACAGTGGATGCAGCAGATCCAGCAAGCAGTAACTCAGTGCACTGCTGACCTTAGCACATTTCGTGAATAGTTGGAGGGACTTCACGCAAATACCACCGCGCTGACAAAGTGACTCGAGGGCGAGTCACGATGTTTCTATTGGGGGCCTGTTGGGCATGGAATGTTCCCAAGGCATGTTTTGGAGCTCAAAGCCCAAGTTTTGACCTAATATTGTTGTAAAACTTCGTGAATTGCGGGTGCAAAGCGCAAAAGTATGATAGAGTCACAGGGTTGTCTTCCCTAGTTTTGTAATGTTATGTCAGCTAAAGAGACCTATCCATGGTTCGTGGACCATGGGATTGTATAAATAGAGTGAGGCCCTAAGTGTAGAGAAGAGACAGACAAGTAGAGGATAATCATGAGAAGTCTAAGTGATTAAGTCACACTGGGAAGTGTGTCTTTGGGTCATAGAGTAGGAGAAGGCTCTGCAGCTGAGTGCGTAGAGGCCTAGTAGTCTGTAGCTGAGTGTGTGGACCCCTGCAGCTGAGTGCGTAGGGTGGAGTCGAGTCTGTAACCAAGAGAGGAATTAATAAAGAGAAGTTTTATCATAATTCTGTGTATTTGTTCTTGGGTTAATGCATGTTTGATATAATTTGCAAATATATTGTTTATTTATTGCAAGCACCTGTATGAATGGTTTATGTTGTTAAGTATAACTTAAAGCATGCAAGTAGGCTAAGATAATCAACTAACATTTGAATACTAGTAAATTCTTGGATAATAACGCATAAGCATAGCGGTCAACCCCTGAGTAGGGCTGCGCATAGGTAGTATATAAGGCTACGAGGTACGGGAAAGTGTGCAACCTGTGTGCAGGGTCAAGTTGCAGACCACTTGAACTCATTAGACATCTTCAAGGTGTGGAAACCTAGTTCTAGCACCCTCCCACACTACTTCGAGTGAGACCTCAGTCCGTGCTCTGCAGACTGTTGCCGAAAGGGCCAGTAGTATCAAGATTTGTTTGGCTAAATCAACTCTGAACCTGGGTTAGGCCCCACTAAGCCAACACTTCTGATATCTAGCTCCTTCTCATATTTTCTCCTGCACTCCTACAACCTAGACCTATTTGTAGCTCCAAACCCTAACTTCAACAAACTCTAAAAACAAAATTTTCATAAACAAAAAAACAAATACACATATCTAGCCTAAAATTCATTTGCTTTAAACTCATATCACTGATAAGAGACTTTGAGAGATCCCTCTCATGCTCAATAGCGCTAGCTACTGAGCTGAAGTGGTTTGAGGTTACCCTTCTTGATCTCCTTTTTCAGCCTAGGATATTGTAAGGACTAACATTTTTGGCTCCGCTGCCAGGGAACGAAATATCATATTTTCCCTAGGAAAGGATGACAAGGATCAGATCTGATTGCTGATGGTGAACATTGATCAGACACAAGAAAGGATGTGCATATTTCACCTGGCGAATCCAGTGTCGAAGAATCCAAAGGTTCAGAAATTTCATGGTGACTCCACTGATAAAAACTGGTCGTTTAAAGAAGTTCTTGGTGTCTTAATTGTTTTCAATATGGATTCAACTGCTCAAAGGTATGCTCCTATGAATCGAGCTCATATTCCTGGTTTTCCTAATCGAATTCGTTGTGTAGATTGGCAAACAGGGCTGCCAAAGTTTAAAGGTTAGGATGGAGAAGATGCTAGTTTGCATTTGGCCAAATTTCATTTTCATATTCACAGATTAAAGGCTATGTTTCGTGAAGATTTCCTGATGAATATTTTCATGACTACCTTGGAGGAAATGGTGAGGAAATGGTATGAGAGTCTACCATCTGCTAGTTTATGTTCTCTAAATGATTTTCATTCAGTTTTCTTTCAACATTATCAAAGCTGCAGTTTTTCCTTATCAATGATGGATAACTGTTGTGAGATTTCTGAATATTTCATTAAATTTCTTGAAAATTCGTATGGGGATGAAGAATGTATGGAAGAAGATATACTAGAAGTGCTTTACGATTTTTCCTCCCAACAAGAATCAGCAATTCCTTGAATGAAACAGACTGTGATCAAAATAGAGAAAGGCCTACTCCTGATCTTGAAAATGAAAATCACGAAGCCAATGTTGAATCAGTTGTCTCCTCTGTCTAAAGATGAAACTGATCAGCTTTTGAAAAAGCATGTTACAGACCAAGTTAAGGCAGGTTTGAAGTGCTCACATAGTCAATATTGTGTGAGTAAAATATCTTCCATTATTGAAAATGAAAATTTGGGTTTAAATGATGACAATCATGAGACTAATGAAGCTATACATGAATTTGTTGTCAGTAAGCCAATTTGTGATGTAGATTTCCTGCAAGGAGATCAACTAACAAAGACTATTTTCTTTCATGAAAAGGATAGGGCTGACCTATTTAATAATCTTGAAGAATGTGTTTTGTTCAAGGATGATATAGACTATGAAATGGAAGAGTATGAGTCTAAGATAGACAGTATGCCAGAGATAGAATCAGAGTTGCTCATGCTTGAGAAATTTACAGCCAACACTCATGTGGCAGAAAGTAATATTTCCCTATGCCTTCCTATGGATCAACAATCAAGTATTCTTTCATACCAAAATGAAAGGAGTACTTGTATTTTTGTTGGATTTCTTTTCTTTTTTTATTGACTAGAGGAATCGGCAACGGCAGTGGTATCGTAATCGAATTACGTGGGATCGAATCCCACCAGCTGCATCTATAACCTCTAGGAGAAACCACCCAGCCCGCAAGAATGACCCTCGGTTAAGACAAGACTCGAACTTGTGACCTACACAGCGGCACTGATGACTTAGCAGATTGTCTGCTGGCCACAAGACCAAACCTTTGCGGGCTTATTTTTGCTGGATTTCAAAACAAGGTAAGATTTCAAAATTTTAAGGATCCTTACACTAATTTGTTGCAGCCATCTGGGAAGATGAATTTTCTTGTAGTTATGGATCATGAGTACATCTTCAGTGGACACTCTGAGTTGCCTAGCTTTTGTTTGTTCTACTACTCAAGGAAAGTACAAGCATATTTCAAGTAAGTAGCCATTTTCTTGATTGGTTACATTGGCGGAATCATTACACATGATTGTATATACATCTTCAGCAAGTGGGCGGTTATCATTAGGATTTGAAGCCCTAAGTGAAGGCCCTAAGATCCCAATGGTCTGCTGCCATAAGTAAGTTCAGTCAGTATGTTTTTTATAGTCAAGTTAGTCAGTTTTCAGTTTCAATTTAGTTTTTTGCATTCTAACTCCATGCCCAATAGATAAGGCTACTTGGTCTATGGTGTTCTTGACACCTCCAAGGAGCTGCCATCCCCAGTTGGAGCCAATGTTAGTGTTAATCAGTTCAGCCTATCACCATTCATCAAATATGCTCTTACAAGGTGTTGTTAGGGTGTGAAGTCAAATTTTTTTCATTTCAGTGAGTCTTCAAATAAACATTTGGTCACTAGCCATTGTGTCTAGGTCACTGCTGCTCCCTTCACTTACTCACGGTATTCATCACTCATCATGGTCATTGTCTTCTTCGAGGTATCATATCTTCATTTAAGTGTCTTGGGTCATGAAATGGTTAAATTCCTCATTTTAGGTCATGGTATAGGGTTTCACTCCATGTGTCATCATGATACCATATGTTGCCAAAAACATGTCCATCGTGTGATTAAGTGGGTAAAGGGAGTTAGCAGCTTAGGGAAATAAAAATAAAGGTAAACGTTATATTTAATTTCAAATAAAACAATGTTGCAGTACACTACCTCGCCTCATCATTCCTCATAGGAACATGTTTGATTCAAAATATGTTTTTGACAACATGGAAAATAATTTTATAAAAGTGAAAAAGGTTTTTGTCCATTATAGTCCAAGGAACAAAAACATCCTTTCGTTTATGCACAAGTGTTATGATTTGAAACAAATGCCTGAAATACAATTGCTAGAATAGATTCGCTGCACTTCTGGACAACTTGACCTCAAGATAGCTTTTCAGGAGTTTGGAGCCGGGTTTGGGAGTGCTTGAGGACTCTATTGTGTAGCAGAAATCCTAAGATTTCCAATGGTGCGTTCAGCTTGTGATTTGGATTAGTAAAAGGAATCCAAATGTAATCTGTAAGTTGGCTCTATGCTCCTGTACGAGAGACCCTGAGTTTTTGGAGTGACCTTGGGAAAATCATTTTTTCTCCCTCATGGAGTGTCCAAATTACATACATGAGGTGTCCATAGTATAGCAGACTTCAATAGCTTTCCAACGAGCCATCAAGCTCTCAATTGGGTGCAGTTCAAGGCCTCCAAAATTGGTTTGGAAGATCGGCACTGCGCTTAGGGGGTCGACGCTGTGCTTAGAAGAACTGCGCTGCGCTCAGGAACACTGCACTGCGCGCAGGACAGAGTGCCCAGAATTCCTTCAAAATTCTCCCAAATCTCAATTTTTCACTTTTAATCTTGATTTTATTGACTTCTAAGCCAAGGGACATGTAAGTACACCATCATTATCATTCTTTTGCTTTTCCAAACTCATCTCATGTAGATGATTCTTCAAGTTAGGGTTTGTAGTGAAATTTGCATGGGAAATGATAGGGTGAAAATGGCCATCTTTATTTTTGGTTTCTAAAACATGTAAAATGGTTTCCTACACCTGCATACATATTTAATAAACCATTTTAACAATTCAATCCACCTCAAAACAAAGTTTTACCCCTCAAAAATTAAAACCCTAGCTCATTCCTAGAGGTTTTTGGGCATTTTTCATTACAAACCCTTTTTTTCCTCCTTGCAAGAAGATCACTCTTCCACTGTTTCTTCACTCATTTTCATCAGCTTCCAAATTTCATATCCACCTTTCTCAAACCTCCTCTATCATTTTGTCAAAATCCACCTTCACATCACTTCATTTCCATTCATACCTCACAATTTATTTTTCATTCAAATGGAGGTGGGGTCCCTTAGCAAATCAGTGGAGAAAACTCAAGTACCTAAGCCTGAGGTGACTAAAGTGTACAAGAGAGGATAGAGATTTGTGTTTTCTTCTCATGGAGAGAAAGGGGCTAAGCCTTCTTCATCGACAATGTAGGAATCGACAACAAACGAGAAAGACACAATTGAGCATGAGTTTGAACTCATTGATTCAGAGGTTGAGGATAAGACTCCAAACATGTCATAGACAAACAGTGATAAGGACTATCAAATCAAGGAGCTAGAAATCAATTTGTAAAGAGAAAAATATGTCATATCGTTCCTTGAACAGGAAAACAGTCAACTCAAAGCAAAGGAGTTGATCCTAGAAAAGGAAAAAGCCAAGTTATTGCAGTAAGTCGGCAAAGGTAAGGAGATCATGGAATCAAGTGAGCCTGAAGCATCAAAGGGGAGAGGAAAAAGGGAAAGACCAAGAACAAGATGCCTCAAGAAAGCTTTGCAAGAAGAGCAAGAACAAATTCTGCTAAATGAGGACCTTGACTTAGAAGATAGGATTTCCTTAGAGGTTCATCAAGCTATGGAATATTGGCTCAATAGGGTGAATGAAAACTTGGAGAATCTCCTTGAGAAGGAAAACAAAGATAATCAGTTTCTCAAACACATGGTGCACCACTACCAAGCTCAAAACATGATCTCCAATGTCAAGGTAAAGCAACTTGAAAACAAGCTCAAGGAGGCCAAAAAAGACCAAAAGGATGAGGGACTCTTGGAGATGCTTGCTGAAGAACCCATGGAGCTATAACAAACACATTTTTACATCTTCCGTCCAATTTTGAGCAAATTTTGAGCATTTTGAGTTTTTTGAGAATTTTTGGTCTAAGTTTATAAATTCAGCTGCTCCAGAAGCGCAGCGCCTTGGCACTGCACTTTTTCCTTAGGCCTCCATTTGGGGAAAGGTCTACATTTTTGGAAAGATCTTGCCATCCTCTAAAACCCATTCACCCACATTTTTCAAAGGTCGTTTAGTTTTCGAGAAAAATGCAAAAAAGTGGTGAACAACTAGCATTCTGGACCATTTTTTGATAGGCGCTGCGATTCTGGAGCGACCTTGGGAACATGGATTTTTGAAGGTCTTCCCATGCTCCAAATTTAGAAATTCAAACTGTTCTGGAAACAAGACTTGAAGAGAAAGTTGACCATTCTCTCAGATTTACATTTTTACCCCTAGAAGGGACCTAAAACGCAGCTCAAAGTCAGCGCTGCGGTTCTGCACTTTTCTCTGTTTCAAATTGTAAATTTCACTGTGTAAATTTCTAGTTTCTAGTTTGACTTAGTCAATGTCAAGATTCTCTATGTAATGGCACTAGTTACAAGGATAGGTGATGCAGGAATGAGTAAATTTACATCATAGGTAGTTTTTTGTGTTTATTAGGCCTCATAAAAGAAGCAAACTCCAAAACAAACTCTTGATGAAGTGTTTGAGTTTCACCTTCTCACTCTTAACTATTGGTTGAGAGAATCTTGGAGTCAGTTCCTCCACCAAGGAATTCGACTCCTGAAGGTGGGAAAGTGGTCTAGGAGAGTCTATATGTATCATTTCTCCTCAGGAGAATAGGGTGGAAGCTGGCAAAGAGAGGATAGATTGGATTGAACAACTAGCGCAAGACACAGGTCGGTTCATCTTAATCATCTTCGTTTATAGTTCATAAAGAAGAATACAAGAGTAGTTTTCCTTGTTTGTTTTTGAGGTCACTGTCACAACCCTGTGGGATAGGGTCGTTCTGAATAGACACTTTTCCCGAAAACAAAATGGCGACTCCGCTGGGGAGCGTGTCTAGTTAGTTTATTTGTGTTTCTCTTTTTGTTTGTTTCATAAACACAGAAGTAGCAATCGAACTGCATTTGCCATCATCAAATGCAAAGTAGACAGCTGCTACTTCAATCCATTCACTGGATTTGTTTATGATTTGAACAGTGGATTCACAAATGATCTAATTGCCCTTTGTGATAGCTCTTAGTCCTCCTTTAAATCATCCCTCTAATTGTACCTTACTGATTTCTTTTACTCGGCCAAAATCCATAGATTAAACTGCAAACCGTGACCCAGAACCCGGATAGAAGTCTCGTTTCTGCCCCAGCGCAGGCACTGTGAAGAGACTCTGCATTTCAACGCAGTTCCCGAGAGGGCTACCTGCGCTGCAATTCAGTTTCTCTGTGCAACAAGTGCGCTGATCAGCCTTTGCCCTGTGCAGCTGAGGTTCTTTGCTTCACTTTGTTCAGTTTTATCTCTGATTTTTGCAGCCTGTTATCAGTGTGTGTACCTATCTGAAAACCCCTTTTCTCTGCCTTAATTCCGCCTCCTTTGTACAAAAAGACTGTAGATGTTCTTTGTGTGTTTGTTACATCATTTATAGTTTTCCATTGAAAAGTAGAATAGTCATACTGTTGTCCTTAGATTTAGATCTGTCGTAAGTGTCGATTTTGATCTTAGGAGAAAGTTTGTTTGCTGTTGACAGTTGATTATACTTTTTACTTTTGCCTTTGGTTTGAATTTGTCTCTTTCTAGTGTCGAAACGAGTGTTTATTTCAAATCATAAAGTGTCATAATCTTCTCTACCTTTTTGATTTCGAAAAGAAGCTTGTTTGTGTTTTTCACTTGAAAGCAAATTCAGATTTGTACAACAACTTTCTTTTTAGGCATCAATATTAAGAAAGTGAAAACAAATACATGCATATGTGCATTTGCATATTGATATTTTGTATGGCTTGATTTAGGAAAAGTGCATTTACAGTGTGCTCTTTGCTCTTTGCTCTTTGAGAAAAGATTGTGTCTTTCTTTTCCCCTTGTAGCTAGGATTTTCATTGTTGAAAAGAGATAAAAGCTTGCTTATCATCTTTAGATTTCATTTAGGAATTATATCTACATCTCATGGTGATCCAAAAAAGGCAAACTTCTAAGAAAGATCAACTTAAAATAAATTGAATGAATCTAACAACGCATTGGAACTTAACGCACAACATAGAGGTCTAGGCTAGAGACGTGTTCCGGCGTCGTAAAGCTTGGTAACTGTTGTCCTCACTGATGGTTGGGTGATTCCCCCACTGTGAGACGATAAGTGCCAGTACGGATTGTGCTCCCACGTACCGTCGAGTATATATTGGGAGACCCCTATAGGCTTAAAACCTTTTATCCATAGGAAGCCGTGTCGGCCGCCCTACTGATCGCAATGCACCGAACACAGCATTCGGGAAGATTGACTGCCGTACCGTAAAATGTATTCTGCAGTTTTGTGATTGGTTTGGCACACCCTCTACCTAGAGCTCCAGAGCAGTCCCTTTCGTTCCTTTTCAGACTCCTTAACGGAAAAGGTCCATCTGAGCACTTGTCACTTCAGGCTCATTAAAAATCGAAGGAGACTAGAGTCATCTTTTGTTTTTTCTCGACTCTTTAAAATTGAAAAAACAAGTTGTGTCCAAGCGTCGTAAAATTTATTTTAAATGGAACATTCATACCCTTTTCCTACGTTGATCTTAGGTTGAGAAAATGGAGTCTACCAACCAAGGAATTCCCCTTGGTGGAAATCCTAGTCCCTTCTCCTCTTGGGAAGATGTTGGTGCACCCCATATGGCCACATTGTCGCTTCCAGGACTGACAATTGGCTTTCCAGTCTGGCTCTTCTCAACCAATGTCGTTCAGAACACCACTATTCCTGAACAATCGAATCAGCAGTTAGACCAGTCCAGAGTTACCCACCAACCTTCTACTTCCTCTAATTCTTCCTTTCCTCCTTCCTCTTCGCTTGATGGGGCTGGCAAAGCCAAAAGTCAAGTTCCTAAGGAGAAGAAGGAAAAGAAGAAGAAAGAGAAGAAGAAGAAGGAGCCAAAAGCGAATGGGGGCAAACGAGTGTCGTCTAACGAAAATCCACACACTGCACCGACCAGGCCTAAATTGCCATGTGTCATTTGCAAGGGAGACCACTTTCACAGAGATTGTCCTTGCATCCCCCGGATACTAAGGGACTGGTCTCCCCGTTTGCACAATCCGGTGTCGTCAACCTCTGATGGCCATGTTGAAAGCACACCGTCAACTAGCGAAAGTGAAGCTCCAGGACAAAAAGGGAGAGCTAGATCTCCCTGTAAACTGTGCGAAGGCGATCACGCCATCCACCGTTGTCCCTTCTTAGACGAAGCTAAAAGAGTTTTGGATGATCGTCCGGTTTCACCGTTACGACTTCCTCCTGGATATAAAAAAATCTTGCCGAGTCCTTCGTTAGTTGAGAATCCAGCTGGCCCGCTCAAGTGGTCAGCTGAAGTGCCTGTCATTGAAGATGAACCAGCTGAATCCATACCCGACGAAAGTCAAAAGGTCGAGGCGGCAGTTGACCCGGTCTTGCCTTCAGAGGTTTTATCTTCGAATGACACAGTCACTGGAGAGAACAAGGATGACACCGTCCAAATTCTCTTCATCAACACAGACTCCGACGAACACGGGGGCAACCTACCCATTCCTTTACCGCAGGAAGGAAGTTCGTCAGAGCTGTACCCGGCCGTCTACTCGGTCCCACCTCCAAGCAACCTAGTTGTCTCCTTCGACTGGAATCAACTAGGCAGACCCCGTTTACCAGCAAGCATACCATTCAGAATTATCGTCCAAATATACAGAATGGTTATGGCTGGCACCATCATAGATGAGGGGGCGTCTGTGAGTATCCTTTCCTCTATTGCTTGGAAAGCGCTTGGTTCGCCATCGTTGTTGCCTGAAATGAGAAATCTGACAGGCTTTGATAAAGGAACCAGTCGACCTTTAGGGATCCTTCCCGATGTGCCCATAACATTGAGAGGGAAGACAGTTCGCATGAACGTCATGGTCGTTCAAGGACCCTTGGATTATAACCTACTCTTTGGACGAGACTATATTTATTGCATGGGAGCCATCGTCTCCTCACTCTTTAGAGTAATGTGTTTTCCGCATGAAGGAAGAGTGGTCAAGCTCGTGGACCAGCTTTCATTTCCCGGATCACGCATCGCAAATAGTCATATACCATCCCTAAATGGTCTCTTCACGCAAGAAATGTCTCAACCCATGGTCCGTCCTCCCGATGAGCGCGAGTAATTCGGAGGGATATGACTGGAACCTAGGGGGCATGCGTCTTGGTATGCTTCGGCAGGAAAACTTCGGGTATAGGGTAGGTTTCCGCGGGAGAATATGACTAGTCTGTACCCCGCCCATGCTGGAAGAGGGTTATTCTAGAATAAGATTCTCTTGTCAAAGTTATGTAAGTTGGGTCGGCGCCGCTTACCTTTGTTTATTTCGGTAGACATCGTTGAAGAAGTGTTTTGTTTTCACCGCGAATAAAACAGCTTTTGAATAACCTGTAAGAGGTAGGCCTTTCCTAATAGAACAAATGTTTTGTCTGCAAATTGAGGGGTAACCTTGAAACCATATTTTATACCTGGGGGCATGCAAACCTTTTGGAGTGCAAGCAAGGGGCGGCTATTTATTTTTAAAATTTTTAGGTCCTCCCTTTAAACCTGTAGGCTAACCCTTTAAACTCGTAGGATTAGTCGTTTCCGAGCTTGCATAAAGAAAGGATGCGGGGCAAAGCTTTGTAAGGTGCAAGCTCCATAAAAAATGGCATCTTCAGTGAGACATTCTTATCATATGACTGGATTAATTGAGCAGTTTTAGCACATAGTTCATGCTCGTTAAAAAATAAACATAAGACCGAGCAAGTGTTTCAATCCGCGTTTAAGCTCGTTAAAAAATGAACTATCCTCCGGTAAATAACCACCGTGAATGTAACATTATCAGCCATTAAAGCCTTGGTCGTGTTTGCACCGTCACCTCCACTTTTCCATTGGCCGATCATTCACCTCCATTTGATTGTTTACCCATTTTGAGGAACAGCTACGAAGAGTGATTTCACTAGCCATCCTTGTGACACTGCCGTGCTTGGAAAATTCCAACCCTTACCTGGAATCAGCTGCTACCCATTTTATCACTCGTTCCTCAAAAGACGAGTCTTCTTTAAGCTCTTTTCATCTAACTCGTAAAACATGAAAAGATTGCCGAGTTTTGGCCTTCCAGATCGTTAAAGCGACCGGAAGTGCTATCCCTCCTCTAGATTTTAATCTTTTTGGACCTGAGGGATTATTGCACAAAAAGATCGAGCGCTTGTGTTTTTCGGCTCGTTAAAACTATCGAAAATTCATCCCTTCTGTATTTTTTTATACTTTTTCGGACTTAAGGGATTAGATGACGAAAAAGGAATTCCGGAGTTAACTTTACGTACCTTTTCAGACTCTCTAAAAATGAAAAGGACCGAGTTATCTTTGTCGTTAGACTCGTTAAAAAGATTAATAGCGACAAACTTGTCTTTAGACGAGAACGAGTTTCACTATCGCTAGGCTCGTTAAAACATAGTGATGGGTTTGCCCGAAGGGCAAATTATAGAACAAGCACATGTTATCCTCCTCAAGCTTGACAAAAATAAAGAGGTACTGGTCAGCAATGACTGGGGAAAAATTGGGAAGAAACTCAAAGAATCTTTATTGGTAGCAAGTCGCTCTTGAACATGACACTTCCACTCCGTGCCTGAGTCGGGTTGGGTTGTTTCATTCATCGGTCACATCACCATGGTCTCGCCATACCATCCACATTTGGGGTAAATGCTACCAATCCATCACATAAGTGTCGCCGACATGTTCAAGAGATGTCATTCAGAGAAGTCACCTGTGTCCCATCCACTACCATACATTATACTTCATTCTTTCATGACCGCCACCCTGAACCATATATCATCAGATCGTTTTCACCTCCATCAAAATCATTTGCTCCGTTCCATGTCATTGATGTGGGATTCATCAAGGCCCTCCTTTGACGGATCGCTTCTTGTCGACATCAGCTCATTATCCAAGAAGTTGATCTAGGAACACCCCCTTCAGTACTTTGAAGCTTGCATGCCTCAATGGCAAGTTTCTCACTTCCGGCGACAGGTATACATCAATGACCTTCGACCGAAATATTTTGCGTGGTGTTCGACGCCAAGACCTTTATTCACACCACGTGAATTGTACTGCAGTACCTTGAGGGTCATCATCCTTATCGGTGATTCCTCTCGCGCTTGTTAACAGTTTACATCATTGACTGGTAATCAAGCGATGTCTTTCCATGTTTGACTTCAACACATTTCTCACATGGATCGACTTGTACTTCGAGTGAAGATCGGACGAGATTGAAGACCCCGGATCTAGTTTCATCCATCCGGGCTGCGATATATATTCAGGAAAATAAAGACATTGAAATGTATAGCATTACAGCATAGATAATCATCCTACCAGAAAGGATGATGGCTCTATCAGAATCATCAGTCTACCATCAGACGATTTTCTGTCCTATGTACATGAAAATGAATTTATAAAGCTGAGCATGGGAATGCCTGCCTCAGCTAGATCATAAAAATAGTATGAAAATAATGTATTGTATTGTATCTTATTACAGGTCTCCTCCCAGCATTGAAAGAACTTCAGATCCTCCTAATAAAGCATTTCACCCGATAAACGGCCTCATACTTTAGGGGGCAACTGTTATAGACATTTTTGTGCCTTACAGCTCTAAGCATGAAATGTCCATAAACCAAGGGATCCAAAGTCCCTAAAAGTGTTGTTCCTGCCCCTAAAGGAACAAGGTCAGCAAACTACAGCTTCTCCCAGAAGTTCTCCACCAGAAACCACTCAGAATCAGTCAAATCAGGATCATTTCAGTGGCTCCACTAGCTACTTGCGTTGCATAGCACCCCAGTGCACTAGCTAGGTGCGTTGCAACGCACCTAAATGCACTACCAGGGTGCGCTGAGCGGGAAATGACAAATGGCAGTGCCATTCCGCAAGGTGGAAAGACAATGGAAGCTTCCAGAATCTTCCTCCATGACACTTGCCTCACTGAGTTCGACCAAGGATGAGTAAGAGGCTCTCAGCCTCCAAGTGGAAGCAAGAACTGACAGAGAGAAAGGACATTAGTCAGATGACAAGCTGACTCATCCTCTTTGCATACATCTATATATGGATCCCTCATCCCAGAGATCCGGAGGCTGGAATTTTGTACTTTGCAGAGAATTGATGTTGGTTTTGAGATTGAGATTAGTGCATTGGGTGATTTATGCTTTGTTGGAGGTGAAGAAGGGATTCCTTTGCTGGGAGGTAGATGCTGGATCGGGACTCACTTGGTTGTATCTCCTCCTGGATCTTCTTGTTATATCAATAAAACTACTTGAGTTTCTCCTACATGCTTGTATATCTGATGTGTGTTATATTTGTATGTTTAGCTTAAATCTGATCCTAAGCTTTTTATGAACATAAATCTATGTCTTTGTGTAGTTTCTCTCTTCTGTGAACTTGCAGGAACTTGGTGACGCTGGGCAAGCGAGGGAGCAGATCAGTGGAAGCTGGCAAAGAGAGGATAGATTGGATTGAACAACTAGCGCAAGACACAGGTCGGTTCATCTTAATCATCTTCGTTTATAGTTCATAAAGAAGAATACAAGAGTAGTTTTCCTTGTTTGTTTCTGAGGTCACTGTCACAACCCTATGGGATAGGGTCGTTCTGAATAGACACTTTTCCCAAAAACATTGTCTGATGAATATTTTCATGGCTACCTTGGAGGAAATGGTGAGGAAATGGTATGAGAGTCTACCATCTACTAGTTTATATTCTTTAAAGGATTTTCATTCAGTTTTCTTTCAACATTATCATAGCTGCAATTTTTCCTTATCAATTATGGATAGATGTTGTGACATTTCTGAAAATTTCATTAAATTTATTGAAAAATCATATGGGAATGAAGAATGTATGGAAGAAGATATATTAGAAGCCTTTTATGATTTTTCCTACCAACAAGAATCAACAGTTTCCTCCTTGAATGAAACAGACTGGGATCAAAATAGAGAAAGGCCTACTCTTGATATTGAAAATGAAAATCACGAAGCCAATGTTGATTTCTATAAAACTCAGTTATCTCCTCTGTCTGAAGATGAAATTGATCAGCTTTTTAAAAAACATGTTATAGACCAAGTTAAGGCAAGTTTGTAGTGCTCACACAGTCAAGATTGTGTGAGTGAAATACCTTCCATTATTGAGAATGAAATCTGGGTTTAAATGATGACAATCATTAGACTAATGAAACTATACATGAAGTTGTTGTGAGTAAGCCAGTTTTTGATGTAGATTTCCTGCAAGGAGATCAGCTAACAAAGACTATTTTCTTTCATGAAAAGGATAGGGCTGACCTGTTTAATAATCTTGAAGAATGTGTTTTGTTCAAGGATGATTTAGACTATGAAATGGAAGAGTATGAATATGAGTTAGACAGTATTCCAGAGATAGAATCAGAGTTGCTCATGCTTGAGAAATTTACAACCAACACTTAGGTGGAAGAAATTCATATTTCCCTATGCCTTCCTATGGATCAAAAATCAAGTATTCTTTCAGATCAAAACGAAAGGAGTACTTGTATTTTTGTTGGATTTTAAAACAAGGTAACATTTCAGATTTTTAAGGATCCTTACACTGATTTGTTGCAACCATCTGGGAAAATGAATTTTCTTGTATTTATGGATCATGAGTACATCTTCAGGGGACACTCTGAGTTGCCTAGCTTTGGTTTGTCTTACCTGCTCAAGGAAAGCACAAGCAGAATTCAAGTAAGTAGCCATTTGTTGGATTGGTTACACTGGAGGGATCATTACACATGATTGTATATACATCTTCAGCAGATGGGTGGTTATCATCAGGAATTAAAGCCCAAGTTGAAGGCCCTAAGATCCCGATGGTCTTCTGCCATAAGTAAGTTCAGTCAGTATGTTTTTTATAGTCAAGTCAGTCAGTTTTCAGTTTCAGTTTAGTTTTTTCATTCTGACTCCATGCCTAATGGATAAGGCTACTTGGTCTATGGTGTTCTTGACACCTCCAAGGAGCTGCCATCCCCAATTAGAGCCAATGTTAGTGTCAGTCAGTTCAGCCTGTCACTAGTGATCAAATATGCACTTACAAGGTGTTGTTAGGGTGTGAAGTCAATTTTTTGTCATTTCAGTGAGTCTTCAAATAAACATGTGGTCACTGGTCGTTGTGTCTAGGTCACTGCTGCTCCCTGCACTTACTCATGGTCTTCATTGCTCATCATGGTCATTGTCTTCTTCAAGGTACCATATCTTCATTTAAGTGTCTTGGGTCATGAAATGGTTAAATTCCTCATTTTAGGTCATGGTCTAGGGTTTCACTCCATGTGTCATCGTGATACCATATGTTGCCAAAAACATGTCCATCATGTGATTAGGTGGGTAAAGGGAGTTAGCAGCTTAGGGAAATAAAAATAAAGGTAAAGGTAATATTTAATTTCAAATAAGACAATGTTGCAGTACACTACCTCACCTCATCATTCCTCATAGGCACATGTTTGATTCAAAATATGTTTCTGACAACATGGAGAATAATTTTATAAAAGTGAAAGATTTTTTGTCCATTATAGTCCAAGGAACAAAAACATCCTTTAGGTTATGCATAGATGTTATTATTTGAAATAAATTCCCGAAACACAATTACTACAGGAGAGTCACTTCACTTCTGGACAACTTGAATTCAAGTCCATTTTTCAAGGGTTTGGAGCCGGTTTTGGTAGTGCCTGAGGACTCTATTGTGTAGCAGACATCCTAAGCTTTCCAATGGTACCTTCATCATGTGATTTGGATTAGTGGAAGGCATCCAAAAGTAATCTGTAAGTTGGCAATGCGCTCTTGTCAGAGAAACCCTGAGCTTTTAGAGTGACCTTGGGAAAATCAATTTTTCTCCCTCATGGAGTGTCCAAATTACATACTTGAGTTTTCCATATTATAGAAGACTTCAATCGCTTTCCAAAAAGATATCAAGCTCTCAATTTGGATCAGTTTAAGGCCACCAAAATTGGTTTGAAAAACTGGTGCTGCGCTAAGGAAAAATTCACTGCGCTTAGGAGGCTGGTGTTGTGCTTAGAAGAACTACGCTGTGCTCAGGAACACTGCACTGTGCGCAGGACAGAGTGCCCAGAAATCCTTCAAAACTCTCCCAAATATCAATTTTTCACTTGAAATCTTGATTTTATTGACTTCTAAGCCAAGGGACAAGTAATTACACCATCATTATCCCTCTTTGCTTTTTCAAATTCATCTCATGTCGATGATTCTTCAAGTTAGGGTTTGTAGTGAAATTTGCATGGGAAATGATAGGGTGAAAATGGTCATCTTTATTTTTGGTTTCTAAAACATGTAAAATTATTTCCTACACCTGCATACATATTTAATGAACCATTTTAACCATTCAATCCACCTCAAAACAAAGTTTTACCCCAAAAGGTAAAACCCTAGCTCATTCCTAGAGGTTTTTGGGCATTTTTCATTACAAACCCTATTTTTTCTCCTTGAAAGAAGATCACTCTTCCAATGTTTCTTCACTCATTTTCATCATCTTCCAAAGTTCATATCCACCTTTCTCAAACCTCCTCTATCATTTCGTCAAAATCCACCTTCACATCACTTCATTTCCATTCATACCTCACAATTTATTTTTCATTCAAATGGAGGTGGGGTCCTCTAGAAAATCAGTGGAGAAAACTCAAGTACCTAAGCCTGAGGTGACTTTAGTGTACAAGAGAGGATAGAGGCTTGTGTTTTTTCTCATGGAGAGAAAGGGTCTAAGCCTTCTTCATCGACAAAGTAGGAACCAACAACAAAAGAGAAAGGTATAGTTGAGCATGAGTTTGAACTAGTTGATTCAGAGGCTGAGGATGAGACTTAAAACATGCGACAGACAAACAGGGATAAGGAATATCAAATCAAGGATCTAGCAATCAATTTGGAAAGATCAAAATATGTCATATCATTCCTTGAACATGAAAACAGTTAACTCAAAGCAAAGGAGTTGATCCTAGAAAAGGAAAAAGCCAAGTTATTGTAGGAATTCAGAAAAGGTAAGGAGATCATGGAATCAAGCGAGACTGAAGAATCAAAGGGGAGAGGAAAAAGGAAAATACCAAGAACAAGAGGCGTCAAGAAAGCTTTGCAAGAAAAGTAAGAACAAATTCTGCTAAATGAGGACCTTGAACTAGAAGATAGGATTGCCCTAGAGGTTCATCAAGCTAAGGAATGTTGGCTCAATAGGGTGAAAAAACACTTGGAGAAGCTCCTTGAGAAGGAAAACAGAGACAATCAATTCCTTAGACACATGGCGCACCACTACCAAGCTCAAAACGTGATCGTCAATGTCAAGGTAAAGCAACTTGAAAACAAGCTCAAGGCGGCCAAAAATACCAAAAGGATGAGGGAAACTTGGATATGCTTGCTGAAGCATCCATGAAGTTGTAAGAAACATATTTTTACACCTTCCCTCCAATTTTGAGAAAATTCTGAGCATTTTGACTTTTTTGAGAATTTTGGTCTAAGTTTAGAAATATAGCTGCTCCAGAAACACAGCGCCAAGGCGGTGCGCTTTTTCCTTAGGCCTCCATTTGGGGAAGGTCTACATTTTTGGAAAGGTCTTTCCATCCTCTAGAAACCCATTTTCCCATATTTTGTAGAGGTGGTTTAGTTTTGGAGAAAAATGCAAAAAAGTGGCAAAAAACTAGCATTCTAGACCATTTTTTGACACGCGCTGCACTTTTGGAGCGACCTTGCGAAAATGGATTTTTGAAGGTATTCCCATGCTCCAAATTCAGAAATTCAAACTGTTCTGGAAACTAGACTTGAAGGGATATTTGACCATTCTGCAAGATTTAAATTTTGACCCATGAAAGGAACCTAAAAGTCAACTCAAAGTTGGTGTTGCGCTTCTGCACTTCTGTGTTTCAAATTGTAAATTTCACTCTATAAATTTCTAGTTTCTAGTTTGACTTAGTCAAAGTCAAGATTCTGTATGTAATGGCACTAGTTACGAGGCTAGGTTATTTAGGAATGAATAAATGTACATCATAGGTAGTTTTTTTGTTTATTAGGCCTCATAAAAGAAGCAAACTCCAAAACAAACTCTTCATGAAGTGTTTGAGTTTCACCTCCTCACTCTCACCTGTTGGTCGAGAGAATCTTGGAGTCAGTTCCTCCAAGGAATTCGACTCCTGAAGGTGGGAAAGTGGTCTAGGAGAGTTTATATATATCATTTCTCCTCAGGAGAAGAGGGTTGAACGTTTTGTGAAGGAAGCTTGCATGCAATCATCTTTTCAGCTAATACAGACATGTTGCAACTATTTTCAAGGAACTCTAGTCCAGTTAGTTCATGGTGCTTTTACTTCATTATTTTTGTTCTCTAATGGTCTAAACATCTTTATCTACATTATAGCTCTTCTTTATATTAATTCCTTAAAATAAGATACACAAAATTCTTGTTTTTCAAGCTCTGTTATCTGGTTTTCATAGTTATGTGTATGTCTTCCTAAGCGAAGGAAATCATGTTTATTTATGCTCATTAGTTTCTTCCACACTATATCCTCTGTACTACACTGACAATACTCAAAATACACTATGCCTTCTGATATCTAGCTCCTTCTCATATTTTCTCCTGCACTCCTACAACCTACATTTGTGGCTCTAAACCCTAAGTTCAACAAACTCTAAAAACCAAATTTTCAGAAACAAAAAACAAATACACATATCTAGCCTAAAATTCATTTTCTTAAAGTCATATCACTAATAAGAGACTTAGAGAGATCCCTCTCATGCTCAGTAGGGCTAGCTACTGAGCTAAATTCTTTTGAGGTTACCCTTTTCATTTTCCATTTTCAGCCTAAGAGATTGTAAGGACTAACACCATGCAGTCTGGGTTAAGCTTTGCTGGTGTGATTTGTTCTGCAATGTCGGATGTGTTGAGAAATGGTGGAAAGTATGGTCAAAGGCGGTCTAAATTGAACAATGGGTGTAGACCAGGGAATGGTGGAATGCTAAGCTCAAAGGCATTATCCCCCATAGCCTTGGTGATGGTGTATGGCCCATATCGGAGTGGTTGAAGCTTGCAGTGGGGTCCAGAGAGGCTCTCCTTCTCCAAATGTAGCTAAACTTTGTCGCCCACCTAGAACTTGTGCAGAACCCAATGTTGATCATCGTGTTGCTTGTACTTAGCATTGGCTCTGTCCAATATATCATGGACTTGCTGATGGATGTGTTGAATGCGCTCAATGAGGTTGTTATCCCTGTTGGCTTCAAAATGGACATGAGCTGAATATGGCTGAGTAGCTCCAAATGGTATGGCCACATAAATGAGACATAATGGATGAAATCCCAACATGTCCTGAAAGGGGCTATGGCCCATTGGGCTATGGAGAGCTCTGTTGTAACTGTGCTGGAAATGGGGGAGTCTTTCATCCCATGTGCATGGATGCTTCAAGTTGTACATACGCAGAATGTGTATGATCATCCTGTTGACGACCTCTAGTTGGCCATCAATTTGGGGATGGAAATTCATGGACTTAGTAAGCTTGGTATCCAGCATCGACCAGAGACTTGACCAAAATGCACTAAGGAATCTGTTGTCCCGATCTGAGACAATGGACTGTGGGATCCCGAAGTGTAACCACACTCTCTTAAAGAATAGTTTAATAGTGTCCTCTACTCCGATACTCTTATTGTAGGGTGTCATATGGTCATCTTAGAGAATCTTTCAATGACCATGAAAACACAGTCGTTGTCGTGCTTAGAAGAAGGAAGGCCAGACATTTAATCCATGGAGATGGATTCCCAAGGTCGACTAGGAGTAAGAAGAGGATTATATGGGCCTTGCTTCTTAATGGTTGGTTTGGCAATGTAATAGGCAATGCAAGATTTAATGTACCTCCCAACATCCTTACAAAGGTTTGACCCATAAAAATACTTTTGAAGTACTGCCACTATTTTGTCTACCCCGAAATGTCCAACAACCCGAATGTAGTGCGCCTCCCAAATCATCTTCGCACGCTCGCTTGAAGGAACATAGATGTGTCCCATGTGGCATAACAGTGCATCCTGGAGGAGAAATTTTGGAACTTTCTTACCTTCCAAGAGTGTTTGGTTTGTGCTGCCGAATTCTAGATCGCTCTTGTAAAGATGCGGCCACCTCGAAGTCTCGTGCCCATAGGAATTGAGCACAATGATCAACACCATGATTGGTGGTTAGTTTAGGCAGTGTGCAACATTATTGGTGTTTCCATTCTTGTACTTAATTTTCAAATGGAATTGTTGCAATTATGTGGACCATTTCTTATGGCGATCGTTTTGCAACTTCCCTTGTGTATGTATGAAGTGAAGGGGTCGGTGGTCTATGTGGATGACCATTTCCTTCCTTAGAATGTAATGTTTCCATTGGTGACAGCCTGGACAATGGAATAAATTTCTTTGTCATAAGTGGGATACTTTCAGACTGTGTCTAAAAGTGTCTCACCGTGGTAAGCCATTGGATGCCCCTTCTGAGTAATAACTGCACCAATAGCATAGTCAAAGACGTTTGTCTCAATCTCAAATGGTTGCTACAGTTCTGAACACTAGTGCAGAGCAAAGGCGATTATTTAACTTGGAAAATGCCTTTTGTTGGGTTTCAGAACAATTTTTTTTTGCTTTCGCTCTGCCCTTTGTGACTTGACTTAAAGGCCAATTGATATGAGAGAACCCCAACATGAACCTGTTGTAGAAATTGGCAAGACACAAAAAGTTACAGAGCTCTGTTAGAGTTGTTGGGGCTGGCCAATCCCGTATGACTTGTATCTTGGTTGTGTCCACATGCACACCCTTCTCATCAATAATGTACCCCATATATTGAACCTGGGTCATGCCAAAAGTGTAGTTCTCCAAATTGGCACACAACTTGTGTTGTCGCAGGGTTTGAAGAACCTATCAAATATGGTGGAGGTGCTCTTCCCAACTCTGGCTAAAGCTCAATATGTCATCTAAATACACCACAACGAATGCATTGGTGAAGGGTTGCAAGATGTCTTCCATAAATATCATGAAGGTTGTAGGGGCATTCCTCAACCCGAAAGGCATGAACAACCATTAGAAAACACCCTCCTTAGATTTGAAGGTAGTCTTCCACACATCGAAGGGATCGATAGGCACCTGGTGATAACAGAAATTTAAGTGAATCTTGCTGTAATATTTGGCCCCCTTGAGATGGTCTAGAAGGTCGTCAATTTGTGGGATTGTGTACCTATTCCAGACAGTGAACTTGTTCAGCACCCTATAGTTAGTACAGAGTCTCCAGGTCCCATCCTTCTTCTGTACCAATACAATCGGGCTCCCACAACGTGATGAGCTTGGCCTGATGTTCAATTTCTATAGAAGCTCCTGAATCTACCTCTTGATCTCATCATACTAAAAAATAAAGCATCGATAGATCAATCCATTGGGTAGCGGCACATCTAGCGTCAGATCCATCAAGTGCTTAACCTGACAATGCAGAGGTACCCTTATAGGTGAGACACAAATCTCCCTGTACTCCAACATGACCTTGTCTATCTATTGTTGTTGTGCAGAGGAGCCTTATCTGGAAGTTGTGGCCACAACCTTATTCTTGCCATGAGGGCGAATCATGAGGAAAAAAATTCTTGGTTTGGGAAATGATCTTACTGCATTGCATTGCAGTGATCAAAGAGATGGTGGTAGACGGGGCTACCTCCGGTATCATGTACAATTTATTTCCCAAAGAAATAATCACATAACGAGGTATAGAATCATATACAACATGACACTTCCACAAGTATGGTTGTCCTAATACAACATCACAAACTTTAAGAGGAGAAACATCACACAGTACCTCATCCATGAAGGGCTTGATGCTGTAGGGAAGGCAACACTGTTGGATGATGCAGATATATCATCCTTGATGGAGCCACCTGATGGTGTGCGACTGCAGTTGTGTTGTTGTTAGTAGGACAAACCGCTTCATGACCTCTATTGAAATGAGGCAGTAGAGGTTCTTTTGACTCCCGTTATCGACAACGAACTAAAATGGAGAACCCTTCACCCACATCTATGAGTGGAAGAGGCGTTCCCCCTCCACTAGATCTTTAGGCTCACTCTTTTGGATCTTGGTGGTGTCCACGGTGGAACTAGGCTTCGTGTCAATGATATGCTTCCCTCTGTCATTCCCTTGTCGGGTTCTGACTCAGAGTTAGAACATGAGTTTGATTTAGAAGCCTTCACCTCAGCCACTAGTGATGGCTTGGCTTGACACTCTCTTTTGTTGCGAGTGAAGATCTTATGGAACTCACACCATTTTCCCGTGTCCTTCTTTGTCTTTGAGGTATTTTTCTTTTCTTGCAGCTTCGGTGGGTTGTCTTGGGTCGCCCCGCCTTGGCTTTGGCCTTTCCTCTTTGTTTTCAGGTCTCCTTTTCCTTGCTTCGGATTCAAAGATCCAAAGTCTCGCTTCTTCTGTTTAAAATTCTTATCAATCTTGACAGTGTATCGTATGCCATGCCGAGCGATGAGATGTCCAGGAAATCCATCTCATCCTGGATGTACTTGTGCAGGCAGTCGTGGTACTTGAGTACCAAATTCCGCTTAGAATCCTTGATACCCAATTTTGTGCGGAGGGTATGGAAAACATTTGTGAACTTCGACACATCTTGGTCCCTTCCCTATCATAGCATGGTCCACTTTATGTATTTATCTTCATAGCTCCCGACAGGATAATATTGTTCCTTGATGGCATCTTGGAAAGAACCCCAAGTGGGTGTGGCTGAAAACAACTAGGATTCCCTCTCGTCCTTTTGTTCACAATAGGTTTCCCACCAGTCCTTTTGTGGGTCAACTTTAAGAAGTGAAAAAATAATCTGTTCCTCATTGGAAAAGTCATGAACTGAAAAATATCCTTCCAAAAGATTCAACCATTTATCTACGATGTCTGCATCTATCTGGCCCTCAAATATAGGGATGTCAAAGTTAACTTATACCTTAAAAGGAGTGGCACCTCCAGAGTGGCTGCTAGATCAATATGTGTCGCTTGTGGGTATTCGTCAAAGGATTTGGGCAAAGTTATCCATCATCGCGTTCCTCTCTCGCTCAAGGGCTTTCTCGAGCAATATTTTGATAATATCTCCTGCCCCCTCATCTTTCTTTTCTTTTGCCATATGAGGTCATCGAGCGTTGCGAAGCTGGTCTTGCAAAGGTTCAACCAGATCGAGCCCTAACTCCTTATACCCTGACCTCGTTGGGGACATGAAAAGAAAAATAGAGAAAGAGAAGACTACTTTGATACCACTGATATGAAATTAAACAGGAATGCAAAAAATTATAGAACCATAAATACATAGATGCGGCAGAAATAACACTTCATTTCATTAATATCATAATACTGAAATATGCTTACAAATAGAATGGAAATAAACTAGCTTAGGTGATGGTAGCTTATCTCAGAGAAGAGATGTGGTGGCTACATGCCTATAAACTATGTTACAATGAGGCTAAAGGGCCTATTTATTATTGAACAACAAGGGAAAAACCTAAACAACCAAAACCCTAACCCTAAGAGATGGAATTCCAAGAGTTTGTGGGCCTTGTTGAGGTTAGTTGGGAAGCCAACTTCCTGGGGCCGTAACTTGGTCATATTATCTCTATTTGGTGTGTATGATACCTTGTTGGAAAAGTATCTCTGATTACTAAAAGATTTGTGGCAATCCCCTACCTATGGCTACTGACCCTCTGTGGACCTCAAAAAACGTCGTTTAGGGGGTCAAAACTGCTACAGAAGTTCAAGACCTGAAAAACTGCTAAAAATAATAAATACTGAAATAAACAAGGAAATAGATGAAACTAACTCAAGGTTTAGGTGGAATAGGAGGGTGGTCACCAATATCCATTTGGATTAATATATCACTGGGTCATAGTCCTTCTTCCATGTGGAGTAGCCTCTTGTATCTGACAAGGAGGCATTTTCAGCAGCTAATGATATCCAGTAGTGGATGGCGTGCAAAACAACATCGAGAAGATGGATTGTAGCCCCATTACATGTTAAGGGGGAGCATGTTGAATAGGATATGATGCATGGATGCATAGAGACATGTTTGGTAGTTGATTATACTATTTCACATGATTATTTTTCTTATCCGAGGATCAATTTTTATCAGCCTTGTAGTCAGCATCGTGTTGAGCATTTCTTGGGAAGTATTTTCCTTAATATGTGTTGGCATTGATCTCTAGTGTTGGTGTTTCCATTTTCCATTGATTTTAAAGAGGGGGAGAGAATGGAAATATGGAAGAGAGAATGGTGTATGGAGAAATCTTTCAAATTAGCCTCAGAGTTTGGAGATCAGGTTGAGGTTGACATCAATGCCAAAGGGGTAGCATGTTGGCATCGTAACGTTGGAATTGATGTCAACAAGGACTTGATAATATTTTTCCTATCATTGATGTCAACCTGATGATGGTAGCCAGCATGATTTGAGATTAGTTAGAGATAAGTTAACATTGATCATATGCAGAGGTGTTAAATTGATGCTGACTTGATGCAGAGATGTTGATCCATGTAGAGATGTTTTGCCTACTAGGTCTTCGTGATCTTCGAGTTTTTTAGAGGTGTTTGTATATTAATAATGATGACACTTTTGATGATGAAGAGGAGCTTCAGGTATTTTCTCAGGTCCTATAGTTGTTGAAGAAGGTGTTCCAGGAGTTGGAAGCAATTTCCATTGGGTTGACTGTGTTTTGGGATGAAAATTAGGGTAGCTCAAGTTTCTTGAATACAACTTGTGTTATAGCTCAATTTTTATTAATGAAACGTACATTATCCCTTCAAGTAATGATTTCCCCAAAGGAGAGACCTATGTTACCCTCTATAAGCAATTTTTTCGATATTGCTCGTGCATTCCGATGATTTCTAGAGGTAGATACCAACACTTTTGCTCGTAGTTTTGTGAGGAAGTTTCAAATTAACTCCATCTACAACTTAGAAGTTGATTTAAGTGTGCATTCATTAACTGATTGAGTAGTGGAAATAATGGATCAAGAAGGTTGAATAAATGAGTAGATCAATCGATAAAGTGTTAGAAGGTGTGCTCAATGACTAATAGAGGTTGGTGTAGAGGCTACAAGTCGAGCTGATGAAGCATGTGCACAAACAAAGATAAATGGTAGATATTAGAGATTAGAATGATGCATGGAGAGGCTAACACAATAATGAAGGTTGTGATTGAGAGGAATAGTTTGATTTTCTAATTGTGATAGAGTTTGTAGAGCTTGTAGCATAGGTAAATCAGCAGCATAATGTGTTGGACTATTTTGGGTGTGTGTTATATTCTTTCCATGACTAGCCCCATGCGAGGCATGGTAGCCCAACCTGTTAAGGGGTTTACAGGGGGGCAGTAGCCCCCCTACACGGGGTCTGGGAAGCACCCTGGGATTTTTTTTTTTGGACCCTATATTAGGTGGGCAGACCTACCTATGGTTTTGTGCATGGACTTCACACATGATTTTGGGCATGATGGTTTTATGCCCATGGTATTTAGTAGATATGGTCAAGGGAACTACGATTATGTTCTAATCTAGGGTCAATGGATTCAGGTTTATGGATGCTTCGACATGTATATATATGTATTGTAACATTGAAAGGAATATAATGAAAAATCAATCTGGTAGTCCCAGTTTTGGGATTGAGGGGAAAATATATGTGTATATTTGTTTTATTTTTATGCTCTCACCATTATTTATTTTCAGTTTTTAAGAATTAGCTTGTAGGTAATTTTTGTACAGGGTTAAAACCTACATTTGGTATTGGAGTTGTTTTAGATTGAAGGGGACACCTTTGCTGTTGAGGGGTTTTTCTAAGGCATGTGGTAGACACTATTTAATGGGAGATCTGCGGGATTGATTCTTGGGGTGAAAGAAGATGGCGAGCAGATAGAGATTAAAAAATTTAATGGTTATATTTTTGAGTTGTGGAAACTCAAGATGGAGGATCTGCTGGTGGATAAAGATCAATGGATCGCGGTAGATCCAAGTACTAAACCAACGGAAATGTTTGATGAAGACTAGAAGAACTTGGATTGGAAGGTAAGTAGCACAATACGGTTGTGTATCTCAGATTCAGTATTGTTGAATGTATTAGGGGAAGCTTCGATGAAGGCTTTATGGGACAAGTTAGGGACTTTCTACCAATCTAAGTCTCTAGTGAATAAATTGTTCCTACATAAAAAGTTGTATAACCTGACGATGAAGGATGGAGACTCGATGATATGGAATTTGAATGCCTTTAATACTATGGTAAGCCAATTGTTATCTGTTGATATTAAAATTTCAAATGAAGATAACTGCATCAGTTTGTTGTGTTCTCTACCAGATTTGTGGGATAGTCTGGTTGTTACAATAGGTAGCAATACAACTACATTGCAGTTTCATGAAATAGTCTCATCCTTACTGTTGGATGATATGAGAGGGAAAAATATGGAGGGCCAAAATGATGATGCCTTGTCTGTACGAGGACAGTCCTAGAACATAAACAAAAGTAAGTCCTCAAGTGGGGGATCTAAAACTAGAGGGAGATCTAAATCTCCACGAAAACTTGTAAAGGTGTGTTGGAAATGTGGAAAGGAAGGGAACCTCAAAAATGATTGTAGATCTAAATTTCCTGAGAAAGGAAATGCATTTGATGATGCTCCTTCTGTAGAGGTGAAAACCACTTCAGATGAAGGTGGGGATGTGTACTTGGATTCTTCTTTAAGTACACATGTAGATCATGAGGCATGGGTGATTGACTCAGGCGCATCCTTTCACTTCACTCCCCACAGGGAGTGATTCTATGAGTATGAGAAATATGATGGTGTGATGTCTTCTTACATGATGACAAGAAGGCTAGAATTGTCGAACACATAAAATTCAAGGTGGAATGATTAGAACACTTCCAAGTGTTCTACATGTTCATGCATTAGCCAAAAATTTGATTTCTATAAGCAGGATGGATGATGCCGGTGTAAAAACAGTGTTTGAGAAAGAGACCTACAAGATGGTTTGAGGAGCACTGATATTGATGCCAGGAGTTTGGATTGGAAATCTGTACAAGCTTCTGGGTAGCACTGCTATTGATGGGTGCGACAGTTCTGTGGGTCCTGAAAGTGGAGAAGAAAATCTAGTGGTCTTTGGATAAAAGACCATGCTATGGCATCAAAGGCTTGGACATATTAGAGAGAAGGGCCTTTGAATACTTCGTGGTAATGGTATGGTAGAAGGTATGTCTAATTTCTCTCTGGATTTCAATTTATGTGAACATTGTGTATATGGTAAGAAGAATCAGGTGAGTTTCCCCTCTGGTGCTAAGAGGGCGAAAGGGATATTAGAGCTTGTGCACAATGATGTGCTTGGACCTTTGTCGGTTCCATCACTAGGTAATTCTGTGTACTATGTATCATTTATATATGAATTCTCAAGGAATACATGGATATATTTCCTCAGGAAGAAATCTGAAGTCTTTGACAAGTTTAAATAATTTAAGGATCTGGTGGAAAACCAGACAAAGAAGAAGATAAAGGTGTTGATGATAGATAACCGTGGAAATTTATGCAAGAATGAATTTGAAGAGTTATGTAAGAAGTTCGGTATAGTAGGACAAAATACTACTCCATACACACCTCAGCAAAACGGAGTTATAGAAAGAATTAACAGGAAGTTGATGGAAAAGGAAACAACCGTGCTCAGTGGTGTCGGGTTAGGATAGGAATTCTGGGAAGAGGCAGTGAAGATTATGTGTTACCTGGTTAATAGATCATCTTCATCATTATTAGAGGATAAGTCTCCACACGAGGTATGGATTTGTAAGAAACCAACTCTTTCACATATAAGGGTATTTGGTTGTGATGCATATGTACATGTTCCAAAGGAGAAAAGAACCAAGTTGGATAGTAAATTTGAAAGGTGCATCTTTATTGGATATAAGGATGGTTTAAAAGGTTATAAGCTTTGGAACCCAGAAACAAGGAAGGTTGTGTACAGCCATGATATGGTATTTAGAGAGGTGAAAGATGTTATTAAACATGAATTCCTACCAAAGGAACCTAAGAAGATAGAGTTTGATCTAAAGGAGGAAGAATCAGACTCTATAGAAGAAGAGGAATCAGAAGATGAAGAGCCACAAACTCCCGTTGTGCGAAGATCAGTTGGAGAAATAAGGTAACCAGAAAGGTATAGTCCAACAACTTTCTGTTCAAATTTTTCTTTATCTATTACTGATGATGATCTGAAAATTGTCAGTGAGGCAGTAGATTTAGAGGATGGAAAACTCTAGAAATAGGCCGTGGTTGATGAAATGACATCTTTGGAGAAAAATGAGGCTTAAAATCTAGTGGAGTTTTCAGATGAAAGGAAACCCACTGGAAGAAAATGGGTGTTTAAGAATAACATGAATGTAGAGGGAAAGGTGGCGAAATACAAAGCTCGGCTGGTAGTAAAAGGTTATTCCTTGGTGTCAGGAATTGATTTTGGTGATATTTTTTCTCCTATTGCCAAGGTAGCTTGTATTAGATTGCTTTTATCTCTTGTTGTTGCTTTTGATTTTGAGGTAGAATAGATGGATGTGAAGACACATTTCTTCATGGGGATCTGTAAGAAGAGATCTACATGAAATAACTTGAAGGCTTTGTGGTGAAGGGTAAGAAAGAGGAGGTATGCAGGGTAAAAAAGTATTTGTATGGGCTCAAATAGTCACCAAGGACGTGGTATTAAAAAATTTGATACATTTTTACAAGGACTTGGCTTCACCAGAAGCAAAGTGGATCATTCTGTGTATTTTAAATTAATTGGTGACCATGTGATTTATCTGGTCTTGTATGTAGATGATATGTTGTTAATTGGAAATAACAAAGAAATTATCCAGGATTTGAAGACCTGATTGTCCTCCAAATTCGACATGGAAGATCTTGATGCTGCAAACTATATGTTATCACCAAAAAATTGATCATCTAGCCTAATTTACTAGATGGATCGAAGTACACCATGTTAAGCCATTTTACCATAGTAAAATTTCTTTCACTGTGAGAAATTACTTAATAAACCACCTTCGTTAAGTAGTTTATAGTTAAACCCATGAAAAATAATTAAATAAATTACTATTTATTTGATTTTCTTCTAGGAATAATTAATTAAACCATTATTTTATTATTATTCCTTCTCAAATTTGACCCAATCATGAAAAATAAACAGATAAATCATTATTTATCTTATTTTTCTCTAAGAATAACTAATTAATCACTAATTAATTAATATTCTTTGTTAAATTTGACTAAATCCCTTAGGAATAATTAAATAAATCCTTATTTTTTTATTATTCCTTAACTAATTCCTTGAGATAATAAATAAATCATTTATTTATTTATTATTTCTAAATAAAAGTTTAAATACTTTTTCCCTCCTAAACAAATATAATAAAATATTCCAAGTGGTTATTCTAATAATGGGATCAATAATATTTTATTATTTCTCATTATTCGAGGATAATTCAATATTTTGTTATAAATAGAAGGGATTTCCATTCAATATTTACTTTTAATTATTTTCATTGTTGCACTCACTGTTGTAACTCTGATTATTTTCATTGTCGCACACCATATTTTTGTTGGGTTTATGCATTATAGAGGAGAGAGACTCTACAAGAAGCTGAAGATGTTTGAGGATAGCCAAGAACCCATCCCATAGAGGGGGACTGGTAACATTTATCTGCTCTCTTGGATGTTTGGGGCTATTACTCTTTATTTCACTATTTAACTATGATTGTAGCATATATAAGAATTTTGGCAGGTTTTGTTTCTATCGATAGTTGCAAATCTACAATGTTTAGCAGTCATTTCTATTGTTGAGATTTTTTGTCATCCACAATATTAAGTGGGTTCTTTTCGTACATCATTGAGAAGAAAACACTACAACAAATTGGCGACTTCCCTGGGTTTTATACTTCATATCCAAAAACCTAGGTGACCTTCGGTTTTCAGCTTAGGGTTTCTTATTTTTTCAATACTGTTAATATTTCCTAGTTTTTTAACCCTAGATCTGATAAATTTCTAACTTCCGCAAGCTTTCTGGTCATTTCCGCAGGTCACAGGAACGAGCCGTGACAAAGGCGACACTTTTTTCTGAAATTTGCAAACCAGGATCCTCAGAACATAAATCGCAGTTTTCATCCCAGAAGATGCGATCTGGGCTTCAGAACACAGCTTTCAGCCCAAAAAGTGTGATTTCAACAGAAAACAGGTGAGAACCTGCGATTTTTGGGTTTTAGGGTTTTTCTTGGATCTGTTTCTGGGTTTTGCAGAGAGTTTTTTGCTAGCTGTCTGACCTCTGTCTTATCTCTCTTAGGCCTTGATCCACTTTTTTTTACTTGTTGAAGTCGAATTTAACCTCCCCTAAGGCTTCTAGTACACTTCCACATCTCTAGGAAGAGTTTAGCTGAGTGAGAAGTCTGAGTTTTTGCAGCACTTTTAGCCACATTTTCTAGATCTGTAACCTTTTGTTTCAGATATGTTAAGATAGGTTGTTACCATCCATAGTTTCACATTTAAACTTGTTTTGTCATTCCCTTAGGGTCCCATTAGTTGCCCTAAGTGTTTCACCCATCTCCCTGTCTTTTTGCAGCGATATTCCACTCTGGTTTTTTGTTGTTGCTACACGACTTTCTAGCACCTTAGTGTCACTTGATCCCAGTCACATCAAAATTCATATCTCTTGACCATTTTAATGTATTTCCCATCAGTTTAGCCACCAAGCAGTACAGTGTTTGCAAACGCAGTTTGGGTGGGGTTTATTTAATTGTTTTGATGTTCATTTTCTGTTTTTTATTTCAGTTTATTTTCAGCAAGCTTTTTTCTTTTTTACAAACACGATCTTTTTTACTTGGACACACAAGAACACCTTAAGTGAAGGGCGCTCGGTTTACATCTCCAAGCCAAGACTTAACATAATAAATTTATCTCCCTGCATCAGAGACAAAAGATATATTGTTGATCTCCCTTCACCATTACCGTGTTCTTTTATGTCCTTCCATCATTGCACCACCAAGGCGTGTGTCACGAAGACTATTAGGCCTTCACCCCTAGTTTTTTCTTGGGTATATTACTCCTCCCCCTCGGATTCGAGTTCATAGCCCTCTAAGTACCCATAACGACTCTTCTCTTGGTCCTTCTGATTCCGAGCCTCCTTCACCGCATATCGTCACCATGTCTGGACCCACAGCTGGTGTGGGAACCTAACCTGGTGGTGGCTCCAGTTCTACACCAGTGATAACATCAGGTAGAACAGTCTAACGAACCGTTCTGGAAGCCCCCATGCTCCCCTTTGTGGTTGGGTTATGTCTACCAAATCTTAACTAGTTGCTAAACGACCCCATTTACCATGATGCTGGTTGGCCCTCTATGCCGACTAAGCTTCCCTCATACATCCCAAAGTTCAAGAGTATTTTTGGAGAGGATCCTACCAACCACGTTTGATCCTTCCACATGTGGTGTTCGTCTAACTCCATAACCGATGACTCCATTCATTTTTAGATCTTCCAATGCACACTCATTGGAGACGTTGTAAAATGGTATGTAGACCAGCCCTCTGCCTCTCATTCCATTTTCGAGACGCTTTCTAAAGCATTCCTTTCATATTGCCAGTTACCTCTCTGGTACGAAATTGTTGCTGAGTTATTGACCACATTCAGTCAGTCCTCCGCCACTCACCTTTTTGACCATGTTCAAGAGTGGCATCGAAGGAGGAGCACATGTTGTGCCCCGCCTTTTGAAGACCATGTCTATCTAGATTGGTTTCTTAAGAGCATTTTATCCCCCATCGGGAAAGATGTTGCGCCCCATTTTCCTCAGACCGAGGAAGAAGCTCTCTAGACCACTGGAGATGATCCAGGAGGATCTCGTCAGATCAGTTACACAGGTTCAGTTTCTTCATCAGCATTCAGTTCGGTGTCGTTCAATTTCAACAATGTTGTTTATGGTTCAGGTTGTTCAGGTTATGTCAATGGTTTTCATGGTGATAGGGTTTGGAATTTGGTTGTTGACATGTTGGTTGTCGTGAGTTCCGCCAAAATTTGGTCATTGACATGGGGTTGTCATCCACCTTCACAGGATTTCGTTGTCGACATGTTGGTTGTCGTCAGTTCCGCCTTTCAGAGTTTGGTTGTCATCATCATGTGACGTTTGTCGCAAATGTCACTTTGTGACAATTTGGTGTAAATGGGTTTTTTTAGCACAAAATGATTTAAGAACTAAAATCTGAAACTATGTTAAACCCTAACCTATACCTAAATCAAACATTACAAATCAAATGCATTTTAGAAGGAATTAACCCTAAGTGTTAAACCCTAACCATACATTAAATACCATAAACCTATTGTAAAAAACATTACAATACAATCAAAAACCATTACCCTAAGTCCTAAACATATCGGACATATTACAACACATTACAATGTATTCAAACAATACATAAACCTAAGTTGAAACCCTCTCGGCCTATTGTAAAACTAATGTAAAACATTACAAAACTATTATAACAGTCATAACCGTGGAGAAGACCGCATCAGACACTGTGGTTATGTGATCAATGTCTAAGCCGCCAGGGTTAGCGTCGTGAGTCTAACCGCAACGGGACCGCAACATCAACCATGATATGTGATCGGGCAGAGGCTAGAGATAATCGTAAAATCATCGGATAGGACAACCATAACTGTAGTCATGTGAGTGTTGTGGCCACCAACAAGCCCCCTCCTTATTTAGTATTAGCAATAACACTATATAAGTGGGGACCCTTAGTCAAATTTTTTTTTAAAAATCAATTAGTGCTTATATGTCCTCTTCGATAAAACTTACCATCATGGACTTAGGAAAATACTTTGAAAAATCTAAAAAGCTTAAGTTTCATGATGAAGAAAGTAAAGTCACTCCTTAAGAAATGTTGCATCGCGCAAAGAATGATAGGGCATCTTCTTATGAGTCAAAATGATAAAAAATGCGAGATTGCGACGCGAAACTCCATTGCATCACATGTCTTAATGATCACTCACGATTGGAAAACCTAAAATTTCCAATATGCGATATGCGATATCGCATATCGCAAAGTCGCATAAAATACGCATAACGATTAAATGATAAAGCGATATGCGATCTTGCGATATTGTGATCTGCGATCTTTGTGATATTGCGATCAAACAACCTTGCGATAGAACAACATGAAGATATTGCAGTAATGCGATACAACGATATGCGATACTGCGATGCAAATCGCAGAAACATTCGATCGTAGATTTTCCTAGCTCTATATTCAAGAAAAAGTTTTTTCCATAAACCAAGAACCGGTTACGCGCTTTAATGATAATTAATGAGTTATATGCCAGTTGTTAATAAAATATGGTTTTGTGTTTTTCAAAGAGCCAGTTCACGTCAGATGGCGTGTTTTTGCATATCCTTGGCATCTAAAGCTTTCCTGTCATTATTTATTATCATTACTCTCTCCTCACTTCTGAACTGTAGGAGTGAAGAACAAAAGTTACACAAAGCAATGTGCAGGAAGCTATGGGGAAAAGGGTAAGGCTCCAATGTCCAAAGATAGAGAAAAGGCGCCCTTATAAACAGATACCGCATGCAACAGAGCCGTAGATTCACAAAATGTTGCTGAGCCATCCATACAGCCATGGTTAAATGGGTACTGAGTGATACTGATATTAGAGATAGACAGTTTAATGCTCACGGTCAAGAGCTCACGAGATCATTATTTTTACAAATTTTGAGCTTTATGCCCGATAAGAGAAAGAGGCGCAAAAGGCGAAAAACGCATCAAAGAAGCCTGGATCAAAGAACAGAGGCAGTTTCTGATGCGCGATTAGCGCCTAGCGAAGGAAATCTTCTAATTGCTCAGTCACCTGTAAGCCCGAAAATTGCAAGAAAGCAATGATAAAAAACAAACTGGAAACAGAAAGCTAAAGAAAAGGCAGAAGCAATCCAAAGGGTTAACCAAGTTGAACTGGGATTATTACTGGGCATACACAGTAAAGCCACATAGTCAGTATGACTCTCAAGTATATCATCGATTTTTCTGAGAAGGTGGTGCCAGCTCTTTCCAATTCTGTTTGCTTAGCTCAACTAAAGAGGAAGACAGTCAGCCGACTCATACTCAAGAAAATATTGAATGTTTGCAACGTTAAGGAGCAAATGCAGAAATAGTTAGATATTAGATTTAATTTTAGAAATAGTTTTGCTTTATTTTTGCTTAGAGAAAGGACGGTCATTTAAACCGTATCCTGAATTTTTGTAAATAAGTTATTTAGTTAGTAGTATTTAAACCCTTCTCATGCATTTAGAGAAGGGTCCAGAAATTTATCAAAAACTTGTCCTCAGAACATGCACTTTTGCACCCTCCGAGGAGGTTTTGATGAATGAATGGAACAGGATTTGTTGATGTTTGTATTTGATATCTGCTACTGATGTTGCACTTCTGTACTCTTAGTGGATGTTAGAGCAAGGAGAGATAAATCATTGTCACTTGAAGCTCATGAGTAGGACTAGTTATAAATGGTACTTTTATCTCTTAACCATTTCTGCATATGTGTTAAAAGTGATATATAGTTTTTAGTTGTTTATGTATTATTGCATGAATTCCTGAGTTATCATTTGGAACTTTTGTATGGTGATAGCTATTTGTTTATGCTTAATGTATGAATAGCTCATTATGCTATATGTTTTTCACCACTGTTTCGTCTAAATTTTTATGCGAAGTGGTTCATCCTTATTAATTTCTTTTCTCATAATAGCTGAATGATCTTTATTACCAGTTGTTATTTGAAATCTTTTTTAGATCGCATAATAAAAGAATTACATCCCGGGTTAGTATAGACTTAGATGTTGCTGCTTATTAGAATAGAATAGCATAGCATTAGATTAAAGTTAGAATTAGAATATCTTAATTAGGAACTGTTAGATCAGGAACATCAAATTCTACACACACACTCATAGATTGGGAAACTGGTCCCATATCCCCAGTCGGACCCGCTATACCAAACGGATAAGAAGCTGCTAACCAAGGTCCGGACCGGGCGGGTATCCCCCTTGTTGTAGACCCGATTTTCGGGGCTTCAATAGTGAGCAACAGAGATGTCAAAGTTTAAATCGTAGTATAGATTGTTAACCATCGAGAGTTATGGTTAGCATGTGAACATTGGAAAGCAACAAACAGTTGTCCGCTGGGTGTTAGCACCAGAACCGCCGGAGATAACATTTAGGTGGCACGGTGGTCCTCTTCACATGGAACAATTAAGACATTTCCACGCCATTTTCCAACAGTTGACTGTTGCACCATAACCAAAGTCCAAATTTGGATTTTGTTACAGTTTTGTTTTAAAATTAATTCAAAGCCCATGTATAGTGTCCCTAGGTGTCAAAACATGGTAAGACCGAGACAAAACAAACCCTAAAGTCAACTCATTCACTCCTAAACTCAGCCTGAGGAGGTTAGAATGTATTTGCAGGGTTTAAAAGGATGTTTTTCTGATTAAAGTGGACGAGAGTGGTTTTGAGTTTCATGTGCAGGCGCTGGAGGGATATAGGCTATTTCGTTTTGAGTGTAATAGGAGCATCTGGAGTCAGAATTGGGAATCGTGATAGGCGTTGGAAAGCTGGTTCAGAGGGATTTCTTATGACAGTGACCAAAAGTGCCTGTGGGCATATTCAGTTTGGTCAAATTTATGTGTAATCGATCTCTTCATTTTCAATCCTAATAAAGCGGCAGCCCATCTTGAAAGCAAACCCGGAGACATAGTCCATCAGGGATGAACTCCGTAATCAATCTTGTTGTCTGGTATCGCTGTGCATTTGTTGTTTTCACTTCTGTTTTGCATCTTGCTTATGTTTTCTCATGTGTCTTAAAGTCTTCTTCTCAAGCATTTCTCACGGTTTTATCACTTTAAATTAACATTCAATTCACTATTGGCATAATCAATTCTACTTCAGTTTTAACACATGATCATTTCAGATCAGGAGATATGATCTGATTTACGCTCAATTCGGTTATGTCTATATCATCATTCCAGACCTCCCTCATCTTGGAAGTGCCAATGCACCGAGGGCATCTCATGCCACCGATGGCATCGTTGGATCTCTTTCACACTCTGCGACATATACTCAGCAGAGTTATGGCTACCTGCAGGGGGAACCAACTCCTCCAACATTTATGCCCCTCTTGCTAGCAACATATTTCTAGGATCCCAACCCATCTACCAAACTGTTGCTCCTTCTTATGCACAGCCTAGCACTCTAGCCCCTCAAGCATTAGTGCCACGACCTCTTATGTATCCTCAGCCTCGACAGCCACTTCCTCCTCAGGGACAAGTGTTTTTACAACGGAGTGCTACCAATCCCAAAAATTTGAAGAAAAAGAATAAGGGGAAGGGTAACAAGGGCAACCAAGGTAACTAAGGTAACCAACCTAGTGAACCCCAGGGGAACCAACCTAACACCAACAACCAACAACAAGGCGGCCAGACCAAGAAAAAAAGGCTACTTATATGAATAAGCCTTGTACATGTTGTGGTGTACATGGCCACTATACTCGTGAGTGTCCTCTTTTACCCTAGATGTGCCAAATGTGGGAAGCTTAAGCAGCTTCTAGAGGTCACCAATAGCCTTAGAATCCTGTGCCACCTCAACCGGAAATGCTCACAAATCCTTTCCCTCAGCGAGGATTTGTTGCTACTCAACCTCAACCAGGTCAAGTAGCCCATCTCCCCCAACCTTCTCGTCCGAGTGACTACCAAATCCTCATGATGGATTCTGATGAGGTCAATACCTCCGATCAACAGCCAGCTCCTCAGCACTCTATTGTTACCATCTCACCTAAGTCATCTGGATCCACCCACCCAGGACCTCTTCCATTTGTGGGTGCCTCTCCTATGTTTCCACCAGGAACTGTTCCCCCAGGTCTTAACCATCCAGGAGCTATTCCGTCGGGATATTTACCTGCAGGCTAGATACCTTTATTATTCCCCCCTCCCGGATTATTTTCTTCCCCTGTCATTGCTTCGTTGGTCCTTCCTAATGTCACTTTGGGGATCCCAGTATGGTACAATGATCCCCCAATAAGAACTCCGCCTAGTTAGCTAAGACCTTATCATGATTTTACCTAGTTCAACTGGTACCTACGACCCCTGCCGCTGCTTCAGTTCCATCACAACCTCAACGTGAACCAACTCTTGTTGTGAAAGCATCCGAATAGGGGGGAAAAGCTAAGAGGAATGAACCTAAGGACAACGATCCCCAAGCTTCTCCAACCCCCAAAACCCCAAAGCTGTCACATACGTGCAATTTGTGTGAAGTCGTCGGGCATCCCACCAGTAATTGTCCTGAACTTCCTTGACTCAAACCTTTGGTTCATGAGGTGTTCCATGAGTCAAATATACTGGAAGTCCATGTTAACTTGTTGGGACCATCCAAGAAACTCAAAACTCTACACACAAACCACCCTTGTGCCCTGTGTGATCATCATGGTCACTATTCCCATTGTTGCCTTCATCTCGATGAATTTCACGATTTCCTTAGAGCGATTCGTGAATATGAGGCCACTCGTAGTGGATCATCTACTCCTCTAACCCGTGGATTCTGGTACCACTTGTCTACCAGAACAGGGAGACTCTGGTCCCACTATTGTGATCTCTCCCCCCCCCCCCGATGTTGAGATGATGGAAACCACAGTCCATATCCTTTACCTGTCGTCATCCTTGAGTTCCTCACAGAAAAATCTTTATGAGGTTTTTGTGCGCGTTTCTATCGAACCTCCTTCTACCAGTCCGTCGTCTACCATTCAAGATGATGCGTATTTGAACCTTATTTATCAGGCTGATGCACCAGGTAATGCTTCTGTGTCATGTAGTCAACATTCCTCCCGTCCTCCCATCTCCCATCTTGATGATAAAACCATGGAAGCTATGTGTACCCCTGATTACCCCTACCCTTAAGTAAGGGGGCATTTATTCAGAGGATTTTGAAGGCCATTTCCTTATTAATTCTCCCAATGGCTCCAACTCAATAAATTTTGCTCACAACACATCCCTTTGATTTGCATGTCTTTATTTATTCCATTTAGTTTATTTATATCACATCATCTCATCTATTTTCTTTTACACCATCCATATGGATCCATCATCCACATCGTATATCGGTCATGCCGATGGTGCAAGTCGCTTCTCCCGAAATCTAGCCTCAGCAGCCTGGGAAATTTTTACCCCCTTGCATATGTTAGTCCTTTCAAACGGTGCATGCATTGGATCTTCCACCAATAATCAGGTCGAATATGATGCAGTGATAAGTTTGTTAGTCAATGCCCTTGCTCATGGCATCCTTCATCTTTGTGTTTGTTTAGATTCCTTGCTACTTGTCATGCAATTGAATGGTGTGTATCATGTGCATAACCAAGTCCTATTTAGAAAATATCTATGAGTAAAGCTATTGGTACGTGAATTTGAAACCATTACTTTCAATTATGTGCCTAGAGCCTAAAATCACTATGTAGATACCATTGCAAACAACATTCTAGATTGGCATTTATCACATGTATACCACAAAAGATAACCACACAAATGGTGAACCATCATCGTCATATAAAATGCATAATCATATTATGTATCATAAAAGTGTTTGGATACATAGCTCTAAATACATTCGGTACGCCCATAGCATACTGGGGAGGGTACATAGCCCCCTACATCTCCTTTGGAGGATCTCGTGCCAAGTTGGGCCGAGATGCTTGAATCCCTTTTTCGAGCACTCAAAACACTATGGCACTCCACAAACTCATCCTACTAGGTGGCATCATTCCCACCTTTGCATACCAGATTAGTATCCCTTTCTTGGGGGCATGATGGTTTTCCCCTGGCCATCTTCTCAAGTCTTGGCCTAGATCCCACTAGATCTAGGTATGGTCGATTATCCTCCCATTGCTTGGATAGTTTGTCCTACCGACCTCTCCAGTGAGCCATATTCACATAGCATATCATAGACATTTGATACCATATCTTCAAATATTCTACTCTATTTCCACATAGTCCCCATGTTTGACTTAGTGGGTGAGGATGATTCTAGACCTCCTCTAGTAGTTCATTTTCATTTTCCTCTTCCCTTAAATATTCACCAGGAACCATTGTTCTAAGAAGAATTAAGGCAATATTTAGACAAGTAAGGCCACTTTCCTAAAAGTCGTTGATCTCGATTCCGATGGTCGGCTTTTTTGCTATGATCTCCATAAGATTTAAGGCCTTATCCTCCTCTCAAATTGAAGGAAAAATATCCTTTCATAGAAAAATCCACACTTTTTCTGTCACACATTGCAACTAGGCCGTAGCTCTGTTTGATGAACCGTTAGCACCATTGGACAATTCTCACCAAGTACTCTAATGGATCTTCCTTAGTTTTGGATGATTTGACACTTAACCAGGAAGCCATTTTTCCAAGAAAGGTCACTTCATCACCTCTCAAAATTGAATTTCGTCTTAAAGCGACACTTGTAATTTGAGGTCCACCTCCTCTTAATACCTGTCGTACTATTTGTCGATTTTCGTCATGAGTAACCATCATTTACAGATGTTTTCATGGTCCCCACCGGGCCTAGTCTATGTGGGATCATCATTGAGTCACCCTTGTTCAGAGCAACTACAATGAGTCGCCCTTGCATTCTTGGAGTCTATTTCATGTCCCATCATATGATGTCATAGTATTCCATCCATATTTGCATACCGTTCATCTTTGTTGCCCATTTTGGCCTCTAGTCATATTGTCCCCATCCCCTCCGAACTTGAGTCAGTTGCTGCCAGGTCAACCATGCACTTTATGCTCTCACAAGGGTAGTCTTCTATTTTTCCCTTAGTCCCATTTTGCCATTATCCCTCATGTAAGTCCATCAGTCACATTACTATTTTCCCTCATGTTTTAATTGAGGATCCTCATTGCCTCATCTATCGTGAGCCCTATTCTGTTGACATCATCTCATTTATTCCAGAAGAACAACCTAAAGGGCAGTGTATCTCGATTCCAACTTCCATTCATTTTCGACGCCTTGGATCGAGAAAATGGTCTCATTATTGCCCTTTGACTTGGCCATTTTATGTCAATGATCCATACACTTGATGGTCCAGTGATGCAATAGATTGTACCAGTGATTCCTAGGTGTGTGTGAGATGTGTCAGACCTCATGAGGGGGTGGCCCTTCAGGTAGCCCCCCACATGCCCGGATTCATACCTATTATGCTACAGCCTCAGATGTAGTTTCGTAGAGTTGATAGGTTTGGTTCCTACCAATCACAATGTCCACAACATGCACGTCTCCTTCAGAGGATTCGTTCAATTTTGCAGAGCCCTTCCCTATTCAGCAGGGCTTATCTAGTTGTTCTACCCTCCCTCCCACCCATTTCTTGAGGGAAGGGGCTTTGTTTCTCATGTACTCAGATATTATTATATTCATTCCTAGCTCATGATTTTACTAGGTGCATTATGTATATGGGACGCATTGTATCCTTTCTTTCCTCTATTATGCCAGCATGTCATGTACCATTCAGCATGTACTTCATTGCTCAGTTTCATGTTTCTGGACGAACCATTATTTTTTTACTAAGTTATCTCGGTAGGTATGGGCATGACTCCCCAACCTCATTGAGGTCCGGTACCACAACATAAAATGAGACTTGCATTAGTCTCCCCCCTCTGTCACTATCCTCTTTCAATTCATCTTCATTGGTCTCTCCCTCTCTCTCTCTCTGACTCCCTTGTGTTGTCTAGTGATTGTGTCTTTACAACGTACTTCGGTCATACGTTTTTCTCCTAACACTCGTACGTTGGGGGGCAATCTGTTATCACCAAAAAATTGATCATCTAGCCTAATTCACTAGATAGATTGAAGTACACCATGTAAAGCCAATTTTACCATAGTAAAATTGCTTTCACTGTGAGAAATTACTTAATAAACCACCATTGTTAAGTAATTTATAGTTGAACCCATGAAGAATAATTTAAAAAGTTACTATTTATTTGATTTTTTTCTAGGAATAATTAATTAAACTATTATTTTATTATTATTCCTTGTCAAATTTAACCCAATCATGAAAAATAAATAGATAAATCATTTTTTATCTTATTTTTCTCTAAGAATAACTAATTAATCACTAATTATTTATTATTCTTTGTTAAATTTGACTAAATACCTTAGGAATAATTAAATAAATCCTTATTTGTTTATTATTCCTTAACTAATTCCTTGAGATAATAAATAAATCATTTATTTATTTATTATTTCTAGATAAAAGTTTAAATACTTTTTCCCTCCTAAACAAATATAATAAAATATTCCAAGTGGTTATTCCAAGAATGGGATCAATAATATTTTATTATTGCTCATTATTCGAGGATAACTCAATATTTTGTTACAAATAGAAGCGGTTTCCATTCATTATTCACTTTTGATTATTTTCATTGTTGCGCTCGCGGTTGTAACTCTGATTATTTTCATTGTCGTACACCATATTTTCGCTAGGTTTATGCATTATAGAGGAGAGACACTATACAAGAAGTTGAATATGTTTGAGGATAACCAAGAACCCATCCCATAGAAGGGGACTGGTAACATTTATTTGTTCTCTTCACAGGTGTTATTATAAAATTATTCTTTACCTATCTCGTTTCCATTGGATGTTTGGGGTTATTACTTTTTCTTTCACTGTTTAACTATGATCGTAGCATAGATCATAATTTTGACAAGTTTTGTTACTATCAATAGTTGCAAATCTACAATGTTTAGCAGTCATTGCTATTGTTGAGATTGTTTGTCATCCACAATCTTAAGTGGGTTATTTTCGTACATCATTTAGAAGAAAACACTACAAGACTATATTTTGTGCATCAAAATTAAACGAGATCGGGAAAAGAGGAGTTTCTGGTTAAAAAAGAGGAAGTAGTCGAGACAACACTGTAGAGGTTTAATATTCAGGATAGTAAACTGATGAAGGTTCCTATTCCTGTAGGTGTAAAGTTATCTGTTGAACAATGTCCCAAGATCTGTTGAACAATGTCCCAAGACACAAGAAGAGGAAGCGGACATCTCTCATGTTCCATACGCAAGTGCAATCGGTAGAATGATGTATGCAATGGTCTATACTAAACCAGACATTTCACATGTAGTGGGAGTATTGAGCAAGTTTATGTCAAAACCAGGGAAGGAGCATTGAACAATAGTGAAGCGGGTTTTCAGGTATTTGCGTGGAACTAGTGATTATGGACTTTGCTACCAAGGAAGACTAGGATTGATAGAGTTTTGGACATTCGTGGCTTTGTTGATGTAGACTGGGCCGAAGATCTGGATTAGGGAAGAGCTATAAGTGGGTATCTGTTTAGCCTATTTGGAGGTGCAGTCAGTTGGATGAGTAAGGGACATTCTGTAGTGGAACTTTCAACTACAGAGGTAGAATACATGGCAGCCACTCATGGAAGAAAGGAAGCATTTTGGTTGCAAAGGTTGTGTTCAACTATGGGGTTAGTACAACGAGCTATAAGGATAGACTAGGACAGCTAAAGTGCAATTTTCTTGGCAAAGAACCCTGCCTATCATTCAAAGACAAAGGAGATTGATGTTCAGTATCATTTTCTAAGGGATATGGTTGAGGACAAAAAGGTGTTGCCGGTAAAGGTGGACACTTGGAAGAATACTACAGATGCATTGACAAAGTTTGTGAGCACTGAGAAGTTCTCTTGGTCTAGAGAAACAATGGGCATTGTAGGGATGGACCAATGACTAAGATCTCATGTGAAAAGAAAACAACAAGTGGTAGAATGTTGGGTGTGTGTTATAATTTTTCCATTAGTAGACCCAGGCGCGAAGCTGGGGGGTTAGAGATGGGGCGGGAAGCACCCCCTTTGTTGCACCGGGGGGGTCACAATGGGGGTGGTAGCCCCCTGCAGGTGGTTGTGGGAAGCACCCTAGGAATTTTGTTTTGGCCCCTATATTAGGTGGGTGAGCCTACCTATGGTTTTTTTCATGGATTTCACACATGGTTTTGTAGACCTGATCAAGGGAAATACGGTTATGTTCTAATCCAGGGTTAATGGATTAGGGCTTATGGATGCTTCGACATGTATATATATGTATTGTAACATTGAAAGGAATATAATGAAAAATCAAATGGTAGTTCCAGTTTTGGGATCTAGGGAAAAATCTCTATGTATATTTGTTTTATGTTTTATGCTCTCACCATTGTTTATTTTCTATTTTTAAGAATTAGTTTGAAAGTAATTTTTGTACAAGGTTAAAACCTACATATTAGAGCTTGATGTTTGAGATAAATCTCAGAGCATGTTGTAGCAGAGATTCATAATTTGATGGAAGAGAAACAAAACATTTAGTAGTTTCTTGATTGTATGACTAATCTATTTGTGTTGCAGGGGAAAAGAATTTAATTTCATGGTTGTAGCATTGCTTTGTATGGTTTCTTTGTAGTTACATGGTTGAGATCTTCTATTCATATTTATTATAATACTAATGCAGATGTATTGAGAATTTTTATGCCAGAGATTTGATATGTGGAGGTGTTGCAGGAGTTTTTTATGGTAATGGTTTCTCTATTAGTAGTATTGTATGTGAGAGAGTTTGTCTAATAATATGGTTATGTGTGTGAGAGCCATAACTTGTATGATTGTTGTAGAATATTGTTGAGAGTTGGATCGTGGTGTCATGATATGTTTTTGTTGTGTTGAGATTTTGTTAGCTGAGTATTGTGTATGTATGAGTGATTTTTTTTATTTAAGTGATGGTCATATAATGTTGTTGTGACTCTAGTGTGAAAATCGAACGAAACGAAGCTCATTGTTTGGTTATGTGCAGAGGATTTGGGCCATAGTTTGAAAATAGATAAAATGAGGTCCATCAGATGTGTTGATGGTTGGGGCTTTCAGTGAGAAAAGGGTGGATTGCATATTCAGGGTGTAGTGGCATCCTTCAGGTAGTGTCCTGAGAACTTGGGAGTGGTGGGTTCCATCTAGTGGTGGTTGGATAGTCTAGTGGTGCCTAGGAATGACTTATTCAGAGTGGTGGCTTCTAGCAGGTGGTGGCCTACAGAGTCGGGGGATTGGTGGCTTCGTACAAGTGGTGTCCTGCAAAGTTCATAAAGGTTGTTGTTTGGAGTGAATACTGGCTCACCAGATTAGAAAGTGGTGGCTTGCACACCAGTAGTGGCTGGTGAATTGGATGTAAAATAATTTTACATAATGAAAGAGATGGCGATGAAGACTATTTTCTGATAATGGTTTTTACCCTTTTGGTTTCCACCTTACATTTGGTGTCCTTGTGTGATGTTATAATTGATGTGTTTTTTCTATGTGTTTTAATGGCTTATGTTTTATTCATTGTTGATCTCATGATACATATTCTTTAGTATTACTGCTCACATGATCATGGTAATATACATATTGTATTTGTTGCTAATACATTGTGATGTGCTGCTAGTTAATTCATGCATGAATTTTTGGTTGTGATAAGAAAAGGTTAAAGAAGGTAAAGATTAATCATAAGTCACACTATTGATTCACCCTCCACCCCTCTTAGTAATTCTCAAGGTTTCTAATAGATTCCATATTGTAACTCTGGATCAGAGTTGAGGGATTCAAACATAACCATTAATATGTTATCGGGTTGTGTTATAATCAGGCCACTAGGAAGAAAAGGAGTTCTATTCTTTTCAAGTCTATCTTGTTCCATAGATGAGAAAAGTAGCTGAGAGAAATACAGAGAGAGCACAAGGGTATCATTTTTGTACTGTAGTAGATCATGACCATAGGCCATACTTCTTTGTACTCATAACCATTTTCTATTAAGAGAAAGAGACCAGAGCATCCTCACCTTCCCGCTTGGTTTTCTCCCAAAAGGGTTTACCAAGATATATTTTTTGTCAAATGTAGTTGCTGATTTTTTATATTTTTGTTCTCTATTTTCTACATAAATTTTAATTTTCATGCATGCACAATAAACACTAATCTCTAGATCCATATATCTGAAATAAACCCTAATAGCATAGATTTTGGATTTTTAAGTATAATTTATCAGATATGTTGTGACTAACTATCTATTGGAATATCCACAATGGTTTATGGATCATATTGGTATCAGAAAAGGTTTCTTTAGGTACATTGTGAATTTTTTCAAGGGCTCTAGGAGTACTAAGCCAAAAGTCGTAAAACACTAGTCATGGCGAACTAATACGTGAATAACCCTTGTGATCCTCTAGAGAAGATCTTTTCATGGCTAGAAGCATAAGTTGTAAATATAAGTTGTAATGTGGATCTCCTCATGTCGACCATAAGCAATAAGCTCAAGCTATTTAGAGAAGATGGTGATTCTAACATACTGGATAGATCAGAGGGGATATCAAGAGATCGTGAAGAACAAGTCAAAGAAAGGAACCAAAAGAGATTAACCTAGTTCGAGTGTCATGAACCATTCACATTCCTTGTTTAGAATGGAAGAGAAGGTTGATATCAAGTTGTACCAAGGTGATATCAATGCTTTGATGCTAAATCACTGGGTGAATAAATTATAATTTTATTTTAGTGTTCATCATATAGAGGAAGAATATAATATCTCAATTACACGACTAAAATTAGAGGACCATGCCCTTACATGGTGGTAAATCCACACTAATACAATGAGGTTGGAGGGATAAGCTCCAGTGACTAAGAGGGAGGACTTTAAAATGCTCATAAAATCATAATTGTACCCTATTAGGATATAGAGGAATAGTGAATCTAATGGCATTACTTCAAGAAAAAATAGGGGCAAAGTGTACAAGGGTACGCCATAAAGTTGAAAAGGATGGCCATAATGTAGGGTATCTCCCTAAGGAGCCCAAATGTGCTTCTCAGGTATCTAGGCAGTCTACCTAGCCATTTTTAGAAGCAAGTGATGTGGTTCAACCTATATCAATGGACAAGACTTGTGTTTAGGCACAATACCTAGAGAACATAGGCTTAAAAAAGGAAAAATCAAGTGGATAAAAGCATAAGGAGCACAAGGATGATTCTAAAGGGGGGGGGGGGGGGGGGGAGAGAAGTGGAAAGATGGAAAAGATAAAAATATAGTAGCCACATCACATTAGTGGAAGGATCCTAGTAACCAATGTAACCATTGCAATATTAATGATCATATAGATGAGATGCGCTGGAAGTTGCATCAAGAGCCTAACTCAAAGAACAAAAAGAAACATAATAAGAAGAATAGAAAAGAAAAGATAGAAAAGAGAGATCAACGCCTTAGAATTCAGCCTCTTCGAGGGGGCAACCTCCTTTACATTACATAAATGAACAATTCTTGGATGATACAAATGACAAAACCTCCTTTCTATATATAGGAGTCTAAGGAGTCACAATATAATCCAGCCGACCTAACAATAATAATATAAAGCCACAAAAATAACAATAGAGTGATTCTATGGGGCACAGAAATAACAATATGGGGGTAATAGGGCACAACAATATAAATAAGGGGTATAACTACAATAGTAATGGGGTAATTACTAGTATTATAGGGACCCAACATGCCCCTCTCCTGCAAAAAAGTGTTGTCCTCAACGCTTGAGCAGTTTTGGGTACTTCTGCATAAAATTCTCATCCTCCCATGTGGAATCTTCAGCGGATAAGTTCTTCCACTTGATAAGATACTCTGAAATTGATCGATTTCGTAGCTGTCGAGTTCTTGTTTCTGTGACTGCTTCCGGTTCCAATATAATTTTTCCTTCCTCGTCAAGTTCTGGCAATATTGTTTGAACTGGGAGCTTGTCGCCTATGACCTTCTTTAAACATGAAACATGGAAAACTGGGTGCAATCGAGAAGCTGCAGGAAGCTCCAATTTGTATGCCATAGTACCAATCTTTTCCAACATCTTGTACGGACCATAATACTTTGGTGATAATTTATTATCCTTCTTAGCTTGCTTTAGGGACATTTACTTATATGGTTGTAGCCGTAGGAATACCCAATCACCTACATCAAAACTTCTTTCACTACGATGTTGATCTGCCTGTTGTTTCATTCTATTTTGTGCCAACACGAGGTTATCCTTTAAGAGTTGGAGGACTTGTTGTTGATGTTCGATGTGATGTTCCACTGCCTGAACCTTAGAATTTTCTCTTAAATATGATGTGATTGATGGTGGTTGGTACCCATAAAGTGCCATAAATGGGGTCATTTTTGTTGCTGTATGGAAGGAAGTGTTATACCACCATTCAGCCAGAGGCAACCATTTGACCCATTGTGTCTGTTTATCAGATACAAAGCAACAAAGATATCCTTCCAAACATTTGTTTACTATCTCAGTTTGCCCATCAGATTGAGGATGATAAGATGAGCTATGAGCTAACTGAGTACCAAGACAAGAAAATAATTATGTCCAAAAATTTCCAGTGAAAATGGGATCTCTGTCACTTACAATAATCTTTGGGTTTCCATGTAGCTTTTGAACTGTTTCCATAAATGCAGTAGAAACTGTACTGGCCTTAAATGGATGTGATAATGCACAAAAGTGTGCATACTTGGTAAGTCTGTCAACTACCACCATGATGACACTCTTTCCCTCAGACTTGGGTAAACCTGTGATAAAATCCATTGAAACCTCCTCCCAACGTTGGCTTGGAATGCATAAAGGTTGTAATAGACCCGGTGTCTTAATTGTTTCAACTTTATTTTGTTGGCAAACCAAACATTCCGCCACAAACTTTTGAATATCTGATTTAAGGCCATCCCAAAAAAATTCCTTCTTAACCCTGTGGTAAGTTTTTAAAAATCCTGAGTGCCCTCCTAAGGGAGAAGTGTGCAATTCCATAAGAATATTTTGTTTTAGCTGGGAATTCTTACAAAGGTATAAGCGATCTTTGTACCATAACGAATCATTTTTCCAGCTAAATGTATCAGAAGTACTGGAATCTTGTTGTAGCTTTCGAATAAGTCCCCACACTTCTTCGTCATTCTTCCATTCCTCCTTTGCTTCGTTTATCCAATCTGGTTGGATAATAGAAATGGCACACAACAATGCTTCCATATCCTCATCCTTTCTTGAGAGTGCATCTGCCACCACATTTTGCTTCCCTTTTTTGTAGATGATTTCAAAGTCATAACCCAACATCTTTGTGACCCACTTTTGTTGCTCTTCAGAGGATAATATTTGTTCTAAAAAGTATTTAAGGCTATCATGATCCGTTTTTACCTTGAAGTGTCTTCCCATTAGGTAGGGTCGCCATTTCTTAAGTGCATGGAGTATTGCCAACATTTCCTTCTCATAAATAGCTTTGCTTAAAAACTTTCCCTTGATTGGACGACTTTCAAAAGCAATGGGTCTTTCATCTTGCATTAGAACAGCACCAATTCCATTTCCTGAAGCATCACATTCCACAATAAAGGTTTTTGTGAAGTCCGGTGTAGCTAAGACCGGTGCTTGGCACATTGCCTCTTTAAGATGTTTAAAGGCCTTTGTTGCTTCCGGAGTCCATGAAAATTAATGTTGTTAGAGGTGCTGCTATTCTCCCATAATTCTTAACGAACTTGCGATAATACCCTGTCAACCCAAGAAATCCTCGCAGATGCTTTATGGATGTGGGGATTTTCCATTCCTTAATGGCTTTAATTTTGCTAGGGTCTACCTTAACTCCTTCATGAGATACAATATGACCCAAATATTCCACCTCCTGGACTCCAAAGAAACATTTGGATCTTTTTGCATATAATTGTTTCTCCTCCAATAGTTGTAGCACCTTGTCAACATGTTCAACATGATCCTTCCAAGACTTGCTGTAGATTAGTATATCATCAAAAAATACCAACACAAATTTTCTAAGGAATGGTTTGAAAATTGAATTCATCAAACCTTGAAATGTTGAAGGTGCATTGGTAAGGCCAAAAGGCATGACCAAAAATTCATAATGACCCTCATGAGTTCTAAATGCCGTTTTCGGAATGTCTTCAATCTTCATTCTGATTTGATGATATCCCGAACGAAGATCCAACTTGGTGAAGTAAATTGATCCATGCAATTCATCCAGTAATTCATCAATGACAGGAATGGGGAACTTATCTTTAATAGTGAGCTTGTTGAGCTCCCTATAATCTGGACACATGCTCCATGATCCATCCTTCTTGTGCACCAATACTACTGGAGCTGAGAAAGAACTTTGACTCGGTTGAATTATACCAGCCTCTAGCATTTCTGCAACCATACGTTCAATTTCACTTTTTTGGACATATGGATATCTGTACGGCCTGATGTTTGGAGGAACACTTCCTGGAATCAAATGAATAGCATGATCATGATCACGCATAGGTGGGAGACCTTTGGGAGTCTCAAATACCTTGGAATGATTGTCCAGGACTTTTTGGAGATCTAGAGAAATAGATGATTCCAATGTGGAAACATCTAGCGAACATAATTGTGCAATTACACCTCTTTTCTCCTTTTTTAGAAGCTTTGTCATGCCCTTAGAGCTGATTATCTTTCCTGGTTTCCCTGCAATACCCCTTAATTCAACTTCCTTTCCTTCCACAGAAAATTTCATGAAAAGTTCTTGAAAATTAAAATCTATTGTACCCAAGGATTGTAGCCATTGGACTCCTAGTACAACATCAGCACCTCCCATTGGAATGGAAAGCATTGGGCTAGTCAATACATATTCTCCCATGGATAGCTTGATATTATGGCACTTTCCAGAACAATTTATTGTTCCTCCATTTGCAATCATCACTTGACACTCTGGTGATGGATATAGGAAGCAATTCAATTCTTTTGCTACCCTACAATGAATAAAATTGTGGGTGCTTCCTGAATCAATCAACACTATTACCTTTTTCTTCTTGATTTGTCCTTCTATCTTGATGGTTTGAGGAGTGGTAATTCCAGCCAATGCATTACAAGATATGGTCGGATTTATTTGTTCTTCATCTAGGCTTTGTTCCTGGAATATATCCTCTTCTTTTGACCTTTCTTGTTCCTTTTCTTCTTCCTCTTCACAATCTATGTAGAATAATTTCTTCTCACCACACTTATGACCCTTTCTGTATTTGCTATCACAATTGTAACAAAGCCCTTTTGCTCTTTTTTCTTCCAATTGTTGTGGTGTCAACCTTGTAGGTTGTGGAAGACTATGGGCAACAACACTTCCGTCTTTATAGTTGTGAATGGTATGCTTCCTAGTTGCCATAATTTTGCTTTCCATTTTTCTTGCTAACCTGAATGCCTTCTCTAATGAATCAGGTTCCCAAAGGCGCACATCATGTTGGATATTATCCTTTAAAGACCCTATGAACACATCAATCCTATGCTCCTCTGGAATATCTTTTACCTTTATGTTCAATTTTTGGAACTCCTCAATGTGCTCCATTATTGAACCCTTTTGTTTGAGACTCATCAATTGGCTAAAAAAAGTGTTTCTTTTTGTATCCTCATAATGTGCTATCAATTCTTCCGTAAAAATTGCCCAAGTGATAAATTGTTTACGAGAACAAAGCCATTGATACCATACAAACTGATTTGGTTCCAAATATAAAGTTGCCATACGTACCTTTTTGTGTTTTGCACATTATTGAGATCGAAGAATTGCTCCATCTGTAATATCCATGTGGCGGGATCCTTGCCATCAAACTTCCTCATATCGATTTTTGGAACATGGTGAGTCTTCGATCCAACATTAGAGTCTATGGAATCATGATTAACATTTCTTTTGTTCTCATCATGAGTTTCCTTTAGTGCTCTTTCACCCTTAGTGACCATTTCTTGTAGCAACTTATTCATATTTATCTTCAATTCTTCCATCTTATCATCCATGCCATCAATTTTAGCGTCCATGCCATTCACCTGAGCTTCCATGCCCTTTATCTTAGATTCCACGCCATTTATCTTAGCATCTGTTAGCTTTTGTGAGCGTGACATTTGTTGCACTTGTTCTTGTAATTTTGATATATCATGTAGCATTTCTTCCTCTTCTTCATGAGTCATGCTAGAGCTTTCAGGTTCCTTACTAGGTGTTTGCATTTTCTTTCCTCGGGGCATCAGTTACCGATAATAATGCTTTACTATGCCCTTTGAGTTCCTTCAAACCAAGCTTATGCAAAAATTAAAAAAAACTACACACCTTTTTTTTACTTTGTAGAAGCCTGATATTGAATCTGATGTATCTCTGTAATTTCAAATCATCCAGTTCTGAAATTGTTACCTGTAGTAGCCTTCTATGTTCTCTTTCCAATGCCACTAGTCTGATCCAAATTGGATTCTCCAAGAAAGAGTTATGCACAATCTCCCGCAGTGACCTGATTATAGACTAGTTCAGTAGAGCGAACTTGTATGAAGTGCCACGTGTCACTGTTTCAACCTTTGACTCTGAAAAATATATAAACGAAAACTAAAGTCCGTCCTCTTTCTGTACCTTCTTACGAAATTTCAATCCGATGCTCAGAAAGAAAGTTATGACGATTTTCCCCAGGTCACCTGTTTTGAGTGTAGTTCAGGAGTCTGCAAAAAGACCAACTTCCTCAGATCATATCTCCGAAAATATCGCACGAAAAGCTCTGAAATTCGGACCCAAGGTTCAGCGCGATTTCTTCTCAAATGGGTTTTCTTTGCGACTTCTGAAACGTCACAGAAAAAACGTTATAGCTAAAATTCCACGATGACCTATTTGGAGCAGCGAAACCCTAGAATCCAAAGCTCTGATACCAAATGTTATGAAACCAGCTCAAGAAAAGATAGAAAAGAGAGATCAACGCCTTAGAATTCAGCCTCTTCGAGGGGTCAACCTCCTTTACATTACATAAATGAACAATTCTTGGATGATACAAATGACAAAACCTCCTTTCTATATATAAGAGTCTAAGGAGTCACAATATAATCCAGCCGACCTAACAATAATAATATAAAGCCACAAAAATAACAATAGAGTGATTCTATGGGGCACAGAAATAACAATATGGGGGTAATAGGGGCACAACAATATAAATAAGGGGTATAACTACAATAGTAATGGGGTAATTACTAGTATTATAGGGACCCAACACATTCACATTCCTTGTTTAGAATGGAAGAGAAGGTTGATATCAAGTTGTACCAAGGTGATATCAATGCTTTGATGCTAAATCACTGGGTGAATAAATTATAATTTTATTTTAGTGTTCATCATATAGAGGAAGAATATAATATCTCAATTACACAACTTAAAATTAGAGGACCATGCCCTTACATGGTGGTAAATCCACACTAATACAATGAGGTTGGAGGGATAAGCTCCAGTGACTAAGAGGGAGGACTTTAAAATGCTCATAAAATCATAATTGTACCCTATTAGGATATAGAGGAATAGTAAATCTAATGGCATTACTTCAAGAAAAAATAGGGGCAAAGTGTACAAGGGTACACCATAAAGTTGAAAAGGATGGCCATAATGTAGGGTATCTCCCTAAGGAGCCCAAATGTGCTTCTCAGGTATCTAGGCAGTCTACCTAGCCATTTTTAGAAGCAAGTGATGTGGTTCAATCCTATATCAATGGACAAGACTTGTGTTTAGGCACAATACCTAGAGAACATAGGCTTAAAAAAGGAAAAATCAAGTGGATAAAAGCATAAGGAGCACAAGGATGATTCTAAAGGGGGGGGGGGGGGGAGAAGTGGAAAGATGGAAAAGATAAAAATATAGTAGCCACATCACATTAGTGGAAGGATCCTAGTAACCAATGTAACCATTGCAATATTAATGATCATATAGATGAGATGCGCTGGAAGTTGCATCAAGAGCCTAACTCAAAGAACAAAAAGAAACATAATAAGAAGAATAATTTCATGGCTATTTATTCAAGCAACCATGTTGAAAGAAACTCAGACGTGCATGAGAAGATTGCTTATACATCAATGAAAAAGGAGGTGAATTTGAGTATCCTTTGGAACTAGGAAGAAAAAGAAATAACCAAAATCTTCCATATAAAGATAAAGGTCAAGAAGGCACATATAGATATTTGACACGGGATCACAAGAAAATATCATTACAATAGAGTTAGTAATCAAATTTGGATTAGAAGTTCATGATCATCCAAGCCCATATCCAATTGGATGGGTAAATAAGGATGTAAAGTTAAAGGTAACAAAATAATGAAAAATTAGATTTGTTATCAGTGTTAATTTTAATGATGAATTTGAACTATATGTAGTCCCCTTGATGTATGTGGAGTGGTGTTTGGAATTCCATACATGTATATGCAATATGTAATATTCATGTGGAGACTCAACCAGTGCCACACAAGCCATGAAATTTATCAATTCTAGAAAGAAGTATGTTTTAGTATTTTTAAGAGAGAATAAATCTACAGAAGAGTTAGTAAGAGCAAAGGCATCCCCTGATCCAGATTTAAACAGGAACACAACAAATTACAGAGATAACCATAAACACAGAGATGCTGCGGAATTAATACTTCATTTCATTAATGTAAAATAGTGAAATATGCTTACAAACACAAATGGAAATAAACCAGTTAAGGCGATGGTAGCTTATCTCTGAGAAGAGATGTGGCGGCTACATGCCTCTAAATTGTGTTACAATGAGGCTTGAAGGCCTATTTATTGTTGAGAAACAAGGGAAAACCCTAAAAATCCAAAAACCTAACCCTATAATATGAAACGCCAAACTGTGGGCCCTGTTTCGGGCAAATTGGTACATCAATTTCCCGGGGTCGTAACTTTGGCATATGATCTATGTTTGACACGCACAATATCTCACTAGAAATATCTATCCGAGAACTACAACTTTGCAAAGAGAAACATGGTCCATGGGGTCATGTTTCTCCCAGATTTCCAAAAAAACGTCGTTTAGGGCCTGAAAACGGCTCTAGAAATTCAGGACCTGAAAAACTGCTAAAAATAGTAAATTGTGCTACAATTAAGGAAACTGAAAAACTGAAAGAGATAGTTGTGGGGGTCCAAGTGGGATAGGTGGGTGGCCACCAACATCCAACTCGAATATTCCTCCCCCCTTAGGAAGCAATGGTCACCATTGTGTTGAGTTCCTCCATCTGTTGTACTTGGTCCCTGGTGAGTTGTTCTGCAATCTCATATGTGTCTAGTAATGGTGGGAAGCATGGTAGAGGGCGGTCCAAATTGAACACTTGGTGAAAGCGAAGGAATGGGGAAATGTTGTGCTCTAAAGCATTGTTACACACAACCTTGGTACAGGTGTAAGGACCATGTCGCTTCTTGTACTTGTCATTTTTTAGAATGGAGTGGTGATAGATCAACCCATTGAGTAGAGGTGCTCTGGGAGTCAGATCGAATGAATTATTGACCTGACAGTGCAACGGTGTCCCTGTGGGTGAGGAGGAGATGCTCCTGTCTACTTTCATGACTGTATCCATTTGTTGTTGCTGCTGCATAGAGGAACCCTTCGCGGGAGTCATGGATGTGGTGACAATCTTCCCCTTACTTTGGGAGCGAACCAGACAGAAAATGAATTTCCTAGTCTAGGAGATGAGCTTACTGCCTTTCTTAATAGTGATCAAAGAGGTGGCGGTAGGCGGGGATACCTCCGGTATCCTGTATAATGAATTACACAAAGAAATAATGACAGCACGAGGCCTTGACTCATACACAACATGTCGCCTCCACAAGTATGTCTGGCCTAATAATACATCACAAACATCTAGAGGTGAAACATCACACAATACCTCATCTATGAATGGTTTGACGCTATAGGGAAGGCGACACTGTTGGCGGACTCGAAGATCTCTTCTTTCTTTTCATCCGCCATGGGAGGCCGTCGGGATTTGCGAGGCTGAGCTTGCAAAGGTTCAACCAAATCGAGCCCTAGCTCTTTATATCCCGACCTCGTTGGGGACATGGAAGGAAAAATAGAGAAAAAGCAGACCGATCTAATACCACTGATCCATATTTAAACAGGAAGACAACAAATTACAGAGATAACCATAAACACAGAGATTCAGCAGAAATAATACTTCATTTCATTAATGTAAAATACTGAAATATGCTTACAGACAGAAATGGAAATAAACCAGCTAGGGCGATGGTAGCTTGTCTCTGAGAAGAGATGTGGCGGCTACATGCCTCTAAACTATGTTACAATGATGCTTGAAGGCCTATTTATTGTTGAGAAACAATGGAAAACCCTAAACATCCAAAAACCTAACCCTAGAAGATGAAACGCCAAACTGTGGGCCCTGTTTCGGGTAAATTGGTACATCAACTTCCCGGGGTCATAACTTTGGCATACGATCTCTGTTTGATGTGCACAATATCTCGTTAGAAAGATCTATCCAATAAATACAACTCATACCCTACTGTTGCTCCCAAATTTCCCAAAAAACGTCATTTAGGGCCTCAAAATGGCTTCGAAAGTTCAGGACCCGAAAAAACTGCTAAAAATAGTAAACTGTGCTAATATTTAGGAAACTAAAAAATTGAAAGAGATAGTTGTAGGGGTCGAAGTGGGATAGGTGGGTGGCCACCAACATCCACCTGGATCATCCCTAGAGGGGTGTACTAAGAAATAGAAACAACAACTAGAAGAGATTCTAAGGAACCAAAGAATGTGTTCTGGGATCATAAAGGGCTACCACCCAAGAGGGAATTGAAGCAAGAGATCCATATATTTTCATACTCCCCATTATCAAACATTGGCTTGTACATGTAGTCTATTATAGAAGCAAGTAAGGTGAAGAGAAAATTGCAACAACTACTAGAACAGGGTGTCATTCAACCAAGTAGATCACCACATGGGCCACCCATCATTATTGTACCAAAGAAGGATGGTACTTGGCAGATGTGTATTGATTACAAGGCATTGAATAAAATTCTGCTAAAAGCAAGTAACCCCTGCCCAAGATAGACAATATGCTAGTTAGTTACAACAAGTGAAACACTTCACCAAGCGAGACTTAAAGTTTGGATATCACTACGTTCAAGTCAGAGGAAGATACCTAGAAGACCACCTCCAAAAACAGAAAAGGTTTCTATAAGTGGTTAGTCATGACATTTGGCCTATGTGATGCACAAACTACACATATGAGGTCAATGAATGATAAATTTCACCCTTTTATAGATTCATTTTTTATTGTTCATTTGGATGATATACTGGGATATAATGCTACCTAGGAGGAGCAAATCTCACATTTGATACAAGTGCTAGAGACATTAAAGAGGCACTAGCTATTGAAAAATCTCAAGAAGTGTGAGTTTCACAATACTATTTGGTGTGTCTAGGGTATTTGATAGGTGGAGGACAGTTGAAGATAAATCCTGCCAAGATGGGGACCATCATGAAATTGCTAATGCCTACTAATGTTTATGAGGTCGGGAGTTTCATTGCGTAGCACATTTCTTGAGGAAATTCATAGCCACGTTTTCAATAGTAGGATCACAACTCCATGCAAAAATAGAAAATTAAAAGAGTTTTCAATGGAGAAAGGGTTAGCAGAGAGCCTTCGAGGATTTAAAAAAATGAGATATGTCAAGAACTAGTTCTATAATTACCAAACTTGTAGTAGCCCTTAAAAGTGGAGATAGATGAGAGTGTTCATGTTATGGGAGTGGTATTGATGCAAGGCAGAAGGGTTGTATGCTACCATTATCAAGTATTTCATGGGAAATTTCTTAACTACTATACCTATGATAAGGAGCTCTATGCCCTAGTGCAAGATCTGAAGAATTGGAAGAACTATCTAATGGGAAAAGAAATAGTAATCCATATAGATCACAAGCCAATACACTGCCTAGAGTCCCAGAGTAAGCTATAGTAGGCTATGCATTACATGTGGATGGGATTTCTACAATAGTTTCATTTAGTGATCAAGTATAAGGAGGGCATCACACACAAGTTTGTTGACATGTCTTCAAGGCCACCCACATCAAAAATCATAGCTTTGGTAACTCTAATGCACATGGAACCATTCACCCATGATGCATAGATAGAGGCATATTTATAGGATAAGCACTTCAAGGAGGTGTTTCAGCAGCTACAACGATAAATTCATGTGCACAATGGTGACAACACCATTCACTACCATCTATAGGACTCTATAGGCTAGATAACTTATGTGTTCCTACAGGTGAGCTATTGTCTTTGATTAGAGAGAACCACACCTCTAATGTTGCAAGGAACTTTAGTGAAGGGAATAAAATTAACAACTTGTATAGGTGTGTGTATTGACCCAAGATGCAAGAACATTTAGCTAGGTTTACAAGAGGATGCATGCTTTGTTAGAAAACCTAGTAACATAAATAAAGGCCTATATCACCCCTTACCTATACCCACTCATCGTTGGGAAAGGATTTCCATGGAATTTGTGGGAGGTTTACCAAAAACTGGGCAAGGACATGACTACCTTTTTGTGGTAGTTGAGAGGTTCAATAAGATGTGTGTTCTAATTCCCTATAAAAATACCATCAATGGGAAAGAAGTAAAAAATATGTTCTTTGGACAGGTATGGGTGTATTTTGGGATACCAAGGAGCATTGTTTTAGATAGAGACATGAGATTTGTTATTGCATTATGGACAACATTGTGGGAGAAAATGGACACAATGTTGAAGAGGTATACAACATTGCATCCATAGATAGATGGGAAAACAGAAGTAGTCAACAAGACTTTGGTGCAAACTTTAAGGGGTTACAATCAGAAGCATCTAAATACCTAATATGAAAATATGGTATATATACAACACGCTTATAATAGTTCACACTTATACTAGTATGTTCTCATTTGAAACTTTTCTTGGATATTTTCCACCTTCACCTTTGGATATTGCATATGAGAAGCAAGGAGGAGTAAGGGAGGATCTTATAGGGGATGCCTTGAGGGATGAAAATTTTGTTGAGAAGAGTAGGAAAATCCATATATAGGTATAGGAGACATTATAGAAGTCACAAGAAAAATACAAGGAGAGGCATGATCAACATAAAATGAATAAGTCATTCAAGGTGGGAGATAGAGTATCATTACAGTTGAGCGAGGAGAGGCTACAGGGTCCTCGTAAGATGATAAAGGCTCTATAGTATGGTCCCTATGAGATACTGGAAAAGGTGGGAGATAAGCCTACATAGTCAGTCTATCCCCATACATGTGCATTTACTCTTGTGAATGTGTAGATTCCAAAACTCTACCAACCTTCTATGTTGGATCAAGAAGAGAAACATGTCCAACCTTTTCTAGAGGATTTGGCACTAGATGCTCAAGAAGAGTTGAAAAAAGATATAGTTTTGCAAAATAAGTCTAAAGCTATGAGACAGGGGTAACATGAGCTTTTTCATCTTGGGTTGAAAGGACAACTTCTAAGTAAAGCTAAATGGTACACCTGAGTGAAGATGGAGGAAATATTTCCTCACCTCATTCAATAGAAGCTTCTAGGGACCAAATTCCTCCCAAAATGGGGATTTTTTATCTATATTGGATCATTATATTTCTTTTCATCCATCTTAATGCATTTATAATGGAAAAAGTCAGCGTATAGGGCCATTTTTACCGATGAGACCTTATTTGGCAAATTGGGGTCTAAAACCTTCCAAGAGCATTTTGAGGCATCAAACAATGTTTTTTGGGGGTAAAAATTTGTCACTTTAACGCTATACCTTTTCTTCCTATTTTACATGCACGGACCTTTCTAAAGGTGTAAGTATCATCTCAATCAAATTCTGTATCCAAAATTTATGCCACTTGAAAGTGACCTTTCTATTTTCACCGCCATAATTCAAGAGAATGCCATGTTAGTCCCCATTATTTATGGAAAAGAAGCTAGCTATGTGATCATGATGAATAATACTCTAGAAGAATCCATATTTTAACTCTTTTTAAGAGTTGAGCAAGTCGAACCCAACCAATAGTAGGTCATCGGGTTGTGTTATAATCCACCCAGTAGGAGGAAAAAGGGTTCAACTCCTTTTTAGTGTATCTTCTTCCATAGATGAGAAGAGTAGCCAAGAGGAATACAAGAGGTGCAAATAGAGAGGAGTTTTGCACTATAGTAGGTCACCTGCCACATTCCATACTTATTTGTACTCACAACCATTTCCTATTTAGAGAAGGAGAGCATAGCGACCTCAGCTTCCAACTGGGTTTTCTCTTGAAAGGGTTTCCGACAATATATCTCAAATGTGGTTCATGGATTTTTATTTCACTATTATTCATTTTCTATATTAATTTTAATTTTCATGCATATGTTATAAACACTAATCTAAAAATCCTAAAATCTAGAGAGAAATAAACCCTAGATTTCATAATTTTAAGTATAATTTATCATATCTATTGTGACAATATGTCCATTGTAATATCCATGAAAGTTTATGGATATGTGTAAAGCATACCACCAATAAAAAATCAAGTGGGACCATCACTCCACCAATACTAGCATGACTTCATGCTTGAGCCTTGTGCCAGAAGGGATTCCCAAACAATGTGGAATTACAAATAGATTTTCACTCCCCTACACAAAAATCTAGTGTTTGTGTTATGGCCCTAGAGATTTTCCTCTCCAACCTATTCCAAGGCCCTAAAATCCTAATATAATGTGAGTGTTCTAGTAGAGAAAAGAAAAATATAGTTTATTTTATTTTATTTGAGTGGTTGTTGATTAAGTCAGAGGTAATTTCACGAAACTAAGATAGCGTTGATTTGAATCTTCAAAGAATGATGTGCAAGATATTCTTATGCAAATTTTTACTTTAGATGAAGTCATATGAGAGTAGGGTTAGATATTTTCAATACATACATGAAATGAAATTTCTTACCACATTCTCCTTTATCATGCTAAACATTCACAAGTAGATTTGAAAATGAAACATGCAAAAAAACCATGAAAATAAAAAAGAAAAATGCACAAAAAATAAGGAAATCATACCCACAAGAAAGCATGAAATTTTAATGTTAATCTAGTGACTCAACACTCACAACAATAGCCAAAAATGAAAGGAATACAAGATAATGGTAGCAAAGTTTTACTCAACCCCGATGTCTCAACAGCGAATCAAACTCAATGGCGGATTCAATACCATAAATATGACTTCAAGCCCACCTATTTTAAGTGAATTTGAGGGTGAGTGAGTAAGTAGAGACTCCAATATATTAAATCTATGATTGACTTGAGATTTGGGATTAGGACTTTGCAAGAAATTGAAAATTTTCAAAGGAAGAGACATAGAAAACATTGTTAGATTTCTTCAACACTCTGTCAAGGAGAAGCCATAGAATTGAAATTCTTTGTTAAGGATACAATAGGGTATTGAACATTGATTCAATGGTTTTTAAATGTCCATTAGGAGAAATAAAATGGTTTTGAGCCCAGATCTTTAGCTTTTAGGCCGAAATTTGTAGGTCTGGTCCTCCAAGAATTCCCAATTAACATTAAGAATCAATTAAAAGGAAAGAAAGAAAACAAATGAGAAAGTAAAGGACCAAAAGAAACATACTAAGGTGGAGTCACCAATTTCGTTCACTCGAATTTTTTTATGTTCTTAGAATACTAATCCCATAGGCCTATCCAAGGCCTGTGATAGATAGTGTACCTATGACCTACTCAACCCCTTTTGACATGCGTGCAAACAAAATCAGAACAGGCAAATAGAAAAATTAGGAGCATACCTTCTCTTGGAAGATTGGTGGCTACTTTTCTAAGTATTTGGAACCTTTCAGATCTTTTGCCTTGGTCCTCACACCTGTAACTACAAATAGACAACTAGAATGCACCAATCCTACAACCTATAGTAATGAACTAGTGTTTCAAAAATCAAAATCATAACATGAACATTTCCATAACAAAAACAATAAATAAATGGAAGGAAATAATAGTTCATCTATCATAGAAAATGGTTACAATATTTGATCTCGAAAATATCCTTGTATATAGCCCCTCCTCTCACCAAGACTCAAATTCAGACTCACTGCTAGTTTTGGCTTATCAAAAGGTGGAATTGATTTCTAGGCTATGTCCACTTCTCTTCCTTTGCATCATGGATAAATTATTTTCTATATATGAGTTAAAAAAATAATTATATGAATATAATAACTTATTGACTTAGTCCAATTCGATCCTTTCATCCTTATCATGTGATTTGATCACATTTTGACCTTAAAACCCCTATATATGCAAATTAGAAACCCTAGAAACTTTAGTACTCTATGATTATGCATTTGGAGCACTCAACTCCTCTTGCGAGACCAATTGCAACATTGCAATTGTATTTGTCAGCGTACTAGGGGCATTGAAGCAGTGAAATATGAATTTTTCTAGGGTTTCTTTGACATTTTTGCTACATTCCAACCTTCTTCCTCTCTTTATTCTCTCTAGGGATCAAGGGAGTGTCATTTTGAGTTATAACAAGGATATTTTTTAATTTGTACAAAAGTATATCTCTTGTGAAGGTAGGCCTGGTGCAATCTTTGGGTACCACTTTAAAAATGCTCACCCATCTTTGACACCAAAGTGTAATCAACAACCCATACTTCTTATTCGAAACCTTGAAATAGATGCTGAAGGCCATTGAAATAGTTGGGAATCCTACCACATGCATCTCACACCATGGCCTAATTAAGCTCCTAGTAATTTACTTATTATCACAGAAGCAATGGAAATGGGAAGAGTTTCTAATGTGAGTGCTCAAAGAAATAATTAACGGACAAGAAAAGAAGGCATCATAGTAGCACTTTACAAGAGAAGAAGAGTAAGAATGTTCCTCCCCTTCTCCTTTTTCATAAGACAATGATGTTGAAATAATTAAGAAGTATCCATTAAAGGAGATGATTTAGACCATGAAGAGGAAAAGGAAGCATGGAAAAGACTTGAAGCACCAAGAAAGGAATGTGGTGATGACAAAATAAATACAATAATTTATAAAAACACCACAACTACTATCAGTGAAGAAAAAAATATATCTAGTAGGGAATTTGAGGATTTTGTTCGACAAGAACCTATTAGACCAATCAAGAGCATGAGGAAAAGGATTACTAGTGAAATTGTGAGTGAATTGCATCTAAATCCATCCTTATTTAAACACATTAGAGTAATTCATAAGTTTCAAAAATTAAATCATATGCTAAAGAGGAAACTAAGACAAATGAAGGGGAAATTACTAGATTATCAACCACAAGGAAAATAGACAAATTGGTACAAGCCATTGACTAATGTGTGCACGACGAGGAAGGCCTTGCTAATACTCCTCCCTTGTCCCCTAATATTGTTATTGAATCACATGTTAATTTGGTTGAACCCTTTCCTGAGATTGGGCTTGAGCTAGATGATGTTGCTATCCGGGAATGAAAAAATACTCTATGATGAAAAGATCTACCGATAGCCTTTCAAGAAACTAGTCACAATTTTGTTGCAACACAAACAAAGGAACTTCCCATTGAAGATAGGGAAATAAAAATAGAGTAATTTTCAATTCAAAATAGAGGTATGTAAATAGAGGAGGCGCAACCTACAATTTAGATGATTGGAATCCAAAAAGATTCCATATGGTTAGATGAATCCCTCTAATTGAGGGTTGATATTTCTATGTGGAAGAATGACATTGCAGCATATGGTAAAAGAATGGTTCCTTTGGAGAATGCAAGGAGGCTATGTATAGCCTAATCCAATGTTGCAAAGATAATTTGGTTGAACATCGATCTAACTAGGATCATTGAAAAAACGAACATAAAAAGATCTGTGAACTTGAATCTTGGGTGAAGAGATTGAAAGATGAGAAAGAATACGTGAACTCTTTTGCTAAGTCCATCCTTCGTTACAGAGAAGGGAACCATCTCATATCTACTTTATCTTTCTACAAGAGCGGTATTTATTGTTCTAACTTTACATGCTAGTTGTAGATAATCCCCACAATTCGAATTCAATAGAATTATTTTTGGAAGCATTTTTTAAAAGAAATAATGACAACACAAATTAACTACATGAGCATTATCAGTATGATATTATGTTGCACCATGATCAAAAGTGGAAGCTAAAAAAGTTTGTCAGTGATGTCTAAAGTGCATTTAAATCCTTTCTAAGCTACCGAGTGTAATGGTGGTTTGCCCAATATGTGGTGAAATGAAATTAGTAGGACTGTGGTTTGTGCCATGTGGATAAGAGGCAAGCCCCTCAATTCTCAGGTTGTCCTTGCATCATACCATCAAGTATTAAAGTCATCTGCATGTATAGTTATTGTTGGCACAACTTATCTAGAGGAAATCCCTCACTACATTGGGTGTATTTATTTTCTCGAGAGGAGATGCATTGGTAACTTGTAAGCACAAATGGGACAAATTATCTGTGGAAATAAAAAGAAGGATGCTTTCAATTACTCTAGACTTGTCGTAGCTTTGAATGAGTAGCTTTGAATGAGTGGACAAATACATTAGGTGCATAAGGAGATGTGGTCCGAGATGGATCGACCTAAAATTCCATTAATCTTTTATATGGCTGCCTACCTCAAGATATCAATTCAATCACAAAATGTAACTTGAATTGGAATCCCTCTATTAGTGGGAAATCGAGAACAATGATGGTTATCACTCTGCATCGGAGTGACGATAGTCTACATTTAGCCTTAACAATCTCCACCAAAGTCATTCAAATGGAGACTTCAACTCTCACTGATTATGCCAGTTTCTTGAGTGTACGTAACACTTTTAGCTGTGGGAGATGTTGAATCTTAGAAATTCCATCCTTTAACATGTTTTTCCTTCTCCTTTTGAAAACCATTTTGATCCTATTATTACCTAAAATGATGCAGTTTGTATAAGGTATATCTTTCCCATATTTCTTATTACTTCAATGAATTATGCTTGTATGTATTGGAGAAATAAGACTTTTGTACTCACTTCTGGAAAATATGTATGTTAGCTAACATTTCAGGATCACAAGTGTGTTGCTACTCCTCTTCTACCACAACTATGCTACTACTCAAGTCTCATTAGTGTGCTATTACTCCTATCAACGTGTAGCTACTCCTACCGATGTGATGCTACTCCCATAGCTACTATTCCAATTATATTAAAGTATTGTTAATCATGGGGCTATTCTAGGTAAGGAAGTGAGACGACTCTAGGTAAGGAAGTGAGACGACTGCAATCCCCTAGCCCTCATGAGTTCAAAGTAACAATTTTCTCTAGTTCGATCCCCCTGAATATAACATCTATGACATATATGAGATATGAATAGCTGGTGAGACCATAGTTGAAATCATTATCAAACAACGACGGTAAATAGGGCCCAATTGTAGCACTTGACAAGAGAATAATGTATTGATCATATTGAATTATTATTTTGAGATAATGGTTTGTCAGAAAATAATGTATTCAACATACTAACGTATTGCTTTGAGATAATTGTTTGTAACCAAATTCTGGTTTAATCGGTAGTTAGAGCAGCTTGAGAATTACAGATTCTCAAGATTGTTCTTATATTAACGTTAGAGAAGTTTAAAAAATGTATAAGAACAAAGCCCTCTCCACAAGAGAGGGGGTTGGAAGTTAATGTTTTTTTATTATATTCTGAACTGCTTTTCTGATTAATGAAATTATGTATTTCTGATTATGAAATTAATGGCATGTGATTGTTACCAAGTGAGGGCAGGATTTCGTTAACTTAGTTGCTGAAGGAACCAGAAAGACTGACAAGTCTGTGAATGTATATCAGCAAAGAAGGTATTTGTTGCTCCGAGTTGATGCTTGCATTTGTAAACTGAATGTATAATGGATTTGATAATTAGTTGTAATCAGACCGTTCATTTAATCATTTAATAGTTCTAAATATTTAAATCAGTATAAACGATATTTTTAAAATTTAAACTATCTTAAATATAAATTTATAAGATGTCAGAAACAGATTCCTTGCCCTCGGTAGACTTGTCCTTATAATTTAGATATCAATGTTAAATACACTTAATCGGATGACATAATTCAAATATAGTATTAAAAATATGAAAGAGAGCCAGAGAGATCTATTAAACATAACACCAAGCACAATATATTTTATTGATCTAAAGAGTTATATATTTATAGTATCTAGATCACTGACAACGGCACATCTAGATAGCTATTACAACTAACACATAGGAACTGACTACTTCTAGATTGATACCTAGGGACTCACAATGACAACTCACATATTACATGGAAGCATTACTTCCAAGACCCTCCCTTAATGTTTACATGTAGAAAATATAAAAAACCCACATTACAACAATAAATAAATCTTTGTCAGATTTCTCTGATATGGTCATCATCAGCACCCACATCAACTCTGGAATCTTACAAACACCACTCTTTCACCACCACATCTTCGAGCTCTCACTTGACCTCCATTCCATTTAGAATGTAACCGCCTCTGACCATTGTTGATGAACTTTGAAGAATTGACACTTCTCAACCTCCTAGAGTGCAACGGGTCAGTCTCGATACTGAACCATCCTATGGAACTGCCACCATCTGCGAATCCATGGCTATCTAAGATAGCATTCTGGATACAGAATGTCTTCAGCTGATAATTCTACAACTTGAAACTATAAAATAACCTGTACTGACGCTCTCGGAGCAAGACCTTATCAAAACTTTTTTAATTCAAATACTTTTATTTAAAGTCAGCCATATTTAGATTAGCTGTGTGCAGCTAAATTACCCAGAGATTTAAGCACCAGAAAACACAAAACGGACTACGGACTCAGGAAAAACTAATGCCTTCGATTTATGCAGATCTCGATCAACCTTTTCAAATTACAAATATGCAAGAATGGAGACACGGTGAATCAAGATGCAAAGATACGCATGTCACAACCTCACCGGGCAGAAAAGGTTAATAAACAGGGCAATGACTCAGCACAGCGTACAGAAATCAGAATTTCTCACTTTCACATCGCTAGAGCTGAAATAATCTTCCGCACTCTTCCTTCCTTGCAAAATAGGACGCACAACTTTTACACCACTCCCTGTGCCACATGCAATGATAGGAAGCACTTTGTAGATCCCTGGAGCTGTAGATCTCCTAAAGAAGATGGAGCAAAACTCTCGCTTAGGATTAAATCTAGATCTAGAAAACCACACTCAAAGACAGATCTAAACAGAGAGAAATAAAGCTTATGACAAAAATCAACTGTGACACACTTATATTAATCTATCTATGTATAGAAACAATAACAATCAAGGCTCTCTAACATCTTTCTAGCTTTCTCCCAAGGGAATCAAGCCAGATCTAGCCTTGATACCATATTAAAAATATGAAAGAGAGCCAGAGAGATAAATTAAACACAACACCAAACACAATATATTTTATTGATCTCAAGAGTTACATATTTATAGTATCTAGATCACTGACACATCTAGATAGCTATTACAACTCACACTTATGAAACTCACTACTTCTAGATTGACACCTAGGGACTTGCAATGACAATTCACACATTACATGGAAGCATTACTTCCAACATATAGATCTAGGGCAGATTCATTATGAACTGTTTTCTGATGGGATTTCCCTGGTCATTTTGATTTTTGTTAATCTTTTTGTAAGTCTTAGACTGGTCACTAGATGCCTTGTTTTGATAAAAAAAAAATTTGATCTTCTGCCATATGTCTCATTAATTAGACTCAGCTCTGTTAGACGCAGGTATATGCTCTGTTTCCATATACTGCTACAAGATAGCATTTCTTTACCGGACTCTGCTCTGTTTTTTTGGATATTCTCATCAAAGATATATACCCTGTAATGTGAACCAAATCTCCAACAATGTATAGCATTTCTTATCAATGAAAATGTTACAGTTTTTTTCTCCGGAAAGAAAAAAGCTCCAAATACCGCAAAATAAGTCGCGGAAGAGCGAAGTAAAACCAGGAGAAGAAAACAACTTAGAGTCGAATACTTTGGATATTAAAGGCATAATCCAATTCCCTGACATTAGATATGAATCCGATTACATTATCCCAACCTGTCCTTTAATATCAAATAATACAAATACAATAAAGCAGGAAGAAAGGAGATATAAATCCCATAATTAGATGCATGCATATTTTCAAAGGTCGTCGCCCTCGTGATTAGAAAGCTCCGATATTTGGGAATCATGGGAGAATAACTGCAAGCAAGCATTTCCCTGCAGTTTGCTGTTCCAGAACTTTTGGTAATATTCGTCGCACGTGAATCTTCTAAACAATGCAGGATGCTCGTCGTCAATCGATGCCGGTGCTGGAGCGATGATTGCATCAGGAGAAGGAAAGTAAAATGTGGGAATTGAAATGCGTGCTTTTGAAGAGCTCACCACAGCACGATGCACCACACTCCTGTATCTTCCATTGCTCAAAACCTGCACATACATAATTGCATTCCAACATCAATTATTTTGAGGTCACACACCATGGGCACATGGATTCTACAAATAAAAAGTTAAATCAAAAGAAGAGATTAGGTGGAATGCAAGCGGATTGATGGAACCTGTAATTGATCGCCGATGTTGATAACAAAAGAATTAGGAATGGGGTTCACAGCAATCCAGCGCCCGTTGTTGAGCACTTGTAATCCGGGTACCTCACCTTGAAGAAGAAGTGTGAGGACATCGGGATCGGAATGGGCTGGTAAACCGAACGTAAGCCCGGGATTGGGGCATTTGGGATAGTAGTTTACAGCCATGTGTTGCTCGTGTGTTCCCAGTGCTTTGTCTAGGAAGTCGGCCTCTAGTCCCAGGCTCTCCGATATTGCCTCCAGCAGTCTCAGAGCAAGCGCCCTTACCTCTCTGCAATACTGGCTGCACACCTCTCTGCCATATTCATCAACAACGAGTGATCCTTCCATCATTTCAGTAAGAAATTTCGTGATAACTCATCTTGGAATTTTGCTTATTAAGTTTGAAGGCACTTTTTATTTTACTCTCGAATATATTCAAATAAAACCAATTCAACTGCACAAAAAATATCTCAAAAGAAAAAATGAGATTGCCCACTTATAGAATTTGTCTCAAAAGTAATCTATATGAAAACACCATACTTCAAAGTTCATACCGTTCTGCGTCTTTAGTGAACGCTACATACATACCTATAATCAGTAGGTTTTGAAGGCCAAGTGTGAACATGATCTTCTAGGGGATAACAGTGATGCCTCAGATAGTCCCGCCAGTTGAAGATTTGTTCTTTATGGATGTTGAAGCTCGTCGACAAACGTGTTTTCTTCAACGGATCGTCGGAATAGTATGCCATCCGGTCCTCCACAGGCATTGTGAAAAATTCCTCCCCTACTTGTAGCATCCTGCTACTCACCGTGTCTGGAATGCCATGATTGATTATCTGTTCATGCACAACAATATATACAACAAGAAAATGTTGAACCACCTTCAACCTAACACAATCATATGCAGACAACAATAGGTGGAGCTAGGAATGCGAATTAAATTGTTATAAGAGTATGAGAGCAGATACCTGGAAGAAGCCGTATTCAGCACAGGCCCGGCCAATTTGTTCAATAATGTCGGCTCTAGTAGAATGGCACAAGAGACCTTGGAGGTCCACGAGAGGTATGGAGTCCAAAGAAGGGTCTACTTCATCCAGCCTCGGTCGCTCGGTGGGGGGTCGGATGTAATGTTGCGGAACCTCCAAATAATTTCTTCCATTGGATATTAATCGCATGGATGGCTCCTCCTCTTTGCGATTAATTATCTCATGAATTTCACTTGAGAAGGCATTCTTCATCGATATGTCGACGTTGATGATCTGCATCTTGTCGGTCGAAATGGCCAAACTCTACGTTAGAATATGGATTGGTTAATGGAGTTATTTATATTACTATTTTTTCGTTTCCCTGTGGTACCCGAGTGACGAAATTTGTGTGACGTCCATATAGCGATAACTGTGTGACGGAATCTCTGTGGTACCCGAGTGACGAAATTTCTGTGACGTCCATATAGCGATAACTGTGTGACGGAATCTCTGACGCTCACCTAAGCGCGTAGAAAATTTGGACGATATGCGTGTACGAGCGCACATTTACTGTGTGGCTGAAAAAAAATTCTCCTTGCACTTGAATACAGCTCATTGATCATTGATTTTTTCTAACAGTTCTCCTTGCACTTGAATACAGCTCATTGATCATTGATTTTTTCTAACAGAGGTGTATCAGATCATGGAAATGATCATTGGCGCCGTTTTTTCAACAGAGGAGGATCATATCATTGATTACCCATTCATTTTTTGGTTGGGAATTTGGGAAAAAAAATAACAAATTTTGCATAATTAGTGTTTAAATCATATTTTTGAAAATAACAATAAATTTTAACCATCAAAAATCTCTAAATTATCCAAAATATTAAATTATAACCTAAATTTACAAGACAAAATTTATCAAAAAAATTACTAAAATGTTCATAATTTTAAAGGAAAAAACAATGTAATTAGACTACAGGAATTTTTTCCTTTTTACAGAGAAGTATCCGATCATTAATTGACCATACAATCAGCCGAAACTTGATATCTATTAGTGCACCGCTATCTAACAATTTTGATGGTGGGATCCTACCATGGTATCTAAGCGTGGACGAAAATATTATAGAATCTTATAATAAAACAGTTGTGTGATGTATACTTAAAAATATATTTAAATAAAATTTTATATTTCAAAGGAAAATTGATATTCCAGCTTACACTATCACATCTTTGTGAAAAGAGTGGAGAACAAATTTTGCATTTACGTTAAAATAGATATTATTGGAACAGAATGGGATATATTGAATGTATGTTAAAATAGATATTATTGAAACAGAATGGTATGTATTCTAGAATTCTTAAGAACCATTGATATTTTATAGACAAAGATATATAGCGTGAAATCTGATAGTATATTTTCTTGATATTTTATAGACAAAGATATATAGCGTGAATCTGATAGTGTATTTTTTAAGAAGAAAAACTTCTATTAAATTTTAAAAAAAAGTACATATGGATAGCATAAAGCTTCATTAATCCAGGCAGAATGTGAGCAAGCAGGAAGATGGCTCCCGTATAAGTCAAAAGACATCAAAAACAAAATTTGATAGGATATATTCCAGCTGTCAGTAGCACATCCTTATGAAATCAGTGGACAACGAACCTTTGACGTCCATGATATGAATGTGCTTTAAAAAGGGAGAACGTCATCGAAGCTCGGTAACTCAGTAATGGGATGGAATTTCAGAGTGCATTGTTTATGAAATATTTGAACTTGTTTGTTTTTGCCTCACCTTTCTTTTTTAATTTTATATTTAATTTTACCAAAGTCAACAGTTAGTTTTAAAATACTTAATTTCATTTAATTTAATTTTCAATTTACTCTGAATCTAATCAAACATCATGTCAAAGTAATCTAGATTTTTCTTAAGAAAGCTTTTATTTTATTTTATTGGCTATACATATTAGTGTAATTATATTTAAATTTTTTGATAAATATTAATTTATAGTAAATATTGAAATAATTATTTTATAATATATGTTATATTAATAAAAATCTATATAAATTAATTAAATTATAATTTATTTTAATTTATATTTGTTAGTTTTATGTATATTTTTATAGATTAATAGTCAAATTGTTGCCAAAAGGTAGGTCTTTTATTCCACAAACAAAAAAGTTTTATATACCAATTTGATGTACAAACTAGATTAACCCAAACAAATATGATATTTTTTAAATTAAATAAAAATATATATATATATATATATATATATATATTATTACATTTAAAATAAATTACAAATCTCTATGAGTAAAAATATTTCACTCATATTTTCTATACAAGTTAAATCCTTACTCAGTCTTGGCTTCCACTTTTTAAAAATAAAAGACTTTTCTCCCCTTTAAAGAATGACTCTTCAAATTTTGATTTCACTAAAATGCACCACATTTTTTCTAATGGACTTCAAAAAAATTTAATATCCCATTTTAAAAAAATATCTATAATAAAAGAGCTTTAATAATAATATCATGACAAGCATAGCTCATAAGCTCGTGCCACTTTTTTTTTAATAAAATTTGAATAAAAGACAATTTTTTAAAACATTTTGATCGATGGTATAAAACGATTGTTCTCTCAAGCGAAAGTTTCAAAAGTCGCACATAATGTTAGTGGCCTAGTGCTTCCAATTTAACTGCTCCGTGCTTTAATTTTCAAACGTGGGTAGCCTACTACACGGTGGCTCTCAGGTCTTCGTCGATCCAGACTCCTCTCTTCAAACTTGTAAAGTCGGTTATTAGCTTGAATCACTAGCGTCGAGCCGCAAGAATGGCGCATGTTTTTTCTTAATTTACTGCTATAATGCACCTACAGCTGAGGCTGCGTTAACATTCCGAGAATTGACTTAAGTGACGTGTTTTGACACCGTGATGCGTCATTGCGATTTTCGAATCACCGGCATGCAGTTTCAGTTTTCGGTGCTGACTTGATGTCGCACCTCCCGGCGCAAACAAATGCGATTCATCGAAGACGACATGCAGTTTCAGTGCTGACTTGATCTCATACCTCCCAACACAGAGCAATGCGATTAAATGACGAAATTTGCGGTTTAGTGAGTTCTCCGTCTTCGTCGCATATTCTCTTTTTTTGTGAAGGTGCGATGGTATCCTCTGGAAATATTTTAAACAAAAGTCAGACTACTCTCTCCCAACAATGCAATCACTTCACTCCATGAAGTCGCTCACGTGCCCAATGTTCTTCACAATAGCGACTTCTTTAAATAGCGGAGGCTTCCCACAGCTACTTCACATTTGTTTTCTCACTTTGTTGCTCTCTCAAAGAGTCTTATGCCACTTCGTCTCTCATCTCTGCTCCGCTTTCTAGGAGCCTTATACAGACCGAGATCTGATACTATCTTAAGATTGAAAAAATGTGGAGTAGAAGTCTTTATATTCACATTACTAAGTAGTTGTTGAGGAAGATTACATAGGTGACAACACTGATTAATGAATGGAATGAAAAATTCAACTAAATTTAATTAAATTAGACTAAACGCAAAGTGACTATGACACTTGAATGAACATTTATAGCACTTAATAGGGGATTGCAATTAGTTTTTCCAACATTCCCCTTAATTATAACCACAAAAATTTAAACTAAGATGTGTGTTGGTCTAAGTCTAAGCTAAACTTACAATTTGAAAAACAAAATTAACTTCAACCATATTGCCTTTTCATTTTCTTTTCTTCTAAATCTTGTAGCCTCTAAATTGCTTCAGCTTTTTCTTTTTGTTGTAAGCTTCAAATTTCAAATTCTTGATTTGTTTGTGCAACTATTTCATTGTTCCAAGTTGTTTAAGTATGTTATTGACTTCTTCAAAAATTGTATTGTCTTGTATGTGGACTGTTGCCATATGTCATCTTATATCGTGTGCCTTTCATCATCAATATTCTGATGCAACATAAGTCTATAATAAAAATTTATCTCTTCAGGGATCAAATACATAAATTTCATTAATGTTTTCATCATCCATGTTGTCTTCAACATTCATTTTTGTAGCATCTATGTAAACTTTATCAAAACATGATCTTGCAAGCCATACTTCAAGGAACTTTAATTCTTATTCATAACCTTCTTGTTTACCAAACACTGGAAATCAATGTTAGGATTAAAAATATTTGCAGAACCATATCGATTCTATTCTTTCTACTCCAAAATGAGAGCTTTCTCTCCTTGCACTTCCTTCTCTCCATTTGTTACTTCAACCATTTTAGTGACTTCTGTTGCTTCAAAAAGTTTTTCTTCCTCTTAAACCCAAATGGGCTTTTTTCACAAAATAATAGTTTATCAATAAGATATTTTTGTTGCATCATGGGATTTTCTCACAAAATAATAGTTTATAAGATATTTTTGTTGCATCATGTGCAACAATTCATCATTAGCGAACTGGCATTCATCAAACTTAACATCAACAAATTGAATTGTTGGATTCACCATAAGACTGGGTGCTCCAATGGCAACTCCATTGTCATCAGCAAGAAATGTTGTTGGATTCACTTGATTGTCATCAACTTGTGGCTATGCATAGTGGGATTCAAAAGGATATGTGTGCTATTTCTTTGTTTCTTCTACAAATTCTTCATAGTCATCATTATCATCCACCTCGTAGTGGGATTCACCAAATTCTTCATCTCATTGTAGATCTTTTGCTATAGATTCACTTTCATTTTCAGCTTGAATACTCCCCCTCCACCAAAACTCCTCTCAAGGGTATCCCAAGACTCCTTAGTTGTCTTTGCATCTACAATGAGAGGAAGAATGTTGTCTTTACTCATTCCTTTATGCATTTCATTGAAAAGGTATTATTTTGTCTTTTGTTTTCCAAATCGTTGAAATAGATCTGAAACAAATCTTGTTATTACTTTAATGACTTTCTTAACCTTTTAGCATTTCCCATTTTTACACCGTCTTCACATACAAATTGAACGATGCAAATCCAACTCTCCCTAGCTTCCACCTTTTAAAAAAAAAATCTATGCTCCTCTATGAATGATTCTTCAAATTTTGGTTTCACGCAAATACCTGCCTTATTAAGTTAATATCCCATTTTTTTTCAAAAATATCTATTATAAAAGAGCTTTAATAATATCATGAGAAACATATGTAATAGCTCATATGTCGTGCCCCTTTTTTAAAATAAAATTCCAACAAAAGACCACTTTTGAAAACCTTCTAACTGATGGTATAAAAAACCATTCTTCGTGCTCTCAAACGAAAGTTTCAAAAGTCGCACCGAGTGCTGTAGTGGTTTCGTGCTTTAATTTTCAAACTCGGAGTCGCTTACTACACGCTGACTCTACCGTCTTCGTTAGTGATCTAGACTCGTGTATTCAAATTTTCCTAGTCAGTTATTAGGTTGAATCGCTTGCATGGAACTGCCAGAATGGCGCCTTTTTTTAATTATAATTTACTACTATAACGCAGCAACGGTTGAGGTTGTGTTAGCATTCGGATAATTGACTTATGTGAAGTGTTTTGACTATTCAAACTCCGTGATGCCTCATTGCATTTTTCGATTCAACAACATGCAGTTTTAGTGCTGACTTGATGTTGCACCTCCCGACACAAACAAATGTGATTAATCGAAGAAATTTTCAATTCTGTAAGTTCTTCGTCTTCATCACAATTTCTATTTTGGCTGAGGTGTGATGGTATCCTCTGCAACTTTTTTAAACAAAATTCAGATACTCTCTTCCAACAACGCAATCACTTCATTCTCGGAAGTCGCTCACTCACCCAACTTTTTTCACAACAACAAATTCTTCAAATAATAGAGGCTTCTCACAACTGCGTCACATTTGCTCACAGCTCACGCTAGTGCTCTCTCAAAGAGTCTTATGTAACCTCGTCTTTGATTTGTGTTTCTCTCTCAAGGAGTTTTATGTAGACCTAGCTATACCATGTTACAAATTCAAAATATGTGGAGAAGAAGTCTCTAGGTTCACATTACTCAATAGTTATTAAATAAGATTACATAAGAGACAACAATAATTAATAATTGGAGTGAAACTCTCAACTAAACTTAGCTAAATTGGACTAAACTCAAAGCGACTATGACACTTGGATGGACAGTTATGACACTTATCAAGTAGTCCAAATATGTTTTTCCAACACTCCCCTTAATTACAACCACAAAAATTTAAACTAAGATGTCTCTTAGTCTAAGTCTTAGCTAGGCTTACAATTTTAACAAAAAATTAACATCATCTACATTGCCTTTTCTTTTTATTTTCTTTAAGATCTTGTGGGCGCTAAATTTCTTCAACATTTTATTTTTATTGTGGGCTTCAAATTTCATATTTTTTATTTGTAGGTGCAACTCTTCCATTGTTCCAGGTTGTCTAAGCATATCCTTGACTTTTCCAAAAGTTGTCTTGTATGTGGATTTCTATCACATGTCATATTCTATTGTGTGCTTTTCATCAACAATATTTTGCTACAACATAAATCTATAATAAAAAAATATCTTTCAAGAACCCCAATACATCAAAATTTCATTAATGTTTTGATCATCCATATTGTCTTCAACATTCATTTATGAAACTTCTATGCAGACTTTATAAAAACATAGTGACGCAAGCCATGCTTCAAGGAACTCTAATTCTTCTTCATAATTGTCTTGTTTACCTGCACAATGGAAATCAATGTTACAATTAAAAATATTTGCAGTACCATATCGATTTTGTTCATTCCGCTCTCAAATGAGATCTTTCTCTCCTTGTGTTTCCTTCTCTCCCTCTGTTTCTTCCATTGTTTTACTAACTTTTGCTTCTTTAAAGAGGTTTTCTTCCACTTGATTTTCATACTCGAGTGGGCTTCTCTCACCAAATAATAGCTTATCAACAAGATGTTTTTGTTGCAACCATTCATCATTAGCGAATTGGTCTTCATCAAACTTAACATCAACAAATTGAATTATTGGATTCACCATAACACTAGCAACTCCAATAGAAACTTCATTGTCATCACCAAGCTTTGTTGTTGGATCCACTTGATTGTCATCCAATTGTGGTTATGCACAATGAGATAATGGAGTATCTATGTTTTATTTCTCTGCTTCTTCTACGAATTCTTCATAGTCATCATTGTCATCCACTTTGAAGTGAGATTCATCAAATTCTTCATCTCACTATAGATATGCTACTTCAAATCCACCTTCAACTTAACCTTGAATACTCCTCTCTACTCCGAAACACCTCTCATGGGTATCCCAAGCCTCCATGGATGTCTTTGTATCTGAAATGAGGTGAATAATGTTTTCATATACACACTCCTTTATGCATTTCAATGCGGAGACATCATTTTTCCTTTTGTCTTCCAACTCGTTCAAATAGATCTAAAATAACTCTTGTTGTTGCTTTAATGATTGTCTCAAGCTCTTGCATTTTCCCATTTTTACATAGTCTTCACATACAGTTTGAATGCTGCAAGTCCAACTCTCTTTACTCTATCAAGGCTTCCACCTTTTAAAAAAAACTGTGCCCTCTAAAGAAAAAATCTATAACAACCCTGGGTTAAAAATCCATGTAATAAAGTTAATAAAGGAAAAATAAGACCAAGGTCATAAGACACATGTTCGAGGTTGAATGTTAGGAAAAAAATCCCAATGGGTGTTCATTTGGTTTATTATGGCTAAGGGGAAATTGACAAATACAATGGAAAAAGGTTTGGTAAGGCGAGGCATTAATTGACATTTTATTTATGAAAATAATGAAAATTAGGAGAAAAGGAAGGAGAAAGTTGACAGGTTGCATGTGAGGAAGAAAATGAAGGAAAAATAATAGAAATTGAAAAAAATAGAGGCCTCATTGATAAAAAAAGATTTTGAGGATCAATTCACAACCTTTTGTCAATTTTAGCTTGAAGCTCTCACTATTCTCTCTATTCTCTAATACTCTTGCACACATAGAGCATTCTTGGAGCACTCTAACATTGGAGAAAGGAAGGCAAAGGAAGGAAAATAAAGCAAAGGGAAGCAAAAATCAAGAAATGAAGAGTTGGATCGATTAGATACAATAGGATTATTTATAGGTATCAAGTTGCATGTATGATGTCCTCTCTATTTTTGGCATTCGTGGTGTATGCATGTGTGTATCAGGTTCTCTTGTTGTCATTGGCATGGGTTTTCCCAGGTGTGATAGTGTTTTTCAGCCTTGCCTTTCCATTTTCAAATAGCCATGCTATGATGGGGTTCTCTTATTCAATTGAGCTAGATTGTTGGATGGTTTCGAAACTGAGTGACGTGGTCTGAGGAAAATTCCCAAAGGCCTAGAAATCCTTGGATCGGTATATGGTGGGATATGTGGTAAATCCTGAGGATTGAGAAGGGCACATTCCTCACGGTTGAGGTGGAGATATCCAGAGGCATCGATACTTGTATATGCCTAGTGAACCCCGGACCGGTAATGATGGGATTTCGATAAAGCTTGTTAGTATATGTTTATTGTGTGGGCCTAGGAGTCCCTTAGCAAGATATACAATAAATCCTAACTGTATAGGTTCCTGCTTCAGGCATAGAAATCCTTGACCAGTTTTGGTGCGATATGCAGTAAATCTTGAGACATATGGTTAGTTTTGTTTTGAGTCCCACATTCATGCTTGGAATATGGCACATGGGTGATTGGTTGAAAGAAACATTTGGTTTAGCTCAATCTATGGTCAGGTGGTACGTGTAAGTCACTGACTTGGTTGGATTTTGCATATGTTAATAAGAGATCTTTTCCTCTTATGTTTCATGAGTACTTATACTTGTTAATATTTGTATTTAATGATTATTCTATCATTGATATTTATTTAGTTATATGTTGGTTATAAGCATGGTTTTATGATAAACTTTAGTTATGACTCTCATCATGTGTTGTTTAGTAAATGAAATGTTAATGAATGTATGACCTAATAGATGATAATGAAGCTATTGTGAGAGGGCATCAAACCTTCTTAACAAATCTTAGATAAGTATGAGGCCCCTATGTTTAGATGTGTATTTATGACCTGTACATTACATGTTCATGATGTGTTTGACGAAATTCTTGTCATGGTTAGGATGGTTCAGGTTAGGTCCTTATTCAAGTTTTTCATTAGAGGCCTTGTCTTCTTGATATTTATCACTTCTGAGTGTTTCATCAAGTTCTAGCGAGGGGTTTGGATCCTAGCCCTGAAAAAGTTGCTTAGATCTCGCGATCAATAGCACAAAACTGATGGAAAAGATTGCAGTCCCTTGGAAGCAGTTCTGTGGGAGCGACTTGAATTTTTCAGTCACATGGATGATTTTTCATCTAAGCAATGGGGGGTTTCGTTCAATCAAAGGCTAAGCTAACTCAAGGGTTGGGCACCTAGAGTGGTTGGTTAGCTCCTGGGGGACCCTGTAGCACCCGAGGAAGGTTTGTGAAGCATTAGTTCATCAGTTCCACTTCCTTAAGGTGATCTAGGAGTTTTAGTCATATGATAGTCTCTTCGTCACATATTTACCTCGATGGACCAGTAAGCTTGGGTAAGTGTGGGAGGAGGGTGTTACAGAGTGGTATTAGAGCAGGTTCTAGTTTCTTTCAGGGTTGTCTGGCTTCCATTATGTTTGGACGATATCTGATACCACAGAGTGGTATTAGAGCATGGTTCAACCCTTAGACTGGATGGGCAAGATGTGGTTGTCATGCATGCATATAGGTTGTATATGTGTTTGATGTGTATGGATGGTGATGGTCAATGTTGTAGTTTTGTTGTCATATATATGTTTAAGGTTATGTTTTTGGGATGTGTTTGTCGTGAATGCATGTCACTTGTATATGCATTTTTTATGCATGTCAGTGTTTACATGTGTTATGAATGCATTGTTTCCAGTTGGTGTTATAGTTTGTGACATTATGCATGGTAATTGGGATGAATATTGAGATGATTTCTATATATTGTTATCATTATGATTATACATGTATTGTGATAATCTCGATTGGTCTTGCAAACGAGATATCATCCCTTGAACTATACTGAGGTATGTTGATTTTGTTTATATTTTGGTTTAGATGACATGGTATGCTTGCAGCAAGAAGATCAAAGATGAATAGAAATATGGTAGAATATAAATCATGAGATTCTCCCTCTATGAGAAGAATGGTGATGGGTACTCTCCTGACATAGTAGACACATTAAGTATTTTGAAGGGAAAAATAGGAGGTTAAAAAATAGATAATGACATAATCATTCAGGTACAAGAGAAACAAGCAAAGGTTAATGTAGTTATTCTTTAGAGATTTGTCAGTAGATTACCATTAATATTTAAATATTGGATTGAGTATGATGAACCTCGGTCACTTGAAGAAGTCATTGGGAAGTTGAAGTATTGTTATGAACAATCAAAGTTTAAGACAAAATATCAAAAAGGTTGGAAAAGGAAATATAAGACTAAAGGTAAATGGCAGCTGAAAAGATGAAGACCTTAGGATGTAGGTGAGAAAGAGAATGTTGCACCTTAAAATAATTTTAATGGACCTCAGCCTGGTGAACAACAGAGTAGAGGTGATGGTAGGAGACAGTTGCAACATTGGACATGTGTTAAGGATCATGTTTTTGAAATATTGTCAGTAGAATCAGGGTGGTAGACCTCAAATCTAGAGTTCTCAAGAGGCGTAGATAGTTGGGAATGTTGGGAAGATAATTCATCGTATCTATGCAACATTGGATAACAAGCAGGTTTATCACCAGGCATTTGTTTTCGAGATGGACAGTAAGCTTTGTGATCAAGTTTTTTTTTTTTTTTTTTTATTGAACTTGGATCTAATTATAGTTATTTTAATCCTGACCTGATGTGTAAGTGTGGCTTGGATAAAGAAATGCATGCAAAGTCTTTCTTAGTTGAGTTGGATATATTTATAAAGAAAAGAGTTCATCATTGGGTAGGAGCTTGTGCATTTGAGTTGGATGGCATGCTTGCATTAGTGCATTTGAATTTACTTTTATTGGGACCATATAGTATGTTTTTGGGTATTGGTTGGTTGTACCTTCATAGGACCAAAGTAGATTGTTATGATAAGGCTATTGAGTGCTTGGATGATAATGGAGAAAAAATAATCTTGCAAGGTAGAAGAAGGCTACATCAGTTAGAATGGATACAACTATGCAGGAAAAGCATAGTCACAGGAAAGTATGTGTTATTTTCAGTGCATATTTCTAGATATAAAGGTAAGGATGTTGAGGATGTAGAGGTATTGAATAGGTACCTGGATTTACAACAAGTTCAGGATGTATTTACCAGAGACATTTCAGATTTTTTGCCTCATGGGGAAGTGGAATTTTCTATTGATTTGGTACCAGGGGCATCACAAGAGTCAAAGACATCTTATAGGATGAGAACACCAAAGTTAGTGGAATTGAAATTTAATTTGAAGGAAATATTTGACAAGGGATACATCATGCCAAGTGTGTCACCTTGGGGTGCACCTACGTTGTTCGTAAAGAAAAATTATGATAATTTAAGGTTGTGTATTGACTGCAGGAAGTTGAACAAGGTAACCTTCAAGAACATGTATCTGTTTTTGAGGATTAATGACTTCTTTGACTAGTTGAAGGGAGAAACTTCGTTACCAAGGATTGATTTGAGATCAAGATACCATCAGGTATGCATCAAAGAAGAGGAAATCTACAAGCCTTATTTTCGATCCAAGTATGGGCATTATGAGTTTTTTGTAGTTCCATTTGGTTTTACTACTTCTCCAGCTACTTTTATCTACTTGATGAATAGTTTGTTGCGTCCTTATCTGAAAAAGTTTGGTATTGTGTTCATTGATGATAATTTAATATATTCTAATAATGAAGAAGAGAATGTTGAACACTTAGCATCAATATTGATATTACTAAGAGAGAATCACTTGTATTCCAATATTATAAAATGTAGTTTCTTTCAGAAAGAGGTGCACTACTTGGGGCATGTTGTTTCCAAGCAAGGCATAGCAGTGGATCCAAATAATATATGGGCTGTCATGGAATGAGAAGCTCCTAGGAATGTGGATGAGGTAAGGCAATTCATTAGGTTAGAAACTTATTATAGGAGGTTCATTACAAAATTCTCACTGATTGCATATCCTGTCACATCATTGCACTGGAAAGGGAAGAAATTTGAATGGACAGAGGATTGTGCAACAAGTTTTAAGGAGTTGAAACAATTGTTGACAAATTCTCTACTTCTAAAGATTATGGATCCGCATAAAGAGTTCGTGGTGTATACAGTTGCTTGTAAAAGAGGACTTGGTGGAGTGTTGATGCAGGAGGGATAGGTGTTATGTTACGAATCAAGGAAATTGAATGAGCACAAGCAAAACTATGTGAAAAAATATCTTGAGTTGGTATCAATCATCCATGCATTAAAGATGTGGAGGCATTATCTTCTTGGAAGGTGGTTCATCTTGATGAGGGATCACAGTAGATTGAGGTACCTATTTGACCAACCGAATTTGAATTCTAGGTAGGCTAGATGATTGGCCATTATTGGTGAGTTGGGCTTTGAGATCAAGTACATTAAAGGGAAAGAGAACAGGGTTGCATATACTCTTAGCAGAAGAGTAAAAGTAACTCACATTGCAGCTATGAGTTCATAGAAGACAGATCTACAGGATGGGATCTTGTAGGAAGGACAATAGGATGACAGATATACGGAGCTTAGGCATAGTTTACAGCAGGATACAAGTGATCAGGTTGTGGAATGTCGTCTTACAACAGATGATTTGATCAGGTTTAGGAATATGATCTATGTGTTGGACAACAGTGCACTCAAGAAGCTTATCTTGATAGAATTTCATGTTAGGTTGTATTCAGTTCATCCAGGATATCAAAAGACATTGACAGTGGTGAAGAAGTTCTATGATTGGCTAAATCATAAGAAGGAAGTGGCTAAATTAAGCATCTAGGTGGTTTACTACAACTGATTCCAATTCCAAAATGAAAATGGGAGGTCATTTCTATGAATTTCATTATTGGTGTGTTTAGGACATCTAGACAAAATGATTTTATTATGGTTGTGGTTTACAAGTTGACAAAGGTAGCATACTTCATTCTGGTGAAGTCTATGTATTCAGCTAGTGATGTAGCACAAGTATTCATTAGGGAGATAGTGAGGTTGCATGGTGTTCTAAAGAAGATTGTGTCGGAAAAGGATGCCAAGTTCACTTCCAGGTTTTAGAAAGATTTATTTGCAAGATTGGGTACAGAGGTGGCCTTCAGCATGAATTATCATCCACAAACAAATGGACAGATAGAGAGGGTCAAGACGATACTGGAGGATATGCCGAGGATGTATGCGATGCATCAACAATAAAAGTGGGAAGAGTACCTTCCACTCGTAGTTAGTGGAAGCACCCTAATAACATAGATTTCATTTTTCTTAGTACATTGGAATATCCACGATAGTTTATGGATGTGTAAAACACACCACCAAGAACAAAGGAAGTGGGACCATCACTCCACCAATACTAGCATGACCTCATGCTTGACCCTTATGTTAGAAGAGATTCCCAAACAATGTGGAATTGCAAATAGATTTTCACTCCCCTACCGAAGAATCTTGTGTTTATGTTATGGCCTTAGAAATTTTCCTCTCCAACCTATTCCAAGGCCATAATATCCTAAGATAATGTGAGCATTCTAGCATAGAAAAGAAAAATCTAGTTAATTTTCTTTTCTTTTAGTGGTTGTTGATTAAGTCAGAGGTAATTTCATGAAACTGAGATGGTGTTGGTTTGAATATTCAAAGAATTATGTGCAAGATATGCTTATGAAAATGTTTACTTTAGATGAATCTTGATGAGAGTAGGGTTAGATATTTTCAATACATACATGAAATGAAATTTCTTACCAGATTCTCCTTTATCATGCTAGACATTCACAAATAGATTTGAAAATGAAACATTCAAACAAACCATGAATATAAAAAAAGAAAAATGCACGGAAAATAAGGAAATCATACCCACAAGCAAACACGCAATTGTAATATGAATATAGTGACCCAACACTCACAAAAATAGCCAGAAATGAAAAGATTACAAGATAATGGTAGCAAAGTTTTACTCAACCCCAATGTCTAAACAAGGAATTAAATTGAAGGTCAGATTCAATACCATAAATATGACTTTAAACACGTCGAATTTAAGTGAAATTAAGGGTGAATGAGTAATTGTAGACTCCAATATATTATATCTATGATGTACTTGAGCTTTGGGATTAGGGAATTTGCAAAAAATTGAAAAAATTCAAAGAAAGAGACTTAAAAAGCATTGTTAGATTTCTTCAACACTCGGTCAGAAATTAAAGGACCAAAATAAACATACTAAGGTGGAGTCACCAAATTTTTTACTCGAATTTTTATATGTTCTTAGAATATTAGTCCCAAAGTCCTATCCAAGGCCTATGATAAATAGTGTATGTATGACCTACTCAACCCCTTTTGACATGTGTGCAAGTAAAATTGGAATAGACCAATATAAAAATGAGGAGCATACCTTTTCTTGGAAGGTTGGTGCCTACTTTCTCTAATTATTTGGAACCTTTGAGATCTTTCTCCTTGGTCCTCACACCTGTAACCTATATATAGACAACTAGGATGCACCAAATCCTACAACCTGTAGTAATGAACTAGTGTTGCAAAAATCAAAATCATCAAAACATGAACATTTACATAACAAAAACATTAAATAAATGGAAGGAAATAATATTTCTTTTATTATACCAAATGGTTACAATATTTGAGCTCATCATGATCCTTTAATATAGCCCCTCCTCTCACCAAGACTCACATTTAGACTCACTGCTAGTTTTGTCTTATTAAAAGGTGGAATTGATTTCTAGGCTACGTCCACTTCTCTTCCTTTCCATCATGGATAATTTGTCTTCTATATATGAGTTAAAAAGTTAATTAGATGAATATGGACACTTTCTTTACTTAGTCCAATTCGATCCTTTCATCCTTATAATGTGATTTGATCACCTTTTGACCTTGCAACCCTTATATATGCAAATTAGAAACCCTAAAAACTTTAGTACTCTATGCTTATGAATTTGTAGCACTCAACGCTTCTTGCCATGCCAATTCCAGCATTACAACTCTCTTTGTCATTGTACGAGGGGAATTGAAGGAGTAAACTGTGACTTTTTCTAGGGGCTCTCTAAAATTTTTGCTACATTATAGGCTTCTTCCTCTCTTTATTCTCTTTAAGGCTCAAGGGAGTGTCATTTTTAGCTATAATAGAGATATTTCTCACTTTTTACAAAAGTATATCTCTTGTGAGGTTAGGCATGGTACAATCTTTGGGTACCAATTTAAAACTGGTCACCTGTCTTTGACACGAAAGTGTAATCAGCAGCCCATACTTCTTATTAGAAACCTTGCAATAGATGGTGAAGGCCATTGAAATAGCTAGGAATCCTACAAAATGCATCTCACACCATGGCATAATTAAGCTCCTTCTAATTTATATATTATCACAGAAGCAATGGAGATGGAAAGAGTTTCTAATGTGCCCACTTGAAGAAATATTTAAGGGTCAAGAAAAGAAGGCATCATAATAGCCCTTTACAAGCCAAGCAAAGTAAGAAAGTTCATGCCCTTCTCCTTTTTCACAAGACAATGATGTTAAAATAATTAAGAAGTATCCATTAAAGGAGATGATTCAGACCATGAAGAGGAAAACAAAGAATGGAAAAGAATTGACGCACCAAGAAAGGAATGTGGTGATGACACAATAGATAAAATAATTTCTTAAAAAGCCACAACTACTGTCAATGAAGAAAAATATATAGCTTGTAGGGAACTTGAGGATTTTGTTCCACAAGAACCTATTAGACCAATGAAGAGCATGAGGAAAAGGATCACTAGTGTAATTTTGAGTGAATTGCATCTAAATCCCTCCTTCTTTTCACACATTATAATAATTCATAATTTGAGAAAATTAAATCATATTTTAAAGAGGAAACTAACACAAATCAAGGGGAAATTACTAGATTATCAACCACAGGGAAAATTAGACATATTGGTATAAGCCATTGACTAATGTGTGCATGATGAGGAAGGAATTGCTGCTGCTACTCCTCCCTTGTCCCCTAATATTGTTATTGAATCAAATGTTAATTTGGTTGAACCCTTTCATGAGTTTGGGTTTGAGCTAGAAGATGTTGCTACTGGGGAATGAAGAACTACTCTATGATGAAAAATCTATTCATGGCCTTCCAAAAAACGGGTCACAATTTTGTTGCAACGCAAATAAAGGAACTTCCTATTCAAGATATGGAAATAAAAATAGAGTAATTTTCTATTCAAGGTAGAGGTATGTAAATATAGAGGTATGTAAATAGAGGAGGTGCAACCTATGGTTTAGATGATTGGAATCCAGAAAGACTCCATAGGGTTAGATGAATCCCTCTAGTTGAGGGTTGATATTTCTATGGAAGAATGACATTGCATCATATGGTAAAGGAGTGGTTCCTTTGGGGAATGCAAGGAGGCTATCTATATCCTAATACAATGCTGCAAAGAGAATTTGGTTGAACATCGATCCAACTGGGATCATTGAAAAGACGAACATAAAAAAGTCTCTGAACTTGAATCTTGGGTGAAGAGATTGAAAGATGAGAAAGAAGACATGAACTCTTTTGTTAAGTCCATCCTGGGTTAGAGAGAAGAGAACCATCTCATATCTACTTTATCTTTATACAAGAGAGGTATTTATTGTTCCGACTTTATGTGCTAGTTGTAGATCAGCCCCACAATTTGAATTCAACCGAATTATTTTTGGAAGCATTTTTTAAAAGAAATAATGATGACACAAATTAACTATGCGATATTTATCAGTATGATATTATATTGCACCATGATCAAGTGTGGAAGCTAAACACTTTTGTGAGTGATGTCTAATTAAGTGCATTTACATCCTTTTTAAGCTACAAAGTGTAATGGTGGTATGCTCAATATGTGGTGAAATGAAATTAGTTGGACTGTGGTTTGTACGATGTGGATAAGAGGCAAGCGCCTCAATCCTGTTGTCCTTCCATCATACCATCCAGTATTAAAGTCATATGCATGCATAGTTATTGTTGGCACAACTTATCCAGAGGAAATCCCTCATTGCATTGGGCGTATTGATTTCTCAAGAGAGGATGCATTGGTAACTTGTAAGCACAGATGGGACAAATTATCTGTGGAAATAAAAAGGAAGGATGCTTTCAATTACTATAGACGTGTCCTAGCTTTGAATGAGTGGACAAACACAATAGGTGCATAAGAAGATGTGGTCCTAGATTGATCGACCTAAAATTCGATCAATCTTTTATATGGCTACCTACTTCAAGATATCAATCCAATTATAAAATGTAACTTGAATTGGAATCCCTCTATTAGTGCGAAATCGAGAACAATGATGATTATCACTCTACATTGGAGTGACAATAGTCTACATTTAGCCTTAACAATCTCCACCAAAGTCATTAAAATGGAGACTTCAACTCTCACTGATTATGCCAGTTTCTTGAGTGTACGTAACAGTTTTAGTTGAGGGAGATGTTGGATATTAGAAATTCCATCCTTTAGCATGCTTTTCCTTCTCCTTTGGGCACTTTTGAAAACCATTTTGATCCTGTTATTACCTAAAATGATGAAGTTTCTATAAGGTATATGTTTCACATATTTATTACTACTCAAGTGAATTATGCTAGTATGTATTGGAGAAATAAGACTTTTGTAATCACTTCTATAAAAAAATGTACGTTATCTACCATTCCAAGATCACAAGTGTGCTGCTACTCTTGTGCTACCACAACTATGCTCCTGCTCAAGTCTCATTAGTGTGCTATTACTTCTATCAACGTGTAGCTACTCTCATAGCTACTATTCCAATGATATAAAATGATTGTTAATCCCGGGGCTATTCTAGGTAAGGAAATGAGGCAACTGCAATCACCTGCCCCTCATGAGGTCAACGTAACAATTTCTCCATTTCCATCCCACTGAATATAACATCTATGGGATATTGATATTAGCTGGCATAATGGATCTGAATTGTTGGTGAGACCATAGTTGAAATCATTACCAAACAACGACTGTAAATAGGGCTCAATTGTAGCACATGACCAGAAAATAATGTATTGAGCATATTGAATTGTTATTTGAGATAATTGTTTGTAAGAAAATAACGTATTAAGCATACTGACGGATTGTTTTGAAATAACTGTTTGTAACCAAATTCTGGCTTAATCGATAGTTAGAGCAACTTGAGTATCACAGATTCTCAAGATTGCTCTTGTATTAACGTCAGAGAAGTTAAAAAAATGTATAAGAACAGTATGGGGAGGGGTTGAAAGTTAATGTTTTTTATTATATTTTGAACTGCTCTTCTGATTAACGAAAATTATGTAGTTCTGATTATGAAATTAATGGCATGTGATTGTTACCAAGTGATGTCAAGATTTAGTTAAATTAGTTGCTGAAGGAACCGAAAAGACTGACAATTCTCTGGATGTATATCAGCAAAGAAAGTATTCGTTGCTCGGAGTTGATGATCGCGTTTGTAAATTGAATCTATAATGGATTTGATTTGATAATTAGTTGTAATCGTTAGAAATTGTAAAAAATTAGAGAGTAAGTTAAAGTTAACTGAATGTTGAGTGTTGAATGTTGAGTCAATTCGAGTTAAGTGATAGACGATTTTTAGCGTGTGGTTGTATGTGAATATATTTTAGGTAAGTTGCTAGTTGGAAAAGGATAAATACCCTTCACCACCAGGTTCATTGTAAGAATCATGTTTTGTGTGATCAATAAAAGAGTCGCAACTCATAAATTTGTGTGTGAACTATTTGTTTTTTCTTTTCTATTTTTCCAATCAAATCTGAGTGGAGTCGAGAAAGAGCCGAAATTTGAGAAGTGCAGCACCAATTTGCAAGAGCTGCACATTTTATTATTGTTTGATTATTTAAGAGCCTTGAATTCCTTATTGGCCTGCTGTGCCACCCTATCAAGAAAAGGCCGTGTGCGCTAGCCGCCACTGTAAGAAACTAATCCTCCATCCCCATCGTCCTGAACAGAGTTGGAGGAATAGAAAATACAAGCATTAATAAATTGCAAAGCCATGGCCGGTGGTTAAGAGAGCCGTGAGTGTCCGTGAGGGAAAACCGACATCACGTGTGGGTCGCAAACTCCTCTCACACTAGCCGCTGAAGGAATAAGTTGAATTCACTATTCACCAATCGAAGGATATGAAAAGTCAATTAGCATGTTATTCTTCCTGTGCACAAGGCCTAAGGAGATATGTGAATTTTTTTTTAAAGTCACAAGGTTTGACCTTATTCCAAAGGTGTTTTAATTAACGAAGATTTTGAATTTTCTTTTAAAGGGTGGAAAGATATATGGCAGAAGTGTTTTGGAATTTTTTTTTATTAAAAGAAAACAAAGGTATATGGTGTAAAGTTTTTTTTTTAACCGTTGGGGATTTTTTTAGGTGAAAGAGAATTAAGAAAAAAAAGGGTTTTACGGGCAAGAGAATTTAGGGCTTTGCTAAAGTTCATCTATTAGTGATTTTTTTGGTGTTTTGTCAAGTATGACAATTTTTGGGTGAATATTGTTGCCTTACGATGCATATATTGAATATTATATCTTTTTCGGGGGCGATATGGAAGTTAACCTCATGTAATCAGCAAAGAAGCTATAAGAAAATGAATGACAATAGTCATGGGTCGCAAAGCGCGACTAAAGAAGACTAAGAAAATGAATTGAAAAGAAGAAGCAAAGATTTTTGCCATGGTTAGAGAGGTTCAGGCCGCACCCGAGGAACTCAGAAGTCTAGAAGAAGACAAAGAAGAAATTGAGGGAGATTGTTGTAGCTTGATATGCTACCACCTCCTTTGTTTATAGGTAAATATTCTGATCATTGGGTTATCAAGATGTTAACTTTTCTTTGAGCTAAAGAGTTAATTGAGTACGATTATAATAAACCATATGATGAAGTATGTGATGCTTTAGCATTGAATTTTATAAAACAAGCATTGGATGAGCAGTGTTTGTGCAAGGTAGCAAAAGCTACAACTTCCAAGAAAGCATGGAAGATCTGAGAAGAAGAATTTGGTGCAAGAGAGAGTGACATATAGCAGCCAAATGTGTCACAATTTGTTGAGTCAATTGCAGATATGAGAGTATATGAGCAAGGGTCTGAGAGAAAAATAGAGCTTGAAGAATTCCACTGAAAAGTGGATGATGGTTGTCAAGACCATAAAATGGAAATCCATTATGCAAGCATGCATATGGATGAAGAAGATGCAACAAATATTGCAGAGAGAGAAGCAGCAGCCTCTGTGTGTGAAACAGAGCAAGAGCATATAAATTCTCAAAGAATCCACTGTAACGTGGATGATACAGATGATGGTGAATCCCACTGTGATGAGACACATGTGGATGATAACTGCAAAATTATATGTGAATTGGTGAATCCAGCCGTAGCTGATGGATTTGGTGAAGTTTAAATTGTCAATGAAATTGACAATGAACACAAGAATGCTCAGATATCCCACCATAGTGTGGATGAACATTATGTTGATGATATGTGTGGTTTCTTTTTTGAAACTAGGATTGATTGTGACAATATGGTAAGCACAATATTTGATAAAACATTGAAGGTTGAAGTTGCCACTATAATAGCAAGAAATGAAGCAATTGCAACTGCTCATGAAGCAATATGTGATCTAGCAACAGTTGTTTATAAAAAACATGATAAAGTGATTGAAGTGTTTTTGATGGGAATATCCACTAACCACATAATAGTGGAACATAGTTTCAGTGAAGTTGAAAAGAAGGCAGAGAATGAAGAGGTAGAGTATGAATATCTCAATGAAGAGCATAATAAAATTGTGTTTAACATTGCTTTTGAATATGCAGGTGTTCAAAATAGCATGGAAACAAAATAAATTTGAAAACAAAGTTGTTAATATATTTGATGCAGATTTGAAGCTCATTGAAGAATGCATTTAGAAACCATTAGAACAAATTGATGTGAGTCTTAAAGCATCAACGAGAATAAAAGAATTGAATGAAATGGTGAATAATGATCTTGAGTGTGCAAATTACAGGAAAAAAACATTAGTACCTGATGATGAAAGTGAAAAGAATGATATGGACGTTTTTGAAGGCAAAGATGAATGCATTGAAACCATTTTTCAGCAATGGAGTCAAGAAGAGATAAGGTTTTGCTATCAAGAAATATGGCAGAAAAAAAAAAATCAAGCATATGAAGTGCAAGAAGCTGAGAACATAAGACAATTTGACGATTCAATATTGTGACAGCAGTCCATGGTTGAACGAATATTTGGAGAGGAAGATGTAGTAGACAAGATCAAATTATGTTTCAACACAAATTCAAGAAAAGTCAAAAAAAATTATAGCAACTACAAGTAAAGGAATATGGAGCCTACAACAAGAAAGTGGAATAGAGAATGAAGCAATTTCGAGGATTTACAATTTGGAAGAAGAGAAAAAGAAAATGCAAAATTGTAAGCCTAGCTTAAACATAGACCAGCAGGCATGTTTGAGTGGTAATTGAGTCAATTTCTATTGTAAGCCTAGCATGCATAGTTAAGTCATGTTGAGTCAAGTTGAGTCATATGGTCGTAATTAAGGAGAAGTGTTAGAAATTTTAATTACTCCCGCATGTGGAGTTAGCTAAAATTAGAGAGTCAGTTAACAGAGTGTTGAGTGTTGAGTATTGAGCATTGAGTCAAGTTGAGTTAAGTGATAGAGGACCTTTAGTGTGTGGTTGCATCTCATGATATTTTAAGCAAGTTGCTAGTTGGAAAAAGATAAATACCCTTCATCGGGTTCATTTTAAGCATCATGTTTTGTGTGATCAATAAGAGAGCCACAACTCGTGGATTTGTGTGTGAATTATTTGTTTTGTCTTCTCTATCTTTCCAATAGTAATCAAGCCTTTTATTTAATTATTTAATATTTTTAAATATTTAAATCAATATGTATAATATATGGATAATAAAAAGTATTTTAAAATTTAAACTATCTTAAATATAAATTTATAAAATATCAAACATATATTTTATAATTTGGAGGCAACAAGTAACTTGTCCATGGGTCATAAATACAAGTTGTTGTATATGCTAATCTTGCCAAAATCCAACAGTGAACATATACAATGATGCAGGAGCATTTAGACCTAGTAAGCAATGTGATGGTATGATCACATGTTGTGGATAACAAAGGGTTGGAAGACAATAGATTAATTAATTTTATTAATTTAAATGTATGAGAATGTTTTATTTGTTGTTAAAATCTGAGCAAAAAAAAGGTATAAGTAGCTGATTGATCCTCCCTGCGTGGAGATCAGACCATGCAGTTAGATTATCTAGTTTGAATAGCATATGAGGGATTTGAAAGCTTAAATTAGCATTTGTTTGAAAAAAGAGTGGAGTAAAGAGATTCTTTAGGGAAGAATGAGAGATTTCTAGATATAAACTAAATGGGTTCTTGAATCTGCATTTTGTATAAATTGTAATCTTTTGGAATGAGTGAAGGGGTTAGATTCATATGGAAACATAGGATGGATGAACAAGAGCAGAACTGAAACAGTTGAATGTGATTGTTTCTTCTGTAAATATTTATCAATATGAATACAGTCTGGATTGTGTATTTCTTTGTGTAATTTAGTATTGAGTGAGTTTATAACTTTTAGTCGCTGGATTGAGGATCTGAGAATCACTGTGTTTGTTGATACTCAGAATATAGGATAAGAGTGTGTGTTCTATATATAACCCAAAAAATTGGCTGATGTGGATTATCCCTACCAGATTAGCAAATAGAGATTGAATGAAGGAATGAATCATCATTGATCACAGGTTTGATCAATGATGATATGTTTGTGAGAAGATCGTAAGTGTTCTATAATGAATGTGCATGCGGTTTAATACAGGAAACGGACCCAAAACATCAAAATACTGAGTTGATCGATAATTTGTGAAGAAACCCCAAAATAAGTCACGATCTTCCGTTGGCAGCAGATCCGATGGTGAAAAACAATTGCGAGGGTAGGAGAGTATAGATTTCTTGATCGTGGCTAAAGCCCCGCACTTGTTGCTAGCCATTGATCTCATATTCAAACTCTTAGATCATAGTCAATTGCGGGGGTGAAGCCCATTTTTTAAACTGTGTGCTAGTTGAAGTCTAGCAAACCGTAGATTTGATGGCCTCTTATATACAACGGATATCGCATCATAAAGTGATCAAACTTTAATTTAAAAAACGGACCTGAAATGTATACATCAAGGATTTGTATTCCTTATTAGCTCCGTAAGAGTGGTCAAAGTCGATGGAAAAGTTGGATCCGATATGTTATCAACATGGGTTAAATATATTTGAGAACCGGTCGGATGCCATCAAAGTGGGCTGGGCCCATTGACAGGTTATATATTTATTTTTCGTTGATCGGGTGTATAGTCGGGTTTTCTATTGTTTTGGGTTTCGATAATTTGATGGGGTTTTTTTAAGTTAAGTGAACCGGAATTTAATTAGTTTTAATTCCGAATTTATGAAAGGGTGTAACCTTGCTTCACTTTGGAGGTTATGTGGGCATAACTCATAGGTCCACATGGGATTTTTAAAGGATGTTAGTTACGTGGCATCATTTTTGGTATCAGAGCAGAAAAGGATTCTGCATAGAAGTACAATAATGTTAAAGATTGGAGATGTCTACATGTTAGAACAATCAAAGTAAAATCAGAGCTCAAAAGAATTTAATTCAAAGGACACTGAGATTAGAACAGGGAAAAGGTGAATCCTCTGTCAGTAGAGAGATTTGTTTGGATGTTTGGAGACAACAAGGGAGTGAAAATTTCCTTTCAGACAAATGAAATTTCCATGTAAACTGATTGAATGATTGTTTTGATTTGAAAGAAAAATTGAAGTAGAAGGTTTTGAATTTAAAGTCAAATAGGAGAGTGGACTGTTATGACTGAAATCATTTAAATGATTTGAAGAATTTTAATGATTAAGGATTTCTTAAAGTATTGTTGAAGACAATGATATTGATGGTTGGAAGAACAAAGGTTGGGTTTAATAGGACTGAAAGAAGAACCACTACAAAGAATGAATTTTGGAATTTGCAGAAGCAAGACAGGATTTGCTTACAACATATTATCAGAAGGAATTTGTAGTGTGTCATGAATTTGTAAATATAGGTGAATTTCAAACTGAATCTTAATCGTAAGATGAAGAATAGTTTCCGACTGTATGGAGTCTTTGGAATGGAGAAGTTTAAATGAAATTGTGAACAGATGAATCATTTGGCAAAGATTTAACTGATGGAATGGGAATTAATTTTAAGACATCTTTGAAGGAAAATTGGCAGGTTTGAAAGGTGCTTTGATGTGTCTTGAGATAAGATTGTACAGGGTAATGGAAAAAGAGAAATTGCTGGAAGGAAGAATGAATTGTATCAGCATCATAGCACATGAGCTATGTTAAATAAGATGAAGCAAGAAGAACTCTCAGATGAGTAAAGGTGACAGTACCCAATAGTAAATGAAATTACTGAATTAAAGAAGGAAGTGAGCAATTGAAGATGCAGCAACCTAGAGCAAGGAGTGTTCAAGAGAAGCTGAGAACAACTTCCAACTTCGGTTGGGTAGAAGTTGTTGAGGCAGCTCCACAATTGTGATTGTGGATAGAGTTGTCTTAAAGATAACAATTCTAACAAGAGGAGTACTGGGTAGAATTGTTAGTTAGTGAAAGGTTCGAGGAAAGAACCCATAGATGCCAAAAGGCTAAACTCAGAAAAGTTTGGTGAGGCATGAAGGAGACTTCTTACAGATGAAAGAAAGGACTAGTTGTAGCTCACCAGTGAATAAGGAAATTTCACCAGAGGAAGAAATGGAATTGACTATTGATAGTCATAACAGGGGTACAGAGGAAAGTCACAAACAGAGGAAAAAGAGTGCCAAAGTAGTTGGACTCAAAAGAATGAGTAAAGAAGAAATGGACATAGAGTTGGCTGAGATGAAGACAGAACTCAGTCATTTGAAGAAGCTGATACAAAAAGGAATCAGAGAAGATTTGTAACAAGGAATTTATGTGGGGAAAAGAGTTAAGTGGCCTGTCAGAGAATTGTTTGCTGAGAAATTAATGCTTCGAAAATTTGAGGATGAAGGAGTAGAATGCATTTGTGAACCAGAGAAAGGATCTCTCCTTTGGGAAGGAGACAATGATGATAATGATGAAAAGATGATCTATACCGATCAGCATGAGAGAAAGGTGTTGGTAGCATCTTCACAGGAAAGAGAATCTCATAATTTTGGGATTAATTATTTGTGTGAATGTAAAGTTGTAGGTATGCAACCAAATGAAATTGACTCTATGAAAGAGGCAGAGACAAGAAAAATAGAAAAGGAGGTGCAAGAAGACTTTCAAGGCTTAGATTGGTGGAGAAAATTAAAAGGTATGAGTAAATGGTTGCATCTTCTCTTAATGAAAACTTATTGGATCATGTTAGAAGAAATATTAACATGGATAGAAAACCAATGGAAAATGGACAAAGGGAGAAAAGCTAATGCATTGCAGGGTTGTGAAGAGAAGAGAAGCGAAGCTAACACAAAGAACTCAGCTGAAGAAGTTAAGTCAAGGAAATCTTTGAAAGATCAAAGTCTTATCATAGAAGAGAAGGAGACATTGTTGTCTTATTCGGATATTGGGTGCTGGAGAAAATTGTGAAGGACAGGGGGATGTTATGCAGACTTATAACAAAATTATAAAGCAAAATCAAGAAGTTGTAGTTCCAAAAGTTTTCTTTGATGAAAATGAAATCAGAGATGTTGAGGAAGAATTTCTCAATAACTTAGTGAACTATCTGAATAGTTCAAAGGAGCATGAAGGTCTGGTCAATGAGAGTTCACATGAAGAGCCCTGTATTTTTTAAACTAACATGATGTGTATATTTTCAGGTTTGACAGGTGATGAACAACAATTGGACAATGTGCTCATGCATGTTGATGAAGAAGTGAAACTGTTTGAGAAAATAGTTGAAATAGAAGGATATTTTGAGCATGTATTTAATACTTTTGAGAATGATGGTATTGATAGGGAAATTGTCATGATTAAGAAAGCTGAAGACAAACAAATGAAAATTTGTGATGATAACCATAATGAAGTATCTTCAGTAGAAAATCTAGACAGTGTGGAAAATGTGAAGGAATGTATGTTGATGTTTACAAATACAGAAGTTCAGTAATTCTGTGATTTCAAAGTGGATTATTTTTATGAATTTGTAAACCATGAAGAAGCTTTAGAAAACCATAATTTTTTTTTTTTTGTAGTTGAAGATGAAACAAAATTAATTAGTTGTACAAAAGGTGAAAGGATACTTCACAATGATATATTTCAGGAGATTTTAATTCTTGAATTGTTGAATGACATTTTTGTGTCAAAACAGGGAATATTCTATAATGAATAGGAAAGTGCTGAAATGAAATTTATTGATAGTTCTATAAATTTTGCAAAGGATCAATATAAGGACTTGATGGCAGATTTATCTGTGGAGACAGAAGTCCATAGTAACTTTAAATCTGATAATTGTGACAGAAATTCGGTTTTATACAGGAAAGAGGATTCATATGCAAATGATATGCTTATTGGAGATAAGGGAAGATTCAAATTACTGGAAAAGTTATTAGATGAACCTGATAAGATAAAGGGAAATATTATCTTTAATGATAATGAAAGGGAAGGTGTAAAGTACAAGCAACAGTTTGTAAATGATAGAGGTGAAGAAAAATTGGACAAAAAATTCATAATTTCTATGATAAGGGAGAATGTACAGCAAACAAATGTTAGTGGAGTTCAGCTAAGAACAAATTGTAAAGAGGAAGTTGAGAAAGTGTGGAAGATGAAGTCAGTTAACAAGAGGGACAACAAGGAAGAGAAATTAACAAAAGAAATTTGTATCAACAAGGAAAGTGGACAACAACAACATAAGATTTGGAATCATGGAAGAACAGAAATGACAGTGGTAGAAGAATTGAATCAACAGCATGATGAAAGTGATGATCAGTTACAATGTAATGTTTGGGACACTGGATGATCAGCAGAAGAAACACATGACTAGGAGGTCATGAAAACTTTCAACTTTAGGAGTTTGATGCAGGAGCATTTAGACCTAGTCAACAATGTGATGGTATGATCACATGTTGTTGCTAACAAAGGGTTGGAAGAAAAGAGATTAATTAATTTTATTAATTTAAATGTATGAGAGTGTTTTATTTGTTGTCAAAAAATGAGCTGAAAAGGGTATAAGTAGTGGATTGATCCTCCCTGTGTGGAGATCAGGCGAAGCAGTTAGATTATCCGGTTTGAATAGGATATGAGAGGTTTGAAAGCTTAAATTAGCATTTGTTTAAGAAAAGAGTGGAGTAAAGAGATTCTTTAGGGAAGAATGAGAGATTTCTGGATCTGAACTAAATGGGTTCATGAATCCGCATTTTGTATAAATTGTAATCTTTTGGAATGAGTGAAAGGGTTAGATTCAGATGGAAAGATAGGATGGATGAGTGAGGGCAGAATTGAAATAGTCGAGTGTGACTGTTTCTTCTATAAATATTTATCAATATGAATACAATGTGGATTGTGTATTTCTTTGTGTAATTTAGTATTGAGTGTTCTTATAACTTTTAGTCTCTGGATTGAGGATCTGAGAATTACTGTGTTTGTTGATACTCAGAATATAGGATAAGAGTGTGTGTTCTATATATAACCCAAAAAATTGGTTGATGTGGATTATCCGTACCAGATTAACAGACAGAGATTGAATGAAGGAATGAATCATTGTTGATCACAGGTTTGATTAATGATGATATATTTGTGAGAAGATCGTAACTGTTCTATAATGAATTTGCATGTGGTTTAATACAGGAAACAAACCCAAAGCATCAAAAGACTGATTTGATTGATAATTTGTGAAGAAACCCCAAAATAAGTCATGATCTTTCGTTGGCGGCAGATCCGACGGTGAACAACAACTGCGGGGGTAGGAGAGTATAGATTTCTTAATCGTGGTTGAAGCCTCGCACTCACTCCTAGCCATCGATCTCATATTCAAACTCTTAGATCACAGTCGATTGCAGGGTTTAATACCATTTTTTAAACCATGTGCTAGTTGAAGTCCCGCAAATCGTAGATTTGATGGCCTCTTATATCCAATGGATATCACGTCATAAAGTGATCGAACTTTAATTTCAAAAACGGACTCAAAAATCTATACATCAAGGATTTATATTCCTTATCGACTCTGTAAGAGTGGTCAAAGTCAGTGGAAAAGTCAGACCCAATATGTTATCAAAACGGGTTAAATATATTTGAGATCCAGTCAGATGCGGCAGAAATGGGATCGGGCTCATGAACATGGTATATCTTTGTTTTTCGTTGATCAGGTGTATAGTCAGGTTTTCTATTTTTTTGGGTTCCCATAATTTGATGGGGTTTTGTTAAGTTAAGTGAACAGGGATTTAATTATTTTTAATTCTGAATTTATGAAAGGGTGTAACCTTAATGCACTTTGGAGGTTATGTGGGCATAACTCATATGTCCACATGGGATTTGATAAAATATGAGAATCCAGATTGATTTATAAATCAAATGCAATTACATATATAAAAGAAGTGTTGTCTCAAGATAGGTATGCTATCTTAGACACACAATTTTTTGGTTGAGAGATTATCTCAACCACACACCAATCTAGGAAATAGATCCTAACTACTAGGAACAGACTCCTTTACTTAGTAAGAATCACAACTGAGACAAGTAGGAATTAGATATTCCAACACTCCCCCTTAATGAGTACTTGTTTCCATATCAATCTGCAAAACCTAGTTGTGGTCCAATATACCAAAAAAGAATATGTCAACATCCATATAAAGGAACAACCATCCATCGGATTGCATGGGTTCCAACTGCTGCAACCACCAGTCTTGTAGGATGTCCTTCGCATACATGGTTTTGTCAACCATTATAACTACATACATGTACCTGTAAGTGTAAATCCCCCTCCATCATTGTTAACCTAGGTTTTTTCGGATTACCCGTAACCATGCATTGGGTTTTATTGAATCACCCTCACCCATGCCACCAAGGGCTCTCAGCCACCAAGGCTCAACTCAGCCATGAAGGCACTCCAGCCACTATGGGCCACAAACTTGCGACTAGGGCATTCTAGCCACTCTGGGCTACAAACCTGCCATTAGGGCACTCCAAAGACTGGACTCAACCAGGCTGAGGGTTTTCTCAGCTAACCTTAAACCATGCCAATAGGAATCTCTATCCCACTTCACTCTTACACGTGGTTTCTAGCTTACCACAAACTGACACTGCAAATACAAAATGGTTTTTAGATTACCACGAACTCTATGGGGATACACTTGCCTTACAAGGCTTACATTTCACACTCCAACTCTGGAGCTACCAGGTACACAATTTACAAAGACCACTATAAAACATCCTAGACTTGCTTACTAATAAAATGTGACTCAGAAAATAACATGCTAGTGAGTCTATTCCACAAACTCACACAAACTTTCACCTAGTTGTCCATCATCATTTAATTTCCAGTGTCGTTGTTGCACAAAAACAATATTTATTGCACTTCAACCTTGACCACGAGTGTCTTTAGTCTATTCTTTCTTTTTCTGGTTTAATTGTCTTGGATTCACTGCATTATTTGTTAGAGTAGCTAATTCTAACAAAACCATTCCATTGAGTTAGTAAGGCTCAATGCTTCTTATTCCAAAACATTTATAAATGCAACATTTCACCATAGCAGAATATTACCAAAGAGACTCAAACCCAACTGTGATCTAAGTGTTATGGCTCGCCCATCACCACGATGACCAACCCCATTTCTAACTGATGGCCTCCATAGCACTTTTCCAAGTAAAAGAAAACCTCAGTCCAAACTTTCTCCGTCACTTCAAGGGCTTTGTCAATGGAATGGTCTCCATCCAAAAAAACCTCTGGCTCCACAATGGGCACAAGACCATTGTCCTGAGAGATAACAGCATAACATGCAAGCCCCCACGTAGCTTTCTTGAAAGCTAGCTCTAAAAGCCCATGTTTCCAAAAGTGAGTGAGAAATATCCATACATATAGAAATAATTGCAGTGCTTGAGGTCATCACATTGTCCCTACACAACTTTACAGAAAGAATTGGAACAAGATTCGTTCATGAAGGACATGGAGAGCGAGGGGCTATATAAGGGATCCTCCTGTGGAATGCAAGAGTTGTTGCTGGCACATGGCATGCAGTGTTTGGGCCAATTCCATTTTCGCATAATATATTTAACTGTCGACCGAATTGCTATGGGCTAAAACTTCAGTAAGAATTCCAAAGTGCCTTAAATCACATCTAAGGACCCGGAATGTGTCACGTCTATGACAAACAGTGAAAGAGCATGTGAAGTCATCAAAGGCAACCCAAGTTGCAGCTTTGCAGCAGCTGCCAGCATGCCACCATAGCGTTCATGGAGATTTGGAACTTGAATTAGGGCTTCCCCGTTCGAGTATTGAAGACCTCCATGCCTCCGCCACCCTTGTTAACGCGCTCACAGGTGCATATGACCAGGCGCTGGGGTTCACGAAGCCCGCATCATTGACAACCTGGAAGTCCATAGTCAAGGGAGGTTGTTCCTCCATATTCCAGTCGTAAACTTGCACCATGATTCGATGGGCAAAATAGCAGCCCCCGTCTGATGATGCTCGGATCGTTGTAGCGTCACCCATTGCGTGCCTAGTGATGGAGGCTGAGAGCTCCATCCGGTTGTCATCCATTCGCCATCATTTCATCCCTCGGAGGCGGTCCATGATGTCGTAGTATAGAGCCTCCATGTAGAGTGCCCGCTCCGACATCCCTGTCAATTCTTCAAACACTGGAGCTTCCCATCAAAAAACCAAGGCAAAATGTTGTCGCCGAAGCAGGAACTTCACCCGCTGCTGCATCGAATTGGAACTCCCCTCTTCGGCTTTGGAATCACCACAACATCTCTAGGCTTCCAGCCAGTGGGAAATTCCATGGACAGAGGCAATGGAACAGGATCACTAGGCTTCCATCCTGTAGGCATGGCTGTCAATTCGATTGGCAATCCTGCCTTCCACACATACATCCAGTCATCGTCGTTGCATCTGTCGCACCAGTCGAACAATCCACTGTCAAAATCTAATGGACAAACCAACAAAGGGAAAAATCCAAAACACTAATCAAATTCTTTATTTTCCTCAACCTAGGACATGCCAAGTGTCTTCAGCCCAAGACCGGCCAAGCCCACGAGGGGCCATGCCCTCAGGGCTCCAATACCATGACAAAATATGAGAATCCAGATTGATTAATTAATCAAATGCAATTAGATATATACAAGAAGTGTTGTCTCAAGATAGGTATGTTATCTTGGACACACAATCTATTGGTTGAGAGATTATCTCAACCACACACAACTCTAGGAAATAGATCCTAACTACTAGGAACAAACTCCTTTACTTAGTAAGAATCACAACTGAGACAAGTAAGAATTAGATATTCCAACAAGATTTTTAAAAAATGTCAGTTACATGGCATCATACAACCTCATACATGCTGATCTTACCAAAATCTTACTAAAATCCAACCTTGAACATATACAACCTCATACATTTAATTGGCAAGTTGGTTATCTTATACCATGATTTGGATATCAAGCTCAAACAGATAAGTTGGATATGAAGCTCAAATAGACTTAATCAGATGACATAATTCAAATATAGCTCCAAATACCGCAAAATAAGTTGCGTAAGAGCCAAGTAAAACAAGGAGATAAAAACAACTTAGACCAGAATACTTTGGATATCAAACGCATAATCCAATTCCCTGACATTCAATATTAATTCGATTAGATTATCCCAAGCTGTCCTTTAATATCAAATAATACAAATACAATTAAGCAGGAAGAAAGGAGATATAAATCCCATAATTAGATGCATACATGCTTTCAAAGGTCGTCGCCCTCTTGAGTAGAACACTCCGATATTTGGGAATCATGGCAGAATAACTGCAAGCAATCATTTCCTTGCAGTTTTTTGTTCCAGAACTTTTGGTAACATTTTTCGCACGTTAATCTTCTAAACAATGGAGGATGCTCGTCGTCAATCGATGCCGGTGCAGGACCGATGACTGCATCAGGAGAAGGAAAGTAAAATGAGGGAATTGAAATGCGTGCTTTTGAAGAGCTCATCACAACATGATGCAACACACTCATGTATCTTCCATTGCTCAAAACCTGCACATACATAATTGCATTCCAACACACCATGGGCACATGGATTTTACAAATAAAAAGTTACATAAATAAAAAAGAAAGAGATTAAGTGGAATGCAAGCAATTTGATGGAACCTGTAAAGTAATCTCTATGAAAACACCATACTTAATACCTTACTGCATCTTTAGTCAACGCTACATACATACCTATAATCAGCAGGTTTTGAAGGCCAAGCGTTAACATGATCTTCTAGGTATAACAGTAGTGCCTCAGATAGTCCCGCCAGTTGAAGACTTGTTCTTTATGGATGTTGAAGCTCGTCGACAAACATGTTTTCCTCAACGGATCATTGGAATGGTATCCATCCGGTCCTCCACAGGCATTGTGAAAAATTCCTCCCCTAATTGTAGCATCCTGCTCCTCACCGTATCTGGAATGCCATGATTGATTATCTGTTCATGCACAACAATATATAAAACAAGAAAATGTTGAACCACCTTCAACCTGACATAATCATATGCAGACAACAATAGGTGGAGTTAGGAATGCGAATTAAATTGTTATAAGAGTATGAGAGCAGATACCTGTAAGAAGCCGTATTCAGCACAGGCCCGACCAGTTTGTTGAATAACGTCGGCTCTAGTAGAATTGCACAAGAGACCTTGGAGGTCCACGAGAGGTATGTAGTCCAAAGAAGGGACTACTTCATCCAGCTTCGGTCGCTCGGTGGGTGGTCGGATGTAATGTTGCAGAACCTCAAAATAATTTCTTCCCTTGGATATTAATCGCATGGATGGCTCCTCCTCGTTGCGATTAATTATCACATGAGTTTCAATTATCTCCTGAGTTTCGGTTGAGGAGGCATTCTTCATCTCTATGTCGACGTTGATGATCTGCATCTTGTCGGTCGAAAAGGCCAAACTCTACATTATAATATGGATTGATTAATGGAGTTATTTATATTACCATTTTTTCGTTTCCCTGCGGTACCTGAGTGATGAAATTTGTGTGACGTCCATATAGCGATAACTGTGTGACGAAATGTCTGATGCTCACCTAAGCGCGTAGAAAATTTGGACGATATGCATGTACGAGCGCACATTTACTGTGTGGCTGAGAAAAAATTGTCCTTGCACTTGAATACAGCTCATTGATCATTGATTTTTTCTAACAGAGGTGTATCAGATCATGGAAATGATCATTGGCACCGTTTTTTTAATAGAGGAGGATCAAATCATTGATTATCCATTGATTTTTTTGGACAAGTCTACTAGGCCGAGTAATTGCCCAGACCGTCATTTTTGGATGGAATTAAGGAAAAAATTGTTGAAATATAATTTCAACTGTAAAAAACTGTTTTTCTTTACCTTTGCGATGCGATGAGATCGCAGATCGCAAATCACATGCATGCTTGGAGCCTCCATCTGTTCACTTGATTTCTCCAATTGCGATGGTGCGATGTGATCCGATCGCATATCGCAGATCGCACCATATGTTTGTGCTCCATTTTTTTTCGTTCCGCCAAATGCGATTTCGCGATGCAATCAAATTGCAAATCGCATATTTTAATGGTTGAAGTACAGGCCTGCAAAATGAATTTGACGTGAAGTAAAAGTTTCATTTACCGCCAGTTTTGTCAGTAAAACAGTAAATGTAATTTACTGTGGGTTGGTAAGTTTTGGTAAGGATTTTAATTTTATAGTTTTTTATTTTCACGGGAGTTTTGTCTTAGGGCATAAGTAAAAACAATATGTAATTTTTTTTTTTAAGTTTTTAGGGGTATGTAATGGAAGCAATGAAATGCACAGCAGTGCGATGAAAAAGGGAAAGAACACAGCAACGTAAATGAAAAATTTACACACCATTGAATCTTTGAGAGACAGAGTTTTTATTTTGTTTTTACACAGCAGTGAATGTAATTTTCTGTAGTTGAAGTCTGTTTTTACAGCAGTGAATGTAAAAGAGATTTTTACACACAGCAGTGTAAAATCTCAGGAGGAGACAGAGTAATTTTTTTTTTTGTTAAAAAAATGTTCTTGGTGTAATCCCTTAGGAAGAGGAAGAATATATTTTTGTATCAGCAGTTTTATTAATGAATAGAAATCTTTTATGTGTGTGGTGAAACTATGTTCTCCAGCAAATAATTTTTTTTGTGGCTTCCCTATGCAAAACAGAGCATTGTTCTTTGTTATGTGATTTTGTTTTTGGAATTTTAGCAGAAAAATTCCCAATAGTGGTATCAGAGCTTGTACAGGCTTTTTGAAGGTGTCAAAGAAGCTGAAGGAAGGTTTCTTGTTGCAGCAGCTTCTCCAGCAAACTGAAGACTCAGTCAAAAATCCAAGGTATTCCACAAGCCAGTTATTTAAATACTTGACTGTATATTTGAAGCATAGTTTAGAGTGCAAGAATGGCCAGTACCAGTACCAGCGCTAGCATGGGTATTTTTAATACTCAACTCCCACAGTTTAATGGAAAAAACTATGACTATTGGGCAATAAGCATGAGAGCCCTGTTTGCCTCACAAGACTTATGGGAAATAGTTGAAAATGGTTTTAAAGAACCAGCAGATGAAAATGAGTTTGATAATCTAACTCAGGCAGAGAAAGATCTGTTGAAGAGCTACAAGAAGAAGTATTCAAAAGCCCTCGTATTTTTGTATCAAGAGGTGCATGAGAGTGTGTTTCCAAGGATAGAAGCAGCCAAGACATCCAAAGAAACATGGCAAACTCTCAAGACAGCCTATCAAGGCATGGAGAAAGTGAAGACAGCAAAACTACAGTTGCTGAGGAGAGATTTTGAGAACCTATGCATGAAGGAGTCAGATAATATTGACTCATTCTTCACACATGTGATTGGTCTGGTCACACAGATAAGGACTCATGGAGAAGTTCTTGAATAAAGGAGGATTGTGGAGAAACTATTGAGGAGCCTACCCTCAAAGTTCCATGTGATTGTCACCACCATAGAAGAGACAACGGATCTCTCAAACTTTTCAGTTGATGAACTTCATGCATCACTGATAACACATGAGCAGAGGTTGAGTAGATATGAAAACTCATCTCTAGAGCAAGCCTTTAAGACCCAGATGTCCTTTGGAAGAGGAAGAGGTCAAGGCAGAGGAAAAAAGAGAGGAAGAGGCAGAAGCCAAAACAGAGGTGGAAGGAACAGTCCAGCACATGCTCAAGGAAGAGGCAGCAATCCAAATCAGAACCAAGCCCAAGGCTGCAGCCAACAAAGTGGACATCATCATGCTCAAGGACAAAGGTATGAAAAATTCAATGTCCATTGTTATTATTGTAAAAAATATGGGCATTATGCAAATGAATGTAAGAAGAAGCAGCATGATATGAATAATAGATCTAGTGAAAATATCACTAGAGAGAATATCAACCAAGATAATGTGCTTTTAGCTTGTAACATGGCTGAAACAAACAGTGTAGACATATGGTTTCTAGACTCCGGTTGCAGCAACCATATGACAGGAAACATAGCTTTGTTTTATGTCTTAGATCAAAGTGTGCAGTCACAAGTCACACTTGGGACCGATAGAAAAATTTATGTTATGGGTAAAGGAGAAGTTAAAATATTTACAAAGAAAGGTGAAAAGAAAACCATAGCAGATGTCTATTATGTTCCTAGAATGAGATGTAACCTCTTAAGTATTGGACAACTTGTTCAAAAGGGTTACAATGTTTTCTTTGAGAATGATGTATGCACCATCATGGATAGAGCACCCAACAAAAGATGCATTGCTGAAGTGAAGATGACAAGGAACAGGATGTTCCCTCTCAGAATAAGGGCAGATTTGAAAAACAAAGAAGTAATTGCAGCAGTTACCCAAGAGGCTTTCCAAAGCATACCAAATGATGAAAATTGGTTGTGGCACTTGAGATTTGGACATCTCAACTTTGGAGGTCTTAACTTGTTGAGCAGAAAAGGAATGGTAAGAGGATTACCATTGATAGAGAAACCCAACAGCCTTTGTGAAGGTTGTATCTTGGGGAAACAACACAAAGAAAGTTTTCCATCAGGGAAAAGCATAAGGGCAAAGGCACCCTTGGAAATTGTCCACTCAGACTTATGTGGACCGATGCAAACCCCATCATTAGCAGGCAACCAATATTTTCTAACATTCATTGATGATTTCACAAGAAAGACTTGGGCTTATTTCTTGAAGAACAAAAGTGAAGTGTTTGAAAAATTTCGAAATTTCAAAGCACTTGTGGAAAATCAAAGTGGGCTGCGCATCAAAGTTCTAAGAACTAATAGAGGAGGTGAGTATATCTCCAAAGAATTTTTACACTTTTGTAAAGAAAATGGAATTCACAAGCAATTTACAGCTAGGTACACTCCGCAGCAAAATGGAGTAGCTGAAAGGAAGAATAGGACCATCATGGATATGGCGAGGAGCATGCTAAAGGCAAAGCATTTGCCAAATGATTATTGGGCTGAAGCTGTACACTGTGCAGTATATATTTTGAATAGGTGTCCTACAAAAGCTGTCATGAACAAAGTGCCGGAAGAAGCATGGAGTGGGAGAAAGCAAGGAGTCACCCACATGAAAGTTTTTGGATGTGTGGCTTATGCACACATTCCAGATTAGCTAAGGAGGAAGTTGGACAACAAAGGGGAGAAATGTATTTTCATTGGATACATTGAGGAATCCAAAGCTTACAGGTTGTATATCCCATCCACCAAGAAGTTTTTTGTGAGCGGAGATGTTTAATTCATTGAGGAGGAAGCTTGGGATGGAAGCATAGAGAAAACAGTGAATGTTAAAAACTGTTTGTCTCATGATGAAGATGATGAAGAGTTGGCTGAAACACATCCCCAAATAGCAGTGCCAACACAAGGACAGCAAGAGACACCCTTGAGGAGAAATGAGAGTGCTTTTCCAAGCACACCACAAGGAGGAACTTCAAGTGCGTCTTCAAGCACTTGCACACCAAATGAAAGAGGTAAGAAATTCAGAAATTTAAGTGATATTTATGATGAAGGAATGAATTCCTTGTTTGCTTTGTATTGTCATGTTGATGACCCTATTCATTTCGAAGATGCAATTAAAGATAAGAAATAGATAGAAGCTATGGATGAGGAGATGAATGCCATAGAGAGAAACAAGACATGGGGTTTGGTTGAGATACCAAAAGGAAAAGAAGTCATTGGAGTTAAATGGGTCTATAAGACCAAGAGTAATGCTGAAGGCAAAATAGAAAGACACAAGGCAAGACTTGTTGTCAAGGGATATAAGCAGCAATATGGAAGAGACTATGAGGAGACTTTCGCACCAGTTGCTAGAATGGAAACCGTGAGCGCAACGCTGTCCATAGCAGCACAAAACAAGTGGAAAGTTTACCAAATGGACGTGAAGTCAGCATTCCTAAATGGAGTGTTAATGGAAGAGGTTTATATTGAGCAACCTCTAGGCTATGAAAAGAAAGGCCAAGAGCACAAAGTGTGCAGATTAAAGAAATCTCTTTATGGGCTAAAGCAAGTGCCAAGAGCATGGTACAGTAGGATAGATTCCTATTTACTGGAAAATGAATTTGAAAAGTGTGAGGGAGAACCCACCGTCTACATCAAAGAAAAGGATGGTAAAATTTTAATTGTAGTGTTGTATGTTGATGATGTGATTTTTATAGGTAATGATGACTACCTCATTAAAAATTTCAAACCAGTCATGGAAGAAGAATTTGAAATGACTGACATGGGTTTGCTGAGATACTTCTTAGGAATAGAAGTAGATCAAAATGAAAATGGGATTTTTATCTCACAAGCAAGATATGTAAATGAAGTGTTGAGCAGATTTAACATGCAGGACGGTAAGGCAGCAATCACTCCCACAGTAATGGGATTAAAACTTAACAAAGAGGACAGAAGCAAGGATTTTGATCTTAGCGTGTACAAGAGCATAGTTGGCAGCCTAATGTATTTGACTGCAACTAGGCCAGATATAATGTTTGCTGTTAGTTTAATTTCCAGATTCATGGAGAAGCCAAAAGAAGCACATTCGCAGGCATCAAAAAGAATTCTGAGGTATGTTAAAGGTACAAAAAGATTTGGTATTTTATATACTTTTAGAAAGTTCAGATTTAGTTGGCTACACCGATAGTGATTGGGCTGGAAGTATAGATGACCGGAAAAGCACGTCTGGTTACATTTCTCACATGGGTTCAGGAGAAATTTCATGGGCTTCTAAGAAACAGCCCATTGTGGCGTTGTCTACAGTAGAAGCAGAGTACGTGGCAGCTACAGCAGCAGCGTGTCAAGCGGTTTGGATGAGGAGACTGTTAAGAAGTCTATGCCTAGAGCAGGCAACAACAACGGTGATTTTTTGCGACAATAGTTCAACTATTGCGTTGTCCAAGAATTTTGTGTTTCACAAGCGAACGAAACACATTAATACAAGGTTCCATTACATCAGGGAATTGGTAAACAATGGTGAAATTGTTTTACAACATTGCAGCACTCAAGAACAGGCTTGCGAACATTTTGACCAATCCTTTGGACCAAAAAAGTTTTGAGTTTTTAAGGAAACGTCTGGGTATGATTGATAACCCAGCAGTTGAAATTAAAGGGGAGTGTTGAAATATAATTTCAACTGCAACAAACTGTTTTTCTTTACCTTTGCGATGCGATGAGATCGCAGATCGCAAATCGCATGCATGCTTGGAGCCTCCGTCTGTTCACTTGATTTCTCCGATTGCGATGGTGCGATGCGATCCGATCGCATATCGCAGATCGCACCATATGTTTGTGCTCCATTTTTTTTCGTTCTGCCAAATGCGATTTCGCGATGCGATCAAATCGCAAATCGCATATTTTAATGGTTGAAGTACAAGCCTGCAAAATGAATTTGACGTGAAGTAAAAGTTTCATTTACCCTCAGTTTTTTTCAGTAAAACAGTAAATGTAATTTACTGTGGGTTGGTAAGTTTTGGTAAGGATTTCAATTTTATAGTTTTTTATTTTCACAGGAGTTTTGTCTTAGGGCATAAGTAAAAACAATATGTAATTTTTTTTTTAAGTTGTTCAGGGGTATGTAATGGAAGCAATGAAATGCATAGCAGTGCGATGAAAAAGGGAAAAAAAGCAACAGCGTAAATGAAAAATTTACACACCATTGAATCTTTGAGAGAATGTAATTTTCTGTAGTTGAAGTCTGTTTTTACAGCAGTGAATGTAAAAGAGACAGCAGTGTAAAATCTCAGGAGGAGACAGAGTAATTTTTTTTTGTTAAAAAAATGTTTTTGGTGTAACCCCTCAGGAAGAGGAAGAATATATTTTTGTATCACCATTTTTATTAATGAATAGAAATTTTTTATGTGTGTGGTGAAACTCTGTTCTCTAGCAAACAATTTTTTTTGTGGCTTCCCTGTGCAAAACAAAACATTGTTCTCTGTTCTGTGATTTTGTTTTTGGAATTTTAGCAGAAAAATTCCCAACAAAAATAAAATAGTGTTTAAATCATGTTTTAAAAAAAAAAAAATATTTAAATTATATTTTAAAAAAAATAATAGATTCAGCAACATCAAAATCTACCAAATTTTTTTATGATTTTCAGAACAAAACAATATATAACTATTTTTTTTGCATGGACCATACAAAACTTTATCTCTCTTAGTGCATGGCTAATCGAACAAATTGATTGGTGGGATCCTACCATGGTAGATAAGCGTGGACTAAAATATTTTAGAATCTTATAATAAAACAATTATATGATATATACTTCAAAATATATTTAAATAGAACCTATTTTCCAAGGCTCTTAATTACAGGAATTAATAATATATAAACCAGGAGATTTATACCATATAAACCAAGAGATATATACCGTCGAGTTTAACGGTATATATTCCAACTTGGAGTATCACATCCTTGTGAAAATCGTGGACAACAAACTTTGGATGTATGTTAAAATAGATATTATGGAAACAGAATAGTATATATTCCAGAATTCTTAAGAACGATTGATGTTTTATGGACGAAGATATATAGCGTGAAATTTGATCGTATATATTCCAGCTGTCAGTAGCACATCCTTATGAAGTTAGTGGAGAACGGAGCTTGGACGTCCATGATATGAATGTGGTTTAAAGAGAGAAAGTCATCGAAGCTTGGTAGAATTTCAGAGTGCTTTCGCCTCGCCTTTTATTTTTTAATTTGATATTTAATTTAACAAAATCAACCGTTAATTTTAAAATACTATATTTTATTTCATTTTCAATTTTCTGTGAGTGAAATCAAACATCATGTCAGAGTAAGCTAGTCTTTTTCTTAAGAAAGTTTTAATTCTATTTTATTGGTTATAATTATATTTAAATTAAATGATTTAAATTTTTGGATAAATGTCATGCTATTTTTTTTAAATAAAATTTGAATAAAAGATAATTTTTAAAACTTTTTTATCTATGGTATAAAAACATTATTCTCTCCAACAAAAGTTTCAAAAGTCGCACTTAATGTTTGACAAAGAATGACGAGAAATCATGGAGAAGAGATTTCTCTTCTCAATATTCAAAATAGTTAAATAGAATACATAGAAAACATCAACAAGAAATAACTAGAGTGAATCCTGACTAAACTAAAGTAAAATTGAACTGGCTATGACACCTATCAGATAACAGAATCAAATTTGTTGACACCTAGTAGACAATGAGATTAATATCTCAATATCCCCTCCTATTCTCAATCGTTACAAGTAGAGGCACTTACAATGCCTAATTGCTCTCTTTGAAATTCAAATACATTTTTGCCCAATGGCTTTGTGAAAATATATGTAAGCTCATCTTTGCAATCACAAAAAACAAGTACTATGTCCCCATCATTGACAAGCTCATGGATGAAATGAAAACATGTGTCAATGTGCTTTCTCTTTTTGTGGAAAACATGATTTTTTGATAAGGAAATTGTTGAATTGTTATCACAGTAAATAGGAGTTGGCTCCTTCTGAACATTTGAAATATCTTTCAATAATATTCTCAACCACACTGCTTGACAAGTTGTTGAATTTGTTTCTACATATTTTTCCTCTACAAAAGATATTGAAACGATTGATTGTTTCTTGGATTCCCATGAGACTAGATTGGTTCCAAGGTAAAAACCATGCCCTAGGCTTCTTTTGCGATCATCTAGACTGCCTGCATAATCATTGTCTATATAACCTGAAAATGAACAATTTTTAGAATGTGTGTAGAACAAACCATAGTCTATGGTCCCTGTAATATACCTTAAGACCCTTTTTGCAACCTTCCAATGAGAAATCTTAGGTGACTTCATAAACCTGGAGACAAAACTAGCAACAAACATGATATCAGGTCTAGTTGCAGTGAAATAGAGAAAATGACCAACTGGACTTTTGTGCAATTTGGGATCAACTAGTGGTGCTACATCTTCTTTGCTCAGCATTGTGCCTTGACCAATTGGTGTATCAGCTGGTTTGAAATTTGTCCTTTTGAACTTTTGGATGATGTTAGTGGCATATTTTTGTTGACCAACAAAAATTCCATTAGCATATTGTTGAATTTCAATGCCTAAGAAGTATTTAATGGCCCCTAGATCAGTCATATCAAATTTTGTTTGCATTGTTGCTTTGAATTATTCTAACATCATATTTCTTATATAAAGGACATCATATACGTTAAGGCATACAAGGAGAATTTTACCTTCATGAGTTTTGGTATACAAATTTGGCTCATGACTGCTCCCGCAAAAACCACTTTTGATGAGATAGGTGTTGATGCAACTGTACCAAGCTCCTAGAATTTGTTTCAAACCATACAAAGCTTTCTTCAATATGTATACCTTATGCTCCTATCCTAGAACTTCAAAATCGGGAGGATGCTCTAAATAAACTTCTTCTTGCAATATACCATTTAAGAAAGAATATTTTACATCAAGTTGATAGACCTTTCATTTGTGTTGAGCTGTTGTGGATAAAATACTTATGATGCTGTCTAACCTTGCTACTGGAGCAAAGGTTTCAATATAATCGACACCAAAGTTTTGTGAGAATCCCTTGGCAACCAACCTTGCCTTATGTTTGTCAATTTCTCCTTTTTCATTCAACTTGGTCTTATATACCAATTTTACACCAATCTTGGTTATTTCTCTTGGGAGATAACATAATTCTCAAGTATTGTTCTTCTCTATGGAAGCAATTTCTTGGTTCGTTACATCAACCCAATGCTTTTATTTAACTACGTCAAAATGGGTTGGTTGAGATGAAAGGAATGCAAACATATTTTGTTGGTCAAACTCATGCTCCTGCTGATATATTTCTCTTATGCTTCTTGTTTTGTGATTGTATTTCGAAGATGTTGAATCATTGGTGGATTCACTATTTGAAGATGTACCATTTTCAGAATGGTGTGACTCTTCTTGAACTTGAAATCTTGGTTGTTGTGGTGGATAAAAAGGCTGATTTGAAGCTTCAACAACATGATTAGATCAAGATTTATTTTAAAAAAATTTAACATCCCTGCTTAAAGAAAACTTCTTGGTAACTAGATTGTAAAGTCTGTAACCCTTTGACTTCTCACTATAGCCTACAAAAATATATCTTTCACTCCTATCATCAAGATTCTTTCTTAGCTACTCAGGAACATGTGAAAATGATACTGATCCAAAAATTCTAAAGTAAGATACATTTACCTTTTTACCATCCCATGCTTCTTGAGGTATTGTATCTTGGAGACTCGTTGTTAGATATATGTTGAGAACATACACTGTTTTCAAAATTGTTTCAGCCCAATAGTCATTTGACAACTTCTTCTCACGAAGCATACATCTGTCCATGTTCACGATCGATTGGTTTTTCTTTTCTACTACTCCATTATGCCGTGGAGTATATCTTGTTGGGTTGTGCATTATGATTCCTTGTTATTGACAAAAATCTTTGAAGTCATTAGAACTATATTCTTCTCCTCTATCTGAACTGGGGACTTTTAAAGGATTTTCATTTTTTTTTATGCCTTTGCTTTGAATTTTATGAATCTCGACAATGTATATGATTTATTTTTGAGAAAATAAACCCATATCTTCTTGTTGTAATCATAAATGAAGGTTAGAAAATAAATACTATCACCAATGGAATGTGTCTGCATTTACCACATATATGTGTATGGACTAGCTCTAAAGGCTCTTTTACTCTAAAGGAAGATGTAGGAAAACTATCTCTTTTATGCTTGGCTAGAAAACAAATTTCATAATTACAAACTTTTCACTCATAACAGGGAGACCAATGACCATTGAATATTTTTGAAACAGGATTAGACTCTTGAATGGGATGTGGCCATAGCTAAAGTGCCATAGCTGAGACTCATCTATTTTTGATACATTGTGGGAAAAAGACTGTGAAATTTTTCGACTTCTAAGAGTCAAAGGAAACATCCTATTCTTGGTTTTTTCAACTTTTGATATCAGTATTCTATTGGGAAGTTTGTCATAGATATAACATGTGTTCCCTTGGAATATTAAATCATAACCAAGCTCTATTATTAAACATGAGGTATGTATTTCTCCTGATTTTGTTTGGTAAGAGCAAGGACAATACCTTTTCCTCAAACTTTAATACAAGAATGATCTCCAAGAGTAATCTATGATGTTATGGAAGCATAAAGATAAGAAAGAAGATTTTTGTTACCTGTCATATGATTGCTGCAGCCAATGTCTAACAACCAAATATCCTTACTGAGTGTCTTCAGAAAGATGGCAGGAAAGAAACATTGTCTCAGAGGATTCTCCTTCATTGTTGGAGAGATGGACACTGTCTCTTTGTTGATATGAATGTTTCTTTCTACATTCATTTTTATAATTCCCAGATCTCTTGTAGTAATAACATTGAACATTAGATTTGTTCCATGTTATGCTTCTCTGTGATTAGTTTGGTGGAGGTCGCCACTACTCTGCTGCATGATGATGTCCTGATCTGCCTCTACCTCGACCTCTGCCTCACTTGTTACCACCTCTATATCCTCTGCCTCTACCTCTGCCAAAAGAGAGTTGTGCTTTGAAATCTTGTTCCATGGAGTCTTATGCCAAATTGAGTCTTTTTTCATGTGTTGGAAGTGATCTAGTCAACTGTTCTACTAAGAAAGTTGTAAAATATTTGGATTCTAGAATGGTTGTTACAATCATGTCATATTTCTTGGGCAAGCTTCGAAGGAATTTTTCAACAATCTTCTGATCTGTAATGGTTTCACCAATGATTTTGATCTGATTGAATATTCCCATGACTCTAGTCATGAACTGGTCCACTTTCTCTGTGTCAGTCATCTTCAAGGTTTCATACTGAGCTCTCAATGTCTGCAATTTAACAGTCTTCACCATGTTATTACCTCGATATGTAGTTTTAAAAATATCCCAATCTTTTGTTGTTCATGTGCCAATTATCTTGTTGAAGATAGAGTCATCGACTGAGTTTTGTATCCAACATTTGGCTCTATGCTCTTTATTTCTGAGTTCAATAGCTGCATTCCTCTGATTATTGGTCATGGTCGCTCATGTTTCTTGGGTCAGCTCTACATAAGCATTCTGAAGTGTATCCCAACATTCTTGGGCTTGCAGAAATTTCTTCATTTCTAAAGACCAAAACTTGTAATTTTTTCCAAGCAGAATCAAGGTCTGTGGCAAAATGCTATAGGAAGCAATTTCTTCAAATGTGGATGTGCACCCCTCTTTTTTAAATATCATTTTTTTGTTAAATGAATTAAACACCACCTCCTTTAAAAAAAATCATTTTTCTCAATGGAATGGGCTTCCATTTAAGAGATCATTAAAAATACTTTTAAACGAAACCCTCTTTTATAAATCCTTTTTATTTACCATACCTTCAAAAAAAATATTAAAAAAACACTCTTTTAATGAATAAATCCTTTCAAAAAAGGCACACAATTGAGGTAGAATTTCATGAATTAAAAAGAATTGAGTTTTGTCATGTAGTGAACCTTTTAAAATTTAACGAGGTTTCCAAAAAAATTAACCTTTGACTTTCGACCTTTGAAACATTCTTTGACCGGTTGGCTTGTCGTTTGTGCAGATCCAATGGGTTTTTATGTGTAGTTTTGTGCACTCCTTTAACACACGGGCTGCATCAATTTTAAATTTTCGACAACTTCGTAATATGATGACATTTTTTCATATTTTCTTCTTGGCTGAGATGCGGAAGTGACACACTGGTCTCTCTTGACATATGAAAAATTGACGCACTTCCTTTTCTTCATAGGTGTGAAATTCAAGTTTATTTTTCACTTTCTCTTCGGCCTCTCATGACTCTTGCTTCTTATTTGCGAGCCCCAAAAAAAATTGAGGCGCTACTCTCTCTAGAGTCTTATGCGACCTGGTTCTCTAATAGCATGACAAAGAATGAAGAGAAATAATAGAGAAAAGATTGCTCCTCTCAATATTCGAAATAGTTAAATATAATACAAAGAAAACGTGAACAATAAACAAATGGAGTGAAACTCGACTAAATTGAAGTAAAATTAAACTGAATATGACACCTACGAGACAACAGAATCAAATGTGATGACACCTAGTAGATAGTGAGATTAATATATCAACAATGTTGTAATGGCCTTATGCTTACAACTTAAGTGGTTTGTGCTTGAATCCCCTACTACATGGTGGCTCTACGGTCTTCGTCAACAATCTAGGCTCATGTTTTCAAACTTGTAAAGTTGGTTATTAGGTTGAATCACTTGTGTCGAACCGCCATAATGGGACATTTTTTTTTTAATTTACTGCCATAATGAATCTATGACTGAGGCTGCGTTAACATTCCTAGAACTGACTCAAGTGAAGTGTTTTGACTGTTGAAACTTCATGATGCATCATTGCAATTTTTGAATCAGCGGCATGCAGTTTCAGTGTTGACTTAATGTCACAACTCTTAGCATAGGAAAATGTGATTAATTGAAGAAATTTCCAGTTCCGTGAGTTCTCTATCTTCATCGCATATTCTCTTTTTGTAGAGGTGCGATGGTATCCTCTGCAAATATTTTAAACAAAAGTCAAGCTACTATCTCCCAAAAATGTAATCACTTCATTCCATGAAGTCGCTCACTCTCCCAGCCTTCATCACAACAACAACTTATTCAAATAGTGGAGGCTTCTCACAATTGACTCACATTTTCTCATAGCATTTCACTCTGAAAGAGTCTTATGCAACTTCACCTCTGATCTATGCTACTCTCTCAAGGAGTCGTACTCTTTCAAGGAATCATATGCTGACCGAGCTATGATACCATGTTAAATATTGAAAAAATTTGGAGCGAAAATCTCTATATTCACATTACTAAGTAGTTGTTGAATAAGATTACATAGGAGACAATAGTGATTAATGACTAGAATGAAACTATCAACTAAACTTAACTGAACTAGACTTAATTCAAAGTGACTATAACACTTGAATGGACATTTATGACACTTAACAGGTGGTTGGAATGAGTTTCTCCAAAATCCCCCCTTAATTACAACCACAAAATTATAAGCTAATATGCCTGCTAGTATAAGTCTCAGTTAGGATTACAATTTAAAAAAAAAAAATTGACATCAACTACATTTCCTTTTCTTTTTCTTTTCTTCCAAATCTTGTAGCCTCTAAATTGCTTCACTTTTTTTTTTTTTTTTGGTAGGTTTCAAATTTCAAGTTCTTGATTTGTTGGTGCAATTCTTCTGTTGTTCCAATTTGTCTAAGCACGTCCTTGACTTCTTCAAAAAGAATCTTGTATGTGGATTGTTTCCACATGTCATCTTACGTTGTGTGATTTTCATCATCAATATTTTGGTGCAACATAAGTCTATAATAAAAATTTATCTCTTCAGGAATCCAATACATGAAAATTTCATTAATTTTTTCATGATCCATGTTGCCTTCAACATTCATTTTTGCAACATCTATGTAGACTTTATCAAAACATGGTCTTTCAAGCCTTGCTTCAAGGAACTTTATTTCTTCTTCATAATCGTCCTATTTACCCGCACATTGGAAATCAATATTAGGATTAAAAATATTTGCAGAACCATATCGGTTCTATTCTTTCTACTTCAAAATGTGAGGTTTATGTCCTTGTACTTCCTTCTCTCCCTATGTTTCTTCACACATTTTAGTGACTTCTTCTTCTTCAAATAGGTTCTCTTCCACTTGGTTTTCAGACCCAAGTGGGCTTCTCTCACCAAATAATAGTTTATCAATAAGATGTTTTTGTTTTATCATATGCAACCATTCATCACTAGAAAATTGGTCTTCATCAAATTTAACATCAACAAATTGAATTGATGCATTCACTATAACACTGGTTTCTCCAAGGGAAACTCCATTGTCAACAATAAACAATGTTGCTAGATTTCACTTGATTGACATCCACTTGTGGCTATGGATAGTAGGATTCAAAAGGATTTGTGTGCTCTTCCTTTCTTCTTCTACAAATTCCTCACAATCATGATTGTCATCCACTTTGAAGTGGGATTGACCAAATTCTTCATCTTGTTGTAGATATGTTGCTATAGATTCACCTTCATTTTCAACTTGAATACTCCCCCCTACACCAAAACAACTCTCAAGGGTATCCCAAGCCTCCTTGGTTGTCTTTGCATCTGCAATAAGGGGAATAATGTTGTCATCTATGCATTCCTTTATGCATTTCAATGTGAAGGTATTCTTTTTTCTTTTCTCTTGCAACTCGTTCAAATAGATAAACAGATTTTGTTGTTGCTTTAATGACTTTCTCAGCCTCTTGGATTTTCCCATTTATACGCGGTCTTCATAGACAAGTTGAATACTACAAGCCCAACTCTTTTTAACTTTGCCTTGGCTTCCACCTAAAAAAAAAAAAACATTTCTCCTCTAAAGAAAAAATCCCTCCTTAAAATAATGACTCTTCAAAGTTTTCTTTCACTTAAATACACCACTCCATTTTTTAATAGACTTCAAAAAAAAATTAATATCCCGTTTTTTTTAAATAACTATTATAAAAGAGCTTTAATAATATCATGAGAAGCATATGTCATAGCTGATATGTCGTGCCCCTTTTTCTAAATAAAATTCGAATAAAAGACAATTTTTGAAAACCTTTTGAACAATGGCATAAAACCATTCTTTGTGCTCTCAAATGAAAGTTAAACCTAGTGTTGTAGTGGCCTTGTGATTTAATTTTCAAACTCGGGGTCACTTACCACATGGTGGCTCTGCAGTCTTCGTTAGTGATCTAGAATCTTGTCTTCAAACTTTCTTAGTTAGTTATTAGGTTGAATCGCTTGCGTGGAACTGGTAGAATGGGGCCTTAATTACAACCACACAAATTTCAACTAAGATGCTTGTTGTTCTATGTCTCAGCTAGGCTTACAATTTTAAAAGAAAATTAACACCATCTACATTGCCTTTTCTTTTTATTTTTCCTTTTTCCATATCTTGTAGACACTAAATTTCTTCAACATTTTATTTTTGTTGTAGGCTTCAAATTTTAGATTATTGATTTGCTAGTGCAACTCTTCCATTGTTCCAGGTTGCCTAAGCATGTCCTTGAATTTTTCAAAAGTTGTCTTCTATGTGGATTTCTTCCACATGTCATCTTCTAGTACGTGCTTTTTATCAACAATATTTTGCTACAACATAAGTCTATAATAAAAGATTATCTTTTTAGGACTCAAATACATTAAAATTTCATTGATGTTTTGATCATCCATGTTGCCTTCAACATTCATTTATGCAACTTCTATGCAGACTTTATCAAAACATGGTGTTGCAATCCATGCTTCAAGGAACTTTGATTCTTCTTCAAAGTCATCACGTTTACCTGCATAATGGAAATCAATGTTACAATGAAAAATATTTGCAAAATCATACCAGTTTTATTCTTTCTACTCCGAAATGAGAGCTTTCTCTCCTTGTGCTTCCTTCTCTCCCTCTATTGCTTCCACTTTTACTTCCACTTGGATTTCAAACCTAAGTGGGCTTCTTTCACCAAATAATAGGTTATCAATAAGATTTTTTTATTACATCATATGCAATCATTCGTCATTACCCAACTGGTCTTCATCAAACTTAACATCAATAAATTGAATTATTGGATTCACCATAACACTGGAAGCTCCAATGGAAGCTTCATTATCATCAACAAGTATTGTTGTTGCCTTCAATTGATTTTCATCCACTTGTGGCTATGCATAGTGGGATACAAGAGAATCTATGTGCTCTTTCTCTTTTTTCTCTACAAATTCTTCGTAGTCATCATTGTCATCCACTTTGAAGTGGGATTCACCAATTTCTTCATCTTGTTGTAGATATGCTGCTATATATCCACCTTCATCTTGAACTTGAATAATCCCCCCACACCAAAACACCTCTCATGGGTATCTTAATCCTGCTTGGATGTCTTGTAAATGCAATGAGGCGAAGTATGTTTTCATCTATGCATTATTTTATGCATTTCAATGCGAATGCATTATTTTTCCTTTTTTCTTCTAACTTGTTCAAATAGATATGAAATAACTCTTTTTTTTTTCTTTAATGACTTTCTTATGTTCTTGGCTTTTAGCATTTTTACATAGTCTTCACATACAGGTTGAACACTACAAGTCCAACTCTCTTTACTCTTCCCTGGCTTCCACCTTAAAAAAAAAAAAACTTTGATCGTCTAAAGAAAAAATATGTAACAACCCCGAACTAAAAATCCATGTAATAAAGTTAATAAAGGAAAAATAAGACCAAGTTCATGGGACCTGTATTCCAAGCTGAATGTCGGGAAAAACATCCTAGTGTGTGTTCATTTGGTTTATTATGGATAAGGGGAAATTGACAAAGACAATGGAAAATGCTTTCAAAATGCAAGAGGAATTAATTGACATTTTATTTATGAAGATAATGAATATTAGGAGAAAAGGAAGGTGAAAGGTCACAGGTTGCATGTTAGGAGGAAAATGAAGGAAAAAAATGGAAATTGAATAAAATATATGCCTCATTGATAAAAAGGCTTTTGAGGATCAAATGACAACCTTTTGTCAGTTTTAGCTTGGAGTTCACTCTATTCTCTCTATTCACTCATAGCCTTGCACACTTATATCATTCTTGGAGCACTCTAGCATTGTAGAATCGAAGGTAAAGGAAGGAAAAGAAAGCAAAGGGAAGCAAAGATCAAGCAACGAAGAGTTAGAGCAAGCGCCTACAGTGGGATTACTTGCAGGTATCGAGTTGCATGCATGATTTCCTTGCTAGTTTTGGCATGAATGGTGTATGCATGTGTGTATTTGGTTCTCTTACTATAATTGGTGTTGGAAATGTGCTCACTACTAAGGAGGGGTGGGGGGATGAATCAGTAGTGACAATGTGTATTTAAAATTTATTTTCTATTATTGATCCCCAATCACACATTACATCATTAGAACATTAGCTTATACAATGCATTGACTAACAAGGCAAATACCACGATAAGCATATGCAAACCATAACATAATCACAACATCTCATGCATAAGGGACATAAGGAACTTTGGTAGAAACCCCCGCCTGGGATAAAACCACCCTTGTTGTTGTTGTTGCTATGTTGCTAATTTTATTAATCAAGAAAATCAAATTACATCTTAGCTAGCTATGCCTAGCAAGGAAGTTTCTCATATAACATCGACTAAGTGAACTCTTATCCATTGGAGGCTCCTATCCCCTAAAAGCCTCGCACAACCACCATTGCACTATGAGAATGATTTTTCATTTTACTTGCTACCTACACCCATAGGCAAGGAACACCTATCCATTCTTCACCAAGACAATTCGATCTGCTGATCAATTTACAGCCACATTTCAGAATATTTCAAACTAGGACCCATGCACAAGACAACAACAACTTCATCATATAATATCAAACAAACAAACCAAATACCTCACTCATAAAATGAGCTCCAAGGATGTGCAATAATCCTTTAATCAAATCATCTACTCAACAATCCAATACCCAAGCATCGTCTCAAAAAACCAACTCACACAACAATATTTCTACACATCAAAATAGCCTTGAAACCTTTCTACAAATCATGACAACATCCTACAACAATAATAATCCCTACACACAATAAATTTCAGCCCGTCAAACTATATTTATCTTCCTTAATCTTTGATCCATGTGATGCATAACCTCTACATCTGCAAACTCCGTCTCTGGTTGTATATCAACCTCTTCTTGTACAAATAATGAGGGTTGGCCTCCACATGCATCACAAAATGTTTGATCTCAAAGTTTTATCTCTTTATGTGCTCACCTCAAAAAATTGACCTCTATGCTCTAGGAGGTCACTCTCTGTTCTATACTCAAAGCTATGCTCTTTTTCTCACTCCAAATGATCGATCTGCTCCATATTTTATACAATTTTTTCCAATACTCCACTACTTGGTTCATTAAAGGAATTCACACTTCAAAACACATCAAGACATGTTTATTGAGTCAATTAAAACCTTTAATTAAAATTATCAAACAAGATTTCCATAAAAAAACAAATAAGACATTCGAGGAGCACGAGAAACATGGAGAACACTCATCTACTGGCTCAATCACTCCCTTGACACACTATGCAAGCGTCCAGGTCCTTAGTTTCTCTCATGACACACTGTGCTAGCAACCAGATTCACTCCCAAAATCCTCTTTGCCTGTGTCCATGTGGAGAACCTTCCTTTTCTCTTAATCTGAATCAAATTTAAAAAACTACTTGTACTGAACCTAATTTGGTATGTTATGCACAAAACTCATGTCTCATAATTTTTAGATTCATCTTAATTTTTCCAAAAAATACAATCCAAAACTAACACTTCTATCCAAGCACCATACTAAACAACTAGGCCTAAATCCGAAGTAAAACATTTATTCTTCAGTGCAGAACCTCTACCACCTTATGGGACATGTTCTCCAACATCTATAACATTTCTCCAAGCTACGAAAAACCTTGAAAACATCTATGAAACCTCATGAAGAGCAAAAAAATGATGTAATAAACATAAGTGCAAGGACCAAATGATGAGAGCATAAACTAGCTCAAGTGGCATCAACCATGAAGCTCAACATCCAACATGAAGAGAAATTTTACATGGGATCATGCCAGTCTCTGTAAAAACATGTAGACATCATCTAAACCAACTCAAGATAACTAAACCCACATATCAAGAAAATCAAGCACATATCTCAAGCATCATATGCATGAAGACCTAGCCATCCAACCCAACAAGACCAGTAGAGCACTTGCAACACAAGCATATGCATACCATCAACCATAGAATTTCATACCATCAAAAATCATGATCAATGCCAACATCTCACTACAACATTCATCATCTCATTGCAGTCGATGCAGCCTCCTCCAACACCATGCTACTAGGTTGACATCCATGCCAACCAAGCAACTCATCACCTCATCAATGCGAACAATCTCCCCCTTTTTGCATTCATATCAACCCATGTTGGGTCAACCAAAACCATCCTAAAGAAGGACTGAACTCCTCATTTTATCCCCCTTTGACATCAATGATAAAGGTAAGAACAAGAAACATCAAACATAAACATCCACATATGGGAAACAATGTACAACTATACTCCTCATGGTAGCATGTCAATAAATAATAATGGCAGCAACAAACTCTCTCTCTCTCTCCCCCTCTTGAAGCAACAACAACAAGCTCTCCATGAACATCAATCTTGACTAGCAGCAACAACACTCACTCCAACAGAAGCATAGAAAACAACATAGTCATGAGTAACAGCACTCTCTCCCTCAACAACAAGATGCTCTCCATGAGCACCAATCTCAACCAGCAACAACAATAGGAAAGCCATGAACAAAATCTAATGTGAGGAGAAACACACCATAATCAGCAACATCACTCTATACAACAACTCCATCTATATCAACCTCACTGTCCTCTGAGCCAACATCAACAATCAATAACAATAACCATATATGATCAACAACAAAAGCATCGCTCCCCCTGAGCATCATCTTAATTTAACGAATACCTTTTGATTGAAGGCTACACCTCAAAGACCACGGAATGACAATATAACATATCACTGACCAACACCCATTAGCCAATATGAATGGTTGCCCTCATCTATGAATACTAGACATCAAGACTCTTCTCTCCACATGAACATGACCAATGATATACAATACAATGTAGTACATGGCTATATAATGAAGTACAAGGCTATCAAATGACTAATACATGATGTAAAATAGCCCAAAGATGGTTGCAACAACTCATAACAATGCTAACTCTCATCACTCATGACCTCCCTATCACCAACTAATGATAACATAGACCCAATTACATTAACACTTTGAGTACATGGATTCATAAGACAATGCATGGCATTATGAGTACATAGCTAATGTGAGACTTAATGAACAAATAGATTACCATCAATGCCTCATAGACATTAAGACCATCACTGTAGAATTTGAGACATGAGGTATCAGTCTCATATATGAGTCTTCATTAACCAACACTTCAAGTTGAGAGCAATCAAACCATACATATATATTGAATGAATATCACCAATAAACCTGGAAATCTTCAACATTTCATCCAAATGTTAAGGAGGCATCAACAAATGTATCATTCAAATCCTTCTCTCTTGCAGCAAATGAGACATACCATAGCAGCAAATGTTGTAGCAATAAACTTAGTAGAAAAATATCTCTCTACCAATACAATGGTCATCCATATCATGGTAATAATAGAAGAAACATACTATGACCATCAATACCAACAACGTCAATGACCCATCCTCAATGATCTGATATAAAATTGATAGTGCAATGATAGTATATGGAAACACTCTTCAACTAATAACCATGAAACCATGTCATTGTAGCACATCCTCTAGGCATGAGATAACCAAAAAAATGAGAAATATGTAATTAAGTTTCATCCATGCTTCGATGATATCATATGTACAACAATTCGTGCACCACATGAAATGTAGAAACATCAACCATCATCATCAATATAATGTGCAAGAACTATGTAGCAATATTCATCAAGAATTCACAAAAACCAAGCAGCATATTTCTAGGCACATGCATGCATCACTAATTCTTCCTCATGTGAAAGATGACAATCTAATGAAGCATTATAAATGAAGATTTCAATGGGAGTAACATCACTCTTTCAAGCTATCACCAAACTTCCCATGAAGTCAACGTGCATGACATTAGAAAGGACACCATAAATGAAAGTATTACTAAGCATGGATATGAAACTAAAAGATTTCTTGAAAGTTGAAATAGAATTGAAAATAAACCATGGGGAGTGTTGAACCTATTACTAGGATGCAAGTGCCTTAGTAATGGCCACAAAATTGTAATTCTTAGAAGTTGAAAATTAAAAATATATCCACCATGATTAAATAAAATAAAGACAAGAACAACCAAAATCCTTGCTCTAAGGAAATTCCACTGATTAAGTAACAACAAAGTGAGAAACATATTAAAAACTAATCTGAGTAGAGAAATGCAAAAGACACTGACAGCCCTAACCTGAGTGGACAATGTAGAGAAGATTAATGCTCTCTTGCCTCACCAAAACCTAGTTACACATTATCCCACGTGCCATGATCTCTTGCCTCACCAAAAGCTAGTTACACATTCTCCCACCTGCCATGATTGAATGTAAAAGCAATACTTCAACTCGCAACTGTCTTGAAAGATAATATGATTTGGGTGGTTTGAACTCCATTTACTTATAACATAACGTTATTGCGAGGTTAGCTAATACAATAGCTTGCTTGTTATAGTGTTAAAGGATATAATAAAATAAAAAATAATATAACTTTGAAACCTCATGATATGCTGTGTTTAGAATTAAAGGAAATTTATAAAAAAATCTTATAACTTTGAATTTTCATGATATACTCTATTTAAAATTGAAATAAACCTATAATTCATTAATCTTAAATAAAACTATAATTTATTAATCATAAACTTGATAAGTATGCTAAATAATTAGACGTTAGATGTGCGTTTTCACTACCAACCTCATCACCTCGAATATTAAATAGAGTCTACATAATTATTAAATTTGGTTATCAAAGAGTGTTCCTTTGCTGCCCGTACAAGAAAATTCCAGTTTTTCTTCATAATTGAGAATCCGTGCAACCCTAAAAGTTACGATAAATTAAAAACAAAGAAGTTTTGAATTTTGTAATGATTTTGTTATATTCTTTTTAGTAAAGGTGTGGTGGGAGAATTACGATAATATTGTAAGTGGGGGTTGGCATCAATGTATAAATGGAAAAAAGGTGGTGGGATAAGGATAATTGCAAGCCATAATTGTAATTACTTGTAATCACTAGTTTGACCCTCCTTTTGAACTTCAACCAGAAGGTTTTGTTGTTATATTCTTTTTAGTAAAGTAGTGGTTGAATAATTACAATAATATTGAACCACGAGATTTTGTTGTTATTGTAAATGGGGATTGGCATCAACCTATAAATGGAAAAGGGCAAAATTGCCATCGTGATTACATGTGATGACTAATAGTCATTTGACTCTCTGTTTCACCCTAACAATAAGCATTGTAGTTAATAATATAGTTATTTTAGAATTATATAAACGCCCTCCAAACTCTTCATAAATAGTTGCTCCATTGATTATATAAATCAACTTCTTATCATAATGTTTATTACTTTATACGTTACTACGTAACTAGATGTATCTATTGCTATAGTAGTCTAAACAAGCTGTTTTTTGGCCTTGGAAATCATGAAAATTCTGGTAATATTTTGATAAATTTCAGCAGGAGTTTTTGTAAATCCAGGGTACAATTGTTAAACTTCGAGATTTTGAGTTCCCCAAAGGTTTTTGATGGTGCTAAATTCATTTCCACTTTCAAAAACATGATTTAAATATTACTTATGCAAAATTTGCTGAATTATTTTTGACCGCAAAAGTAACGAACAATTCTTCCACCTCAATAGACTTGTTCATATCTATTACTATTTTATTAAAATCTATGCAAAACATTTTTCAACGATCAATATATTTTTGGTATTATTAGCTTTATATCCCATCGAATTATATTCCACGAGCATAATAAGGGTTAGGGATATTAAAAGAATGAACATTTTAGTGAAAGCATTGAAAAAAAAACAATTAAAATTCATTGTCTCTCCTCACCCCACCCAAATAGAATTTGAAAGAGAATAAACATTTTAATCAATTCAAATTGAAAAACATATTCAAATCTATTATCTTCACCCCACCCTTGAATTGAAAAACATATTCAAATCTATTATCTTCACCCCACCCCACGCCAGCCCACCCCACCCCACCCAAACCAAACCAAACCAAACCAAAAGGAGCATTTCCAACTCGCACCTTCATACTTCTGTTGAAATTCACATCTTCTATCTCGATTACCATTATCAAGAATTTCAATGAAGGGAGAAAATGTACGTTCATGGGGTTGGGGATTGGGACAGAGAAAATGTGTAACTCATACGCTCACGTACGCCTCCACTTTCATATTCAAGTACACATTTTCCCACTTTAAGATGATGGATATGTTATTACGTATATGGATAATGTACATGGATTATATTTTTTTTTTTTGAAATTTACATATAAACATAATGAGGTTAGGGAGGGGATAGAGAAAATGTGCATCCAATACCCTCCACCTCCACTTCAACCTTTATATTCAAGTACACATGACGGGGATAGAGAAAATGTGCATCCCATACCCTCCCCCTCCACCTCACCTTTATATTCAAGTACACATTTTCCCACTTTAATATGATGGATATGTTATTACTACATGGATAATATCATTATATGTACATTTCAAAAAGAAATATAATATTTAAAATAAACAAAATATAATATTTAAAATAAACAAAAATAATATTATATATTAGTTAAATATAGATAAAAATAAAAATATTTACATAATAAAGATAAAGAGATGTAAACCAAATATCAGCGTAATTATATCTTAAACCATGATCTATAAAAAACTTAGAGGGATAAATTCTTGAGATGTAAATTTTAAAGTGAAATAATACTCAATGAGAATAGGGTAGGGGTGTTAGTGGGGGAATATAGAGTGCATTTAGATGGTCATGGGGTAAGAGTGTGTGCATTTCACGGGGGCTTCACTAGGGTAGAAATACCATATCACGTGCATTCATATGGGGGATATATATTGAGGAAAAAATGACATAATATATTAAGCATATAATAGGGGGTAAATGGTTTTTATATTGGCAAGTATTAAAAATGGAGCTCAAAGTTAAAGAAAAAATATAAAGGGTATAAAAAATATTAATGGAAAAATGGATACCTACAATATCTAGTGAAAGTAGAGGTTTTTTAAATTAGGAAGGTGTATTGGGTTCATATTGGTAGGGGGTTAAATAATGTGATTTTGAGGTATTTTCCAGTATGTAGTCAAATTAAGGGTATTGTTTAATATGTCACGAATGCACGTGATATGTTTGTAAAAAATAATGTGTAGATTCAAATATTGCTCATGAAATTTACGAAATCACAAGACTTGAAGCTACTCTACTCATCTGTGGAAATTAATTCACCATCAAAAGACAGAACCATAGACATGCAAAAGGAAACATCACACATGCACACAGATTTGTCTAGGGGAAAACCACTGCTCAAAAACCCCTTACTATCTATATTGCATTAACCAGAGAATAGAGAAGAAATACAATGCTTTCTCAAGCCTGAGCACACCTTGCAAGTGTATAGTTTATCCCTCTTCCTGACTGACTGACTTTGGCAAACACTTAGCCAATTTTCAAGCCATCCAAGCTCCTATTTCTTTGCATTGTTCCATTGGGAATTAGGCCCCCATTAATTGGGAAATTCCCTCATCTTGATTGTGCAATTCTTCTAGGCCCTTCCTCTGACTACATGCACGACCTGTACACATTGGAATATGCTACAACTGATAGTACACTGCCTTGGAATCTCCATCTCAACTCGGTAACTCAAATTCTCTGCATGCATGAGCAAAACTAGGTTAATTGATCAGTTATCTAGTTGATCACTTAGTCTGATTGAAGTTCCACTTCCACAAATTGACTTTTCACTAGTTCCTCCAATAGTTAGAACTAGTTTAACAGACCACAACTAAATTTAACTAAATTAAATTGCTACAACTGAAATTAACTCAACCTAGGCTCCTAAAATTTAAGAACTCACTACACCCAATTGAACTTCATGTCTCTAAATCGAATTAACTAAGCTAGACTCCTATTTTTTATGAATCAACTCAAGAAAACTGAACTTCAACTCATTAACTTGAATTGAGTGTTCTTAACTGAGTGACAAGTCCCATTTCACCTCAGTTAAGTCCTCTAGGTTGTCTGTTGATATGGAATTTTGAATTTCCTCAATTTAATTAAGGAAAAAATCAAATTGAGAATTTGTTGTTGCATTTTCAACAATGTCAAAGGTTCATTAAGTGAAGCCCTTGTTGAAGATTATAACTAGGTTTGGTCTTCATAAAATTCATTTGTCAAAATAATTTTTTTTATTATTATAATGAATTATTAAAGCATGGGTTTCATGCTTGGGCCATCATTATATTAGTCAAAGTCCCCATTGCTTGTTGTTAGGATTAATATTGAGTCAATAGAGTCACTGTACAATTATAGAGACTCTTCTTGGGCTTTGGAATCATGTAAAAAGGTTTATTATTGAGTAAAATATGATATATGTAACCTCCACACCAAGTTGCCCGAAAGGAGATCAAGTCGGTCTAAGGGATACCAATTCGGCCTGACATGGAGCCTATAAATAAAAGGAGATCGAAATAATTTGGTGCATCTCATCTCAATTAAGTTCGATATCTCTAGTGACGCTAGAAAAAGTACGAAGCGGGTCAAGGAAGTCAAAATAAGTGAGAGTTGGGTCAAGGTCAAAGAGAAAAGGAAATCAGAGTTTTGGTGGTACTCCCTCTCTGTCTTTCATGCCCTAGTTTGGAAGATCAAAGTCTTTCAAGTGTTTCTGCTACCCGATGTCGTAAGTTGCTGCATAGTCAAAGCTGTTGGGGTGTAAGTGTTGTTGCTAAGGGGTCAAAGATATGGAAGGGCTGACTTGGTGTGTAGGGAAGTTTTTGTCCATGTCTAGGTTGAAGAGTCTTAAAGCAAACTTTTGAAGGAAGGTAATTTTTTATTGGGTTTTCTCGTCAAGAGGGGTTTTTCCTGGCATAGTGCCTACATCTTGTGTCTTGTGTTTTTGTGATCTCCATACACACATAATATCATAATTTCTTAATGAAAGATAAGATAATAATGAATTAAAAGAAGCCAACATAACTCACAAGTTATTATCAAGAAAGAGGAATCAACCCCTAATCTACTTGCATTGATTTCTCAACATGGTATGAAAGCTAAGGTCAGGAAAGGTTGAAGATCGCTTTGTTGGCTCAAAATGAATGAACATGGATTCTCCCTCTTTGATAAACTATATGAGAATGGGTATCAACACTACCGGAAGCTGGATCAAGAAGGTCATCCACTACTTATTCAACAAGGTCAAAAATCAAGGGTTCTTGGCTTCTCTTACAAGTTCTCTTAGTGATGACAATGCATAGATCATTGATAGTGGAGCATCAAGGCACATGACAGGAGAAAGTAACAACAACAAAGGAGTCATCTTCTCATGTAGTGGAATTGGTTGACAACAAAAGCTATGTTGTTAGAGGCCTGGGATCAACATAGTTGAAGCTAGAAAAAGGATCAAAGTTGCACCTCAACAACATATTATAGGTTCCAAGTTTGAAAAATAATTTTCTTTCTAATTCTTATTTAGAAGATAAAGGGGATAGATTTTCTTTTGTTGATGGAAAATTATTGGTTTGGGGAAAAGACTATAGCATTGATACAACTAGGGTTATTGGAGTTCGCGATGGAAGTCTCTATAGAGTTATTACACCACCTCCTCAAGCTTTGGTTCACATGCAGATCAATCCCATTGAGTTATGGCATAGGACGTATGGTCATCTACATTATAAGGTTATCCCTAGTCTTAATCAATTGGTTCATATAATCTCCAATATGAAGTTAGATCATGAAGGTGTGTGCAAGGGGTGCTCTTTGGGTAAACATACAAGAAATCCATTTCCTAATAGTGAAACTAGGTCTAAAGAGATATTAGACCTCATTCATTCTAATGTGGGTGGGCCCATATCTGACAAATCACTTGGATTTCATATCTACTATGTAACATTCATTGATGACCATTCTAGAAAGACATGGCTCTAACTTCTCAAAAAAAAAGATGAAGTATTTGAAAAGTTTAAGGAGTTTAGATCTGAAGTGGAAACCCTAACGGAAAGAAAGATAAAAACTCTAAGGTCTGAAAATGGTCGGGAATACACTTCTAAGGAATTGATTGCATATTGTAAGGCAACAAGAATTAAGAGGGATCTCATTATTCCCTATTGTCCCGAACAAAATGGAGTGATTGAAAGGAAGAATAGGTTAATTGAAGAAGGCATTAAAACAATGCTCCTTGATCAAGACCTACCAAAATCCTTACGGCGAGAAGTAGCAATGATAACCATGCACATTAAAAATAGAAGTCCTCATAGAAATCTCAATAATATAACACCCGAAGAAGTATTCACAGGAAAGAAACCAAGTGTGGATCACCTCTGAATCTTTGGAAGTCTAGCATACATCCATGTTCCAAAGGAAAAGCGAAAGAAGTTGGATTACACAAGTATCAAGGGAATATTCATTGGATATAGTCTCTCCTCAAAAACATATAGAATCTACATTAAGGAAGGAAGACATATTGAAGTAAGTAGAGATGTCATATTCGATGAAAATCAAGCCTACAAGAAATGAAAGGATATTCCTATTGATTCTGATGACAAAGAAGTTCCAATATTTGAATAAGAAGAAGATCATCAGGGAAACCCTACTGCAAATCAAGAACAAGAAGAAGGACCAAGTGAGCCTATCTAATCTGTGGTCATCCCAACCACAAGGAAAATGCCAAATTGCTTAAAAGATACATTAGAAGATGTTGAAGGACATGAAGTTGCAGAAGGATCCTTTAGGGAAAGTAAAAGACTGAAGATATATTCTGGTTATGTTGCATATATGATGAATTTAATTGACGTTGAACCATTTCAAGGAAGCTGCTCATCAAGAGGTTTGGAAGAAAGCAATGTAGGAAGAGTATCAATCCATTATGAAGAATGGGGTTTGGAAAATTGCTCCTGGACCTAGTGACAAATCAATTGTCACCTCCAAATGGATCTATAAGATTAAACTTGGTATTGATGGAAGTATAGACAAATACAAAGATAGATTTGTTGCAAGGGTTTTTTTCAAAAGGAAGGAATTGATTATGACGAAACCTTTGCACCCACAACAAGGTACGCTACCATCAGGTCTTTGGTTTCATTGGCTACTACAATGGGTTGGAATATCCATCAAATGGATGTGAAGACCGCATTTCTGAATGGGACCATTGATGAGGAAGTGTATATTGAACAACCCGAAGGCTTTGAAGTTAATAGCAAGGACTCTCATGTTTGTAGCCTCAAGAAGGCCCTATATCGTTTGAAGAAAGCACCTAGGGGATGGTATGAAAGAATGGATTCATATCTCCTTATAATTGGGTTCGTAAAGAGTGATGTTGATCCAAATATTTACGTCTTTACATCAAGGTCATGAATAATGAGCCTATCATTATTCTACTATATCTGGATGATCTATTCATCATAGGTATGGAACAAAGAATTCAAGAATGTAAGAAGATGTTGGTAGCTGAATTTTAGATGAAGGATCTAGGATTGATGCACTACTACCTGGGTCTAGAAGTATGACAGAAACGTGGGGAGATATATTTGGGGAAAGGAAATTACATCATCAAGTTGTTGTAGAAATTTAAGATGATGAATTCCAAGCCTATGAATACTCCTATGCTCACCAATCTCAAGAAGTTGAGGGTCTCTAACTCTAGTCTCATGGATCTTACCTCCTACCATCAATTGGTGGGATCCCTAATGTATCTGGTAAATACTAGGCCAGATATATGTTTTGCAGTAAAAATTCTTAGTCAGATTCAGTTGGAGCCTCGTCATGATCGCTGGATAACTTCCAAATACATATTGAGGTATCTTTGTGGCATTGTACATCATTGCCTAAAATATTACAGTAAGAAAGTCAAGCTAATTGGATTCACAAATTCTGATTGGGGTGGAAGTGAGACTGATGGAAGGAGCATTACCAGAGGATGTTTTAGTCTAGGAGATGCTATGATCTCATGAATGAGTAGAAATAAAGATCCCATTGCTTCAAGTAGTGCTAAGGCAGAATATGTGGCTGCATGTGAAATAGGAAAGGAGATTGTTTGGTTAAGGAAGCATCTGATAGATTTGTTCGAGAAGTCTCTGGGTCCTAATGTGATTAATTGTGATGATCAATGTTGTATTAAATGTATGGAGATCCCGTGTTTCATGCTAGAATGAAACATATCAATAATAAGTTCCACTTTATTAGGAACTTAGTGTAGGATGGGATTGTGAAGTTGGAGTATGTATTGACAGATGAACTGGTAGCAAAAATACTAGCAAAGTCTCTTCCTAATAAGAAGTTTGAATATCTAAGAAACATGCTTGGTTTAGTAGATATTTCTGATTGTATTGATGATAAGAGATTGGAAGAGATTTGTTGAGGCTTTGCAAGTGCATCATTTCCTGGGAGGACATCTGGATGACACTTTGTGTTGATGTCTAGGTCCCAAAGTAGGGAGGATAGCGTTGGTCGTAGAGCTTCGACCTCATATACACACCTAGGTCCCTGGGTTGGTGGTTAGCAAGTAAGTCTGATGGTACCAAGAGAGGTTGAAAGATTGAGTCCACCTTAGTCCCACTTGGATAGATTTCCCTGGTCAGGAATCTAGTCGGTGGCATTGCGGTGCCTAAACTATTGAGAGACCATTAGATAGATTGCCCTGGTCAAGAATCTAGTCCATGGAATTACGGTTCCTAAAATCTTCATTATTCATATCGTTTGAGATCGTCCATTATAGATGTATATTATGAATACCTCCCTAGTTAAGAGAGAGTGTTAAAGAATGTAACTAGGTTCAGTCTTCATAAAATGTATTTGTCAAAATAATTTTTATTATTGCTACAATGACTTATTAAAGCATGGGTTTCATGCTTGGGTCATCATTATACTAGCCAAAGTCCCCATTTTGGACCCCTAGGATTAGTATTGAGTCAATAGAGTCATTTTACAATTAAAGAGATCCTTCTTGGGCTTTGGAATCATGTAAACATGTTTATTATTGATTAAAATATGATATATGTAACCTCCACACCAAGTCGGTCCAAAGGAGATCAAGTCAGCCTAAGGGACACCAATTCAACCTCACCTGGAGCCTATAAATAGAATGAGATCGAATTCATTGGTGCATCTCATCTCAAGCAATTTCAATATCTCTAGTGACGTTGGAAAAAGTGCGAAGTGGGTCAAGGAAGACAAAAGAAGTGCAAGTTGGGTCAAGGTCAAAGAGAAAAGGAAAATCAAAGTTTTGGTGGTACTCACTCTCTCTCTTTCATGCCCTAATTTGGAAGATCGAAGGGGTGTGGATCACTCGATCATGTTTGCAAGTTGAAGATTGTCCAAAGTAGAAAAGAACTATTCCACCACTGAGCGTGAGGGGTTCCAATGGTGTATGTGCTCCAAAAATATTGACACTATTTACTCGGAGGACATTCCAACATGTATACCGACCATTTCGTGTTGAAATACCTGGTGAATAAGCCTGTGTTGGGGGGCGCATATGCAGATGGCTCTTACTATTTCAAGAATATGATTTCAAGGTCATAGTCAAGACGAGACCCATAAACACAGGACCATATCACTTGTCACGAATTGAGATGGGCGAGGAACCATCAAATTTGGAGGAGGGACTACCAGATGCACAGCTCTTTGAAGTGCGCGTTGCGAACGGACACTTCGAAGATATAATCCATTTTCTAATAACAGGGACTACACCGAAGGAATACTCAGTCCAACAGAAGAAGGAATTGGTGGTGCACACAACAAATTTTTCTGTCATCGTGGGGCACCTCTACAAAATGGGCAATGATGAGATCTTGCGAAGATATGTACCTGCATTTGAACGAGATCAGATCCTCGCAAAAGCACATGGGGGTGCTGCAGGAGGACACTATGCAGGATGCGTGACCGCACAGAAGATTCTTCATGCAGGGTTATGGTGGCCAACCCTGCACTAAGATTCGAAAACGCACTCTAAAGCCTGTGATATATGTCAAAGGACTGGAAAACCATCAGGAAGGGACGAGTTGCCATTAAATCCACAAATTACATTGCGGCTGTTTGAAAAAATGGGCAATCGACTTTGTGGGACCGATCAAACCTCAAGGAAAGACGAGTGCATGCTACATCATCACCACGATGGAGTAACTGACATGATGGCGGAAGCGTAGCCGGTCAAACACTGCACGATAGCTACAACTGCGAAGTTTTTGTTCAAAAACGTGCTGACACAATTTGGCTGTCTGAAAATATTAATGAGTAATCGTGGAACACATTTCCTAAATGAAACCATCAGTGCACTCACAGAAGAGTTCTAGGTGTATCATCAGAAAAGTACACCATACCAACCACAAGCTAATGGGACAGTAGAGGCATTCAACAAAATACTGGAGACTACGCTGACCAAAGTATGTAACATGCAGTGAGACGACTAGGACCTCCACGTACCTGCCATATTATGCGCTTACAGGACAACGTGCAAGAAATTGATGGGACAGACACCTTTCTGGTTAGTCTATGGCATGGAAGCTATCATGTCGATAGAATACATTGTACCTAGTCTGTGAATAGTAGCGCTCATAGGCATGACAGATCGTGAAGCTCCGGAAGAAGGGCTCGCACAATTAGAAGAACTCAAGGAAGAACGGTTTCTAGCCGGATTTCATTAGCAGGTACAAAAACAACGTGAAAAGGCCTGGCACGACTGCCATATCAAGTTGTGCACTTTCAAGGTAAATGACTTAGTGTTGCTATATGATAGTAAGTTTGAAAAATTTCTGGGAAAATTCAGAATGCACTAGCTAGGACCATACGTGGTTAAGGAGGTCACAGACGGAGGCGCAGTCCAGCTAGTCAAACTAAATGGAGAACCCTTCCCAGGCAAAGTAAATGGCAGTCGCTTGAAGCCCTACATGGGTGGGCCGACTATCTGACTAACTAGCTGAAGCACATTCTTCGCGACCTGAGGAGCTGGACCAGGGCGCGGGACTATAAACAGACGTAGCAGATGCCAGTACCAAGGTAAGGACATAATTCTGACACAAATGATTTAGACACAAGAATGCAGAAGGTATAGTTGGCAGCAGCTCAGCGCGCTGCAGACCTCTGAGCATGATCTGAAAATGGGGCTCTTAGGCTCCTTGTCTAACTTACAAGGACCTCTCCCACTTCCAAAGCTTAAATGTTCCCAAGTCACATATGATTAACCAATGCGGGATTAACTATGTGCTTGAAGTAAGGTGTATGCTTATGTTTATTTTAAACTGTTAATGTGTTGTAGGTTCACAAAGCATATAACACTAAATAAGGCAGCAAATTTAATACAACAATAAGCAACAATAATGCTTGTAAATAGGTGTAAGATTATGGTTGTTTAAAACTGTTTATGTGTTATAAATCGCTTTGCTTAGACTAAAATAAAACATATGACATTGAAACAATGCAGCAAATGAGCATCACACATAAGACAACAATTTAACTAGGAGTTCACCCAAAATTCTTGGGCTACGTCTCCATGAGCTCTAGTCAACTCAATTAGGCTCTCTGGGATTATGGCAGCAATCTTTTTACAAACTGTTTGGCTTAAATCCACGGTTTAACATAGAAACAATGGGTTTAGAATGCCCTTCTGTTCCCAGCTCTGAAGCTCTCGGCCTTCTTGCTCTGGCTTGGCTCTTAGTCTCTCGCACTGGCTCTTAGGCTCTCAGCTCTTTGGCTCTGGCTTCTTGGCTCTCTCGGCCTCTACACATTCGTTGTTTTAGCAGCAACTCCAACAACAACCCTCTAAGCTATGAAATTCAAGGCTTTTAAGCCAAACAATGATTGTCTATTCATTTTCCCTCTCAAGCTCTCTGGCTTCCAGCCGCTGTCCTTTCATCTTCCTTCTGGAGCATTTAACAATCATTGCTAACATCCCAAGGTATGGTGGCCACCTGTTCCGTAACGGAATGAACCATCGGCGCTTGAAATCTCCAGAAACAATCGTTCCTTATTTACACAAAGAAACATTGCAAAACACGAGAAAATCTGCCAAAACACTGTTCATCGGACTTCAAATATTCATAAATTTTCCCTATACTTCCATAGTGTTTGCCTTTATGTCGCCTATCGCATCTCCACTGTTGATCTGAGGGCTCTTGATCCAACGGCTAAGATTCACTTCAGGCGACTCTTTTGTACGGAGGTTAACTGCCCGATGAGGGTGGTTTCCTCTCTCCTTAGCCAGGACACGTGGCAGCCAGTGTACGGGATTGGGCGGAGCCCTGCCCAAACCACTTTCCACCTTTGGCCTACCTGAAATTCCGCTTGTATCGTGATTTTCCCTTTTATATTTGAAATACATTAAACATTGGAAAATCCCGTAAAAAGGGCTTTAGACGGACTTGAAATATTGTACATTTTCATTCACAAACCCCTTCGGGTCTGGTTTTCATCGCATCAGTGCTTCCCTTCATGTTTCGTTTAATAAACGAAAATCGTGATTTACATTGAAAAAGTCCTTTTACCGGACTTGAAATATTATATAATCAAGTTCTGAATTCTTATCGGGTCTGGTCTTTTTATTGGCATCGGAGGTCATCGATTGCCAATATCGGCGATCGCAATGTCGCTTGGCCCGGGGTTCTATGCATATGGCATCGCCAATGCCGATTCGTCGATCCGATCATCGGCGATCAATGATCACATGATCGGTGATCGGCAGATCTGGGTCCCGATATCGCATCCTTGTAGGTCTCCGATCCAATTGATCAAATCGGCGGATCGAAGTTTCTTCCGCTTCCACTTAAGTCTGTCCCTTTGCCTTTTTCTGATGTGATTTCCCTTTTTAAGGGTTTTTTTTCCATTTTTAGTGTTTTTGCCTCTTTTTTGAAAGAAATTGGGCATCTTCTGCATGCAATACCTTTTGCATCCTAAGTCCATTTTAGCCCATTCAAGTTGCATTAGATTCAAGAGAAAAAGATCTCTGCAATGTGGCTATTTCTAGGAACTTCCTTGGACTTTCATTTGTCCTCTGTGAGGACCCCTTAGACTTAGGAGTCTATCCAAAATCCATTTTGGATCACACCTTCCCACTAAAAGAACTTTTGGTCTCCAAAAGACTAATATACTGATCTGAACTATACCTGAGAGTAACAATACCCTCTTCTTTTAGCCTCCACACACTTACCTTACATAGTGCCTCTGAACCCAAGTCTCTGACCACTTCCCTTCTTGGATGGGCTAGTCTCCCTGGGAAGAACTGTCTTCCTCCTTGCCTTCCTGCAAAACTTCTACTAAAATGGTCATAGAAGGTGGTTTGAACTTCTTTGCCTTGATCATTGATCCAAGGTGGCTCAAACAAATGTGAAGTTAATCTGCTCCACAAAACTTTCATTTGTACCTGTTTGAAAAGTTGTCAACAACAACTGCTAACAATCAACAGAAACACAGACAACCACTGGATGGCCTAAACTCCTGTTTCAACAAAAGAAATAGATTACACAGCTTGTGAACACCTCCATGTCTTTACATCTGCATACAAATGATGGACTAGATAACAAGCCCACAAAACATGCCTTTAAACAAATGACTCTTCATGTCAAGCATGTAGAAAAAGACCATTAGGACTCTCTTTCCAAAAGATGAAACACTTCATCATTATCTCCATTTGGAGACCAAGTTAACTTTTCCCAAGTCCACATTGCATCACATGCATGTCAAAGCAATCAACCCTACAAGTTAATCACATATACATGTTCAAATACAAGGAAAACATCAACATCCATGTGTCCATGCACATCATGCTCATGCATGCATTTCATCCTTCAACTTTCACTTAAGTACACTATACTTTCGAAGCTGAAATGAAATACAATGTTGCAGAAACAAAGTGTCTCCTACTCAACTTTTCCATTCACCTTCTTGGTATGAACTTGCAACTTGCATCTCATCAACAATAAATGCAAATATATGCATCAATAGACATGCAACCTTAATTGGAAAAGAACTCTAACCATTTCTTACCAATCCATTTCAAAGGTCCTCCCCTTGTCTGCACATCAGCATCAACAAGTGAATCATCCTGAGACACATCATTCATGGAATCTTCCTTTCCATTTCTGCCATCTTCTCCTTCCACTTTCTTCAACTTTTGTGGAAGCATTGTTAGATTCAGAGTCCAACACCTTTCAGCAAGATGCCCTTGCTTATGGAAGTAAGTGCAACACATGTGCATCCTCTTGACAACATGCTTTGCCTTGTACAATGGACCTTTGGCTGCTTGCTTCTTTTCCTTCAAAAGTTTCCTATATGTGGCCATTCTCTTCCAACATCTAGAAACATGATGGTTATCCAAACCACAAAAGGAACATGCAATTCTTTTCCCATGCTTATGTGGAAATTTAACATGCTTTGAAAAATCAAAAGGAATATGTTTAGAACTAGATTTATACCTGCCTCTTTCACCTTTATTGCTTTCATGAGGAGGTGAAGCAAATGAAGAAGTAGCTCCATTTGGAACACCATCAATCTCTTCAAGGTTATCAGAGTTTCCACAACTCTATGGTTCATGTGTGTGCTTCTGAACACCTGCATCCTGCAAATGACGTTTCAAGCCATTGCATTCCTCCTGAGAAAAATCCTCACATTCTACAATGCAACCCCTTCTTGGAGTTGTTTCAATGGCCTTCATGGAAGCTTTGGAACTCTCTCCATAAGACTGTCCATAGCCAAGACCCAAATACTTAGGCCTTTCTTCAACCATTATTGGTTCAACAATACCTTGTGCATGCTTTTCCAAGCCATTTCCTTCATAGCCCATCTTGGACATTAGCTTGGAATCTATGCCTCTAGTATGTTTTTCAAAAGAACCAATATAAGCATTCTTAGAAGAATTTGAAGATAAACTGGAATGGTTTACCTCTTCTTCAAGCTGATACTTGAGCAAGGCTTCTTGGGCAACAAAGTGTTGTGACTCCAACTCATGCATCCTCTTCAGGTTCATATTTGCAATATGAAGTTGCCTCTCCATTTCCTGCAACTTGTCAAAAAGCATCTGCTTCTCTTCCTTCATGGATTTCAACTGCTCTCTAAGTATGCTACTCTTTTTTCCATCCTCATACATTTCTCTCACCTTGTCCATCATGATGAACAAGTCCTGCTTCAAGTCTCCATCAAAGAGTCTTGTGATGAAGAAGGAAGAATTCGAGGATACACTTGAGGAAGTTGTCATTATGCAAATGAACAAAGAACTTCAAACAAGATTAATAAAGAGCTTATTTCAACAACCTTTTGCAACAAACCTCTTGTGCTTTAAGGATTGTCTTGAGGTCCTTTGGGATAGAAGAATGCCTTAAGCTCTTCTTCCTATTTTTCCTTCCTGGACTAAACTATCAGTAGCTTTCCCTTCACCTCTGCAAACTCAGAAAATAGTCAGTCTAAAAAATAAGCATACAATCAACCTCTTACTATTCAAACACCTTTTAGGCAAGTAATCTTTTCTCTGTCAATCAAGCATTCTGATATAACCTTCTTTGAAGGTGAGGTCAATCAATCTCAGGCTCTGATACCACCTGATCTGAAAATGGGGCTCTTAGGATCCTTGTCTAACTTACAAGGACCTGTCCCACTTCCAAAGCTTAAATGTTCCCAAGTCACAGATGATTAACCAATGGAGGATTAACTATGTGCTTGAAGTAAATCGTATGCTTATGTTTATTTTAAACTGTTAATCTGTTGTAGGTTCACAAAGCATATCACAGTAAATAAGGCAGAAAATTTAATACAACAATAAGCAGCAATAATGCTTGTAAACAGGTGTAAGCTTATGGTTGTTTAAAACTGTTTATGTGTTATAAATCACTTTGCTTAGACTGATATAAAACATATGACATTGAAACAATGCAGCAAATGAGCATCACACATAAGACAACAATTTAATTAGGAGTTCACCCAAAATTCTTGGGCTACGTCTCCATGAGCTCTAGTCAACTCGACTAGGCTCTCTAGGATTATGGCAGCAATCTTTTTACAAGCTTTCTGGCTGAACTCCACGGTTTAACACAGAAACAATGGGTTTAGAATGCCCTTCTGTCCCCAACTCTAAAGCTCTCGGCTCTTTGGCTCTAGCTTCTTGGCTCTCTCGACCTCTGCACATTCGCTGTTTTACCAGCAACTCCAACAACAACCCCCTAAACTCTAACATTCAAGGCTTTTAAGCCAATCAATGATTTTCTATTCATTTTCCCTCTCAGGCTCTCTAGCTTTCGGTCGTTGTCCTTTCATCTTCCTTCTGGAGCATTTAATAATCATTGCCAACGTCCCAGGGTATGGTGGCCACCTATTCCGTAACAGAATGAACCATCAGCGCTTGAAATATCCAAAAACATTCATTCTCTATTTACATAGAGAAACACTGCAAAACACGGGAAAATCCGCCAAAACACTATTCATCGGACTTCAAATATTCATAAATCTGCCCTATACTTCCATCGGGTCTGTGTTTATGTTGCCTATTGCATCTCCACCGTTTCTCTGAGGGGTCTTGATGCAACGGCTGAGATTCACTTCGGGCGGCTCTTTCGTATCGAGGTTAACTGCCCAACGAGGGTGGTTTCCTCTCTCCTTAGCCAAGACATGTGGCAGCCAGCATACGGGATCGGGGGAGCCCTGTCCAAACCACTTTCTGCCTTTGGCTTGCCCGAAATTCCGCTTGTATCATGGTTTTCCCTTTTATATTTGAAATACATTAAACATTGGAAAATCTCGTAAAAAGGGCTTTAGACAAACTTGAAATATTGTACATTTTCATTCAAAAACCCCTTTGGGTCCGGTTTTCATCACATCAGCGCTTCCCTTCGTGTTTCATTTAATAAATGAAAATCGTGATTTACATTGAAAAGGTCCTTTTACCAGACTTGAAATATTATATAATCAGGTTCTGAATTCTTATTAGGTCCAGTCTTTTTATCGGCATCGGAGGTCGTTGATCTCCGATATCGGTGATCGCAATGTCACTTGGCCTGGGGTTCTACGTATATGGCATCGTCGATGCCGATTCGCCGATCCGATCATCGACGATTGACGATCGGAAGATCTCAGTCCTGATATCGCATCTTTGTCAGTCTCCAATCCGATCGATCAGATCGGCAGATCGGAGTTTCTTCCACTTCCACTTAAGTTAATCCCTTTGCCTTTTTCCGATGTGATTTCCCTTTTTAAGGGTTTTTTTGTTGTTGCCATTTTTAGGGTTTCTGCCTCTTTTTTTAAAGAAACTGGGCATCTTCTGCATGCGATAACTTATGCCTCCTAAGTCCATTTTAGCCCATTCAAGTTGCAATAGATTCAAGAGAAAAAGATCTTTGCAATGGGGCTATTTCCAAGAACTTCCTTGGAATTTCATTTTTCCTCTGTGAGGACCCATTCGACTTAGGAGTCTATCCAAAATCCATTTTGGATCAGCGCAGCAAGGGACCAGTTGGAGGGACTCCACGCCAAGATCGTCGCGCCAACTGAGTGACTCGGAGACAAGTCACGATGTTTGTGCTGGGGGCCTGTTTGGCATCAGATCCCCCCATAGCATGTTTTTGGGCTCAAAGCGTAGGTTTTGGTCAAATGTATTGTAAGACTCTGCGAATTGCGGGTGTGGAGTGCGAAGTATAGGTTGAGTTATAGGGTTGTCCGCCCTAAGTTTTGTAATGTAATGTAATGTCATGTCAGCCTACCCATGGTCCGTGGACCATGGGATTGTATAAATAGAGCGAGGCTCTAAGTTGTAAAGAAGGCGAATTGGAGATAGATGAGCACGAATGGTTCGAGTACAGAAAGAGTCTAAGTGCTTTGGGTTGTAGTAGTAGGAAGAGGATCTGGAGCTGAGTGCACAGAGGCCTAGTAGAGTCCGCAGTTGAGTTCGCAGACCCCTACAGCTGAGTGCGCAGGGCGGTGCCGGGTCTGTAACCTTGAACGAAGAATAATAAAGGGAAGTTGATTCCAATTTCTACGTATCTTCTTTTGTATTATGTTCTATGCATTTATATTTTTTTCTTATCACGCACACTTATGTGAATGTTGAATATACTATTAAATATCACTAGACTTACACAGATAAGTTAAGTAATCAGAGAACAACCGGTTAATAGTAAGGAACGTGGATAATAGTATGGATCGCGCACTGAGTAGGGCTACACGAAGGCAGCATCAGAGGTTGCGAGGGACTAATAGATGCACATAGCGATGTGAGCAGAGGGTTATCCTGCGGACCACCGGAGCTCATCAGACATCCCTAGGGTGCGAAAACCTGGTTCTGGCACCCTCCCATACTACTTCAGGTGAGACCTCAGTCCGCGCTCCATGGACTGTTGCCGAAAGGGCCAGTAGTATCAGGATTTGTTTGGCTAAATCACCTCTGAACCTAGGTCAGGCCCATACAATCCAAAAGCAATGGCTATCTATCTACTAGAAATGTGCCATGCGCTGAGGAAGCTTCACTAGAAGAGGAAATTGCACAGTTGGCTAAAGAAAGTAGTAGAAGTCAAGTGACTTTGACCGAGGAGAGGCTTAATGCACTATGAGAGGAGAGAGACATTGTACAACGTACTTTTATTTTGCAAAGTGCCACTAGAAATGCTTCATGCACTAAACAAAGTATAATTTATCAAAACTCAATGGAGTAAGTCAGTACAAGCAAGAGGGGTTATGTGACTATGTTTTGAAGGTTTTCAATGTGCATCCATAGGATATGACATTAAGAAAGACTCATTGCACAAGTCTAGGAGGGATAGATTTCATCAATAAGGCTCATGAATAGGTAATGCTCATCACCTGATGAAGGATTGAAGATTTCAAAACTTGCATTGGGCAATAGGACGAGGAAGAGCTCCAAAATTGCTAAGTGTGGGATCAGTAGATTAAGACAGGGAAAAGCATCCAGAAAAGACTTAAACATAGATCACACACATGAATTCCATCAATATAAGCCAAGGGAATGCACATGACTCATGAACAACAATCACACCTTGAAAGGAAAACAAAGAAACACTTATTTCTATGTGCAACAGTTGAGACACACACTACGACACTTAGATACAAGTTGCTACAAAAGTGTCAATTGTGACCAAAAAGTGCACTAAGATGTAGGAATGTGTATAACACATATTCTTATTATATGTAGGACCACATAATGTAGAAGAGTGAACTAGAACTGCCTCTAGTGATGTACAAAGGTGTGACAAATACAAGAGTGAAAATAGTTAAAAGTGACACTTGCAATAGTAATAAAATGTGAAAATAACACTTACAAAAGCTAAAGAAATTTAAAATGACACATGCCAGAGAAAAGATAACATGAAAAATCCAATTTTTTAAATGAAAACAAGAAAAAATGATAGTCATGAACAAGAAAGCGACACTTATGAAAGCAAAAGTGCACAAAAGTGATAGTTGGGAAAACTCACTAAAATGTTGAGACAAATACAACTAAATGTGAGAGGGAGACTATCAATGTAGAGTGCGCAATGACTATTAACGTAGGTTGAACATTGTACATGCATTATCTTGATGGATTGCACTATGCCTGTCTAAGCTTGCAGAAGATGGGTGTGCTTGTGAATTCATCAATAGTTGAACATGTGTGAGAAAGTGACTTTGACACTTAGAATATGAGAAGAAGAATGAAACACTTAGCAAACATCAATTGACGATGAAGTGACCATGGAAAAATAGATCATAAGATCCTTAGTAGGCTCCAAAATTCAAGTGTAGGCAAAATTTTGAAGGGTGTTGATTGCAGCGTTAACAATTGGCGACACACTGGTAAAACTACAACTTCACTGTTTAGGTATTAAATTTAAGTGTAAGGTCTCAGTGTTTCAAGAAGTATTGATTCTCCATGTAGATTTTCCCGACATTTCCACTTATCTTGGTTAAGGATATAGTCTCTTATTTTCCTTTCTCAGCTTCGAACACATTTACAAGACTAGTCATAATTCAATTGTTTCAATAGGGGAGAAGGATATAAGTATACTAAGATTTTGATAATCATAGTTAATCACGTTCCCCGATGTTTCTCTTCTTCCAGCAAGTCTATTCAATACCTTGACGAAGTCACTACAAGAACAAAAGCATCGCTTCCCTGCAAACGTGCCTGTTTAGTACCCTAGCGAAGTTACTTGCTTCACCTCTTTTTGTAGGAATAATTTCTCTTCTTTCACCCTTTATTTATTTATTTATTTATTTTAATGTGCTTAGGAACTTATTTATTTACCAAGGGCAGAAGAGGGATCTCGACTTATCAAGAGAAGGAGAGGTTGTTCCTTCAGAGACGGTTATATATACCTCTAATATTTATTTTCTCACTATTGATCCCCCCTTTCCCTTCTCTATTTGAATGGATCAATATGTAAAACATCATGCAATTATAATGCTAAGTTAAGGAATGAATATCCTAGAATAGATACGGGTGTCATGGTTTTTCTAAAGGCTTTCCATTTGAAATGATCATATTTTCCATTCATACATCATTGACTTCATAATATATGTAAACCCAAATAGAGAAGAGGTAACATATTAGCCAAGAGTTGTTCATCATCACAATTTCCCTTTTCAAGCTTTTCCACATTGTCTTTTGAGCCAAAAGAGAGAAGTTTTCATGAAAAGTATTATTAAAAAAACATGGAAGAAAAGACATTAAAAACCATGAAACAAAATCAAAAGAACAAAGAAAATGGAGGACTGAACTAAAAGAAACATGCAAAACAAAAATAAGAAAGCAAAGGAAATACTAAAGAGAGTAAGTGCAAGATGAGTGTACAAGGGGACCTAAATGCAGTTATACCTACCCTTAACCTAACCATCCAGAAGGTTAGCGCTAAGTGTAATGAAATTTCCAATGTAACCACCGTAATTACTGACATGTAATCACAAAGCTATTAGTGATTAAAACCGATAAATAATAATGTGCAATAGAGAAGATAAGAAATTGAATAGTTTGCACAAAAAATAGGTGGTCTTTCTTGGGTGCAGAAATATGTGCCATAATAACTAACATTCATTGACCTGCAACCATACATTTTCAATTAGCACAACTATCAGACAAAGCTTGATTTTCTTTTTTGGATACATACACATCTTTATTTTCCTTATTAGCAAACATCAAGAAAGATCAAAGCTTGTTGTTAGCATAAGGTTTTGCTAAGTAAGATGCTTGCAACCAGTCATAGATTGGATCATAGAATTCAAAAACATCCTCTTGAAACCCCTTAAACCCTTTAGAAGATGAGTTTTCAATTAATGGCATGGAATTAGGATGAGAATATTGAAAGGTAAAATGAATCTGATCATATTCAGAAGGCTTGTCAAGGTAGTGAGGACCTGACATAACCATCAGTGAAGACTAAAGTGCCTCAACCACTTGAAAAGTATATGAATAGTTGGATGATAAAACATAAAGATAAATCTATGCAAAATAACTATCGTTAGATACACTAGTGGGAAAATCATTGGTCAAATGATAGTTGTTAGGACTAGAATTATGATAAAATGGATTGATTAATGCATGAGATTCGTGGTTAGTGAACAATAAAGATAGACCAATTTGAACAGCTTTGCAAATGCTTTGAACCATAGAATCATCTTCCTTGCATGTGAAATGTTACCAACAATGTCCTTGTAACTGGTTACGAACTAAATCAACATCATAATCATCGAAATAATTTAAAAAGAATGTTATTGTAGCAAATACATAAAACTAGTCAAGATACAATAGGTAAGCATGTATATCAGATAGAGGAACTTTACTTACATAAATCAAGCATTCACTAACACCAAAGACGATATCTGATGCCATGAAGAAAATGATTAGCATTATAATATTGACAAGAAAAAATAGGAGCTGACTATTCTCAAATGTATCGGATAGGTATGCATCCTTCAGCCAATGATAATATTTAAAAGGATCAGCTTCACAACTCTGTGTATTCACATAAGGCATAAAATCCAAACCCAAGTTCGATATAAGATATTTGCATGAGGATGATTCAACTTAAATATAATGCTCAATCCAATCAAAAACCAAATATTGGAAGTTAAAAGGGCTATATCCAAAATACTGAAGATCTTCCAAGAAGGAATTTGTGTTCAATGAAAGCATGCAAAGGAAAGAATTTTGCGAGAAAATAGAGATCTGACTTAGTTAGGGGATCTTATGATTATTGTGAAAACATGACATAACCATCAACAAGATTTGAAGTGCCTCGAATTATTCACAAGTCTCAAAAATTTCAAGGATTGTAGAATTGCATTGTAAAGATTGAATCAAATCATGCATGGTGTGTGAACAACTACTAACAATAATTTTAGCAAGATCACTACTATCTAGATCATGACCATTTACATCACTTATATGATCATATTTATCAAGTTGAACAAATATATTACCCAAATCATAATATTTTTGTGATTGAACATCTAAGGATGGTTAGATTGGATCAATCTCATGAGTAACTTGAACAGAAGAATTTTATTCATGCAACACTGGAAATGATAAGGAATGGAATGGATACTTGATGAGTGACCTTTTTTCCTTTTCATCATGGATAACCTCACTACCTTTTTTCAATTCAAAATCCTACTCATTAGATAATGATCTTAAAGAGAATGAGGTGTATTCATAACAAGTTAATGGATTACAAATGGTAGGGCACAAGGAATAGTTAGCTAAAGAAGAAGTTTCCATGAGACAATCTTCTTTGCTGAATCATAATTAATGTATATATATTTTTAAGCAAAATATTCTTAGGAAACTGAAAGATCAGTTGGGGCACTTGGGCATTCATCATTCTATACATCAATGTATTCATGAGAATCAGAATGATGGTCACCCAAAACTTTAGGTTGATTAGGAAAATTTATTTCATTTGACTGACTACCAAGGTTAGTAGACTGTAAATCAACTGAGAATTAGTGGACGTTATCTTGACATAGAATGATTTGAAACAAAGAAGAAAGATTGAAAGAATTTTCACCTTTCTACTCCTTTACCTGTGAAACGTGACTACCTTGCACCTGATCACTGTTTGGATTAACAAACTGAAAATATGAAGAGTTTGGAAGAAATTGATCAAGTGGATCATGGGAAAAGAGGTTATGAGAAAGAGATGATTAAGGAATACAAAGATCCCTTGAAGAGGTCATGCTTTCAATCAGATCAGATTCAAGACTCAAACTATGAGTGTCAATATTATGTTGCAGAATCGAGGGATTGGTCTTCACCCTAGGATTCATGAACCATTCCAAGTTTTCCTCCATCAGATCTAGGTCATCGAAAGTGGAGACATATCAACTGTTGAGAAATGGAAACAAGAAATTCCAATTTAATTTTTCCTTGAATTAAACTAAGAATTAAAATCGAATTATATTCTCATGGCAAATTGTAAATAGTTAATTAAGATTAATTAACTTAAGTAGCTTAGGATTTCGAGTTGGAAGTCTTTCTGAAGTCATGTATATGTTCTCCCTATATTATAGGGGTATAGGAAGGGTTAAGTATGAGTTGTAATTTACTAAGTTAAGTTCAGTTAAATTAGTTCCAAACTATTTGAGGAACTAATTGTGACTTAACAGTGAGTTGGTGCACTAATACATTAACTAGTTCTACTCCACTTAACTGAAGATTCCCTCATCAAAAGCTCATGCATGTCGATTTTGAGAAAGACCCAAATGAGACTAGAGTGCAGGGACAGTGTACTATTAGTTGTATGATTTACTGAGTTATATAGATCATGCATGCAATGAGGAACTGAACCTTCAAGGGATTGCGGAGTTTTGGATGCACTAGTTTCCCATTAATATGGGCTAATCAACCATAGGAATTGTACAAGGAAATAAGGGCTTGGAGAGCTGGATTAATGGCTAAGTGTTGGCCAAGGGTTTTCTTGTGAGGTGGAGATTGATTTTACTGAGTGTTGGGATTGTTATTGTGAGAAAAAGCATTGTATTATCACCTTGGATTTCTAATATATGCAATACAGATAGTGCGGTTTTGAGTTGTGGCTTTCCCTGTATATTTATTGTGCTATGTGTATTTGATTATCTTCCTCTTGTCAATTATTATTTTCATCAATCTATTGGCTTCAGCTGAATAAAAGTAGAAGTAGATCATTGTCCTGTGCTTTAGTACATTGCACGATCTTGTGAATCTACAATATTTCTACATGGTATCGGGGCAGAGAATGGTATACTAGAGGAGATTTCGAAGTTTTGAGTTTAGGGCTACAGGTGAAATTGGAATTTTCATTTCATACTTCTAGATCGGCAGATGACGTTCTACGGTTTGCCGCTCAAGTATGCCTTGGAAGGAAACTCGAATTTTATAGCTTGGAGGGACAGGATGGAGGCTGTGCTAGAAGATAATGGCTCCAAGGAATTCATTGATCAGTAAGTTCCTAAGCCAGCAACATCAGATGCACAAAATTTGGCCAAATAGAAGAAGTGTGTGGCGAAGGCAAGGCGAATAATCCTTGAGGGAGTTTGAGACCACATTGTTTGGCATGGAATCCCTCCAAGGCATGTTTTGGGGCTCAAAGCCCAAGTTTTGACTGAATCTTTTTGTAAAAGCTCTGCAAATTGTGGGCGTGGGGCGCAAAAGAATGATAGAGTCACAAGGTTGTTTGCCATAGTTTGTAAAGTAATGTCAGCTAGATAGGAAGTAGAAGAGAGGCATGGGAAGTCTAAGTGATTGAGCGCAGGTTGAAGTGTGTCTTTGGGTCATAGATTAGGAGAAGGCTCTGCAGCTAAGTGCGCGGACCCCTGCAGCTGAATGCATAGGGCGAATCGAGTCTGTAACCATGGAAGCAATTAATAAAGAGAAGTTTTGATATAATTTTGTGTATCTATTCTTGGGTTAATAAATGATTGATATAACTTGCAAATATATTGTTTATTTACTGTGCACACATGTATGAATGGTTTATTTTGTTAAGTATAACTTAGAGCACTCAAGCAGGTAAAGCTAATTAACTAACACTGAATACCAGTAAGGTCTTGGGCAATAACACAGAATGCGATGCTCAGCCCCTGGGTAGGATTGCACAGAGGAAGCACACCAGGCCGCGAAGTCCAGGAAAGTACGTGAAGCGACCTGCGCGTAGGGTCAAACCGCGGACCGATCGAACTCATCAGACATATCGAGGGTACAGAAACCTAGTTCTAGCACCCTCCCATACTACTTCGGGTGAGACCTCAGTCTGCGCTCTGCAGAATGTTGTCGAAAGGGCCAGTAGTACCAGGATTTGTTTGGCTAATTAACTCTAAACACGGGTCAGGCTCCAACAAGCCAACAAATGGTTCCATTGCCAAGACCAGGATCTGCATAGAGATGTATGATGTCGTACCACTGGAATCTGACAAAGAAAGGAACTGAAGATTGGTTGGACAGAAAAATTCACGGGTTCACGACGCAGGAAAATAGGAATCTGCGACTATCGAAGGAAGAGTTGCTAGATTGCTACTTGTATATGGAGATACACGAAATTTTCTTGGCATCCTTCCCCACTGAGTTGTACGAGTGGATCGCGAAGCTAGCAGACAATCAAGGAAGGTGTAGACTCGACAAACCTATTGTGTGGATTCCAAAATTGGTGTGCAGACTGGAAGCATCGAAAGATAAGATCACGCGCAGTATGGATCACTAGCTCGATCGAATTATAGGAGGATTTATCACCAAGTTTGTGGTCAGTGATAGCGAGGCGGAACAACGCTTCCTCAAAGGACCACGAGGTAAGTACGTTAAATCTTTGAACACTTGGATTAAAATGCTACTGTGTGAAAAACGTGTTATGTGAATAAATTGATGTTTGGGGCTACGCAAAGTGGGAGGATCTATAGAAATGAAGGTAGCGCAAAACAAGAAACTAGCCCCTTGATTTCACCTCTGCGAGAAAGTAAGGAAGAGCTCACGAAGGTTTTGTTTTGGGCAAATTTAGTGTTCTTCAAACGCCTAACCCTCTAGACCTAGTAGCTAGTCTAGAAACAACAGACAAAGTAATTCATCACTTTTCCTATAGTTAATAGATAAGACAAAGAATAAAAAAGGTACCAACCTATAAGTTTCGCTTGATCCCTCTCTCCTTTGATTGATTTCTTCACTCCTTTCCATACTTAACTCGCTTGGAAAGTACCTGCACATAAGCTGAGACAGAAACCCATCAAAGCATACAATAATGACGATCTATTAACTAAACATATCATTGAATCAAGAATATGATATACATCATATAAACACATGAATGGAAAAAGCTTAGAATTCTTTATTGATAGAAGGAAAGATTACAACCCATGTAGATGCATGCTCGATTCAGTGTCATCCTTCCAGCTTCAAACCCTTCTCTCCTCATGAAGCAACATTTCGACATCATTACAATACTCTTACTAATCTCATTCAAACAACATTTCCTTAGCTCAAGAAATTCCAACCTAGACCAGCCTTTGAATGCTTGGTCAATTTATAGATGAATGGAGGAGGTTAAGCCATTAATGGCCCTCATGAATGATTTGCCAAAATTGGGAAGTGGTTCTATGGAGGAAGGGATAATGGATTAAGGTTCATTCATCCTCTTCCTCATCCAAAAGTGAGCTCAATCCATCTAGAAACTTCCAGAAGCATCCATTGGATGAGGAATCCAATGGATTCATTTCAAAAATTCGATGAATCTTGCTCAGCGTAGGTGAAACAAAGGCTAGGTGTGATGCATAGCACCCAGACAGTGTAGTTCCTACAATGCATTGCATCTTGATAGAATGCTCCCTGCGCTGATCTCCTTAGGGACATTTTTTGGATGAATGGTGACATGAAACTCTTGGGAGGCAAGCATGATGTAGGTTGACTTCATTAGGGAATGAAAACAACTGAATTATGGATTGATGAACCCTAATAACATGGATTTGGAAGCTGGGGTTGATGTGCCCAAATTGACCTATAACAGTTTCCCCCCTAAAGCATGAAGTCAAAAATAAACATGTCGAGTGAGATGCTTTACCACTTGGAGAGAAGGTTTCGAAACGGAAAGAGACCTGAATCAGTTACAATACATATATCATGATACTTTGATTTTTTCTCACAATTTCTAACTGAGGGAAGGCATACCCATGGTCAGCTTTTAAACTTTCATTACATGTACAAATATAGTCGTCTACAAATATAGACCCATGAATGGATGACCATGAATGTAAGGCCATTGTACATCTGATATAGTACTCCTGAAAATATAGCGCAGCCTGGATGGATGAAATTAGATCCAGGGTCTTCAATCTCATCCAATCTTTCACTCAACGTACAAGTCTAACCATGTGAATAGATGATTTGAAGTCAAACATGGAGAGACATCGTCTGATTACCAGCCAACGATGTAAGTCGTTAAGAGACGCGAGAGGAATCACTGATAATGATAATGACCCTCAAGGTACTGTAGTAAATTTCGCATGGTGTGAATAAATGATTTGATCTCGAATACTAAACGAAGTCTTTCGATCGAAGGCCATTGATGTCAACCTATCACCGAAGCAATAAACCTGCCATTGATGTATGCAAGCCTCAAGGTACTAAAGGGGTGTTTCTAAGTCAACTTCTTAGATGATGTGCTGATGTCAACAAGAAGCGACTCATTGCAGGAGGGCCTTGATGTATGCCACATCAATGACACGAAACAAGGTAAATGATTTTGGAGATTTGATATCGACTAACAACACAAAGTTCAGGAATGGCAGGCATGAAAATGAAGGTTTACTGTATTATGAAGGATGAAGTTTTGAACTGAATGACTTCTCTTGAACATATCGGCGACACTGAAGTGAATTGGCAGCATTGACCCAAAACAAAGTGATGGATAGTATGATAGACCAACGGTGTGATAACCATCAAGCTGAATGACCCAACCCACATAGTCACAATGATGAGGTGAAAGTGTCATGTTAAAGAGCGACCTGCTACCATAAAGTGTTCCCAGCTTTTTCCAATTTCCCTAGTCATTTCTGACCAGTACCTCTTTATTTTTAATCTAGCTTGAGGATGCTAACATATTCTTGTTTTATAATTCCACCCTTCGGGTGAATCCATCGCTCTTTTATGTTTTAACGAGTCTAGCGAAGGTGAAACTCAATCTTGTCTAGATGGACAAGTTTGTCGCTATTTAATGTTTTTAATGAGTTTAACGACAAAGATAACTCGGTCCTTTTCACATTTAGAGAGTCTGAAAAGGGACTAAAAGGAAACTCCAAAAGTTCTTTTTCGTAAATTTGTCTCTCAAGTCCGAAAAAGCATAAAACAATACAACAGAGAATATCGTTTCCAATCCTTTAACAAGCTGGAAAAGACAAGCGCTCGGCATTATTTTCATATTTAGAGAGTTTGAAAAGAGCTTAAAGAGGACTCCATTTGAGGAACGAGTGGTGTCTAGGGTAGCAATTGGTTCCGGTGATGTTGGAACTTCTCAACACATATTGATTTATGTGAAGAGGATAGCTAATAATACCACTCATTACAACTGTTCCTCAAAATGGGTAAAACAACCAAGTAAAAGTGTATGATCAGCCAAAGAGATGGTGGCAATGGGATGAAAACAACCAAGGCTCATCTAACAAAAAGGTTGATAGAATGGCAATCACGAGGGTTAAACTGGAAATGGTTTCGTTTTTAGACAAGCTTGAACCATAGGGAATTGTGCTTGGATTCAGTTTCATGTTTATACAAGCTTGAAATGAAAAACTATGCTTGGATTCAGTTTCATTTTATACAAGCTTAAATGAAAAAAAAAACCAAATTTAGTGTTCTTCAAACACCTAACCCTCTAGACCTAGTAGCTAGTCTAGAAACAATAGACAAAGTAATTCATCGCTTTTCCTATAGTTAACAGATAAGAGAAAGAAGAACAAAGGTACCAACCTATAACTTTTGCTCGATCCCTCTCTCCTTTGACTAATTTCACCACTCCTTTCCGTACTTAACTCGCTTGGAAAGTACCTGCACACAAGCTGAGATAGAAACCCATCAAAGCATACAATAATGACGATCTGTTAACTAAACATATCATTGAATCAAGAATACGATATACATCATATAAACACATGAATGGAAAAATCTTAGAATTCTTTATTGATAGAAGGAAAGATTACAACCCATGTAGATGCATGCTCGATTCAGTGTCATCCTTCCAGCTTCAAACCCTTCTCTCCTCATGAAGCAACATTTCGACATCATTACAATACTCTTACTAATCTCATTCAAACAACATTTCCTTAGCTCAAGAAATTCCAACCTAGACCAACCTTTGAATGCTTGGTCAATTTATAGCTGAATGGAGGAGGTTAAGCCATTAATGGCCCTCATGAATGCTTTGCCAAATTGGGAAGTGGTTCCAGGGAGGAAGGGATAATGGATTAAGGTTCATTCATCCTCTTCCTCATCCAAAAGCGAGCTCAATCCATCTAGAAACTTCCAGAAGCATCCATTGGATGAGGAATCCAATGGATTCATTTCAAAAATTCGATGAATCTTGCTCAGCGCAGTCGAAACAAAGGCTAGGTGCAATGCATAGCACCTAGACAGTGTAGTTCCTGCAATGCATTGCAACCTGATAGAAGGCTCCCTGCGTTGATCTCCTTAGGGACATTTTTTGAATGAATGGTGACATGAAACTCTTGGGAGGCAAGCATGACGTAGGTTGACTTCATTAGGGAATGAAAAAAACTGAATTAGGGATTGATGGACCCTAATAATACGGATCTGGAAGCTGGGGTTGATGTGCCCAAATTGACCTATAACAGGTTTCACCCAGAAGTATGATTAATTTGATAAAGCAACGAATTTTGTGCATACCACTCCCACCTACACCACCGCCAGTTTCACCATCTTCAACGCTGTCTTTGCCCACACCACCTCCGCCACCACCACAGTTCAATATGGCAAGCGCGATAAAGTTGCCAGTGTTCAAGGGAGTAGGGAATGAAGACCCATACCAATTTTGGTTTGTGGTAAAGGCTGTATGGGAAGCGTAGGGAGTCACGGAAGACAATATAAAGAAGGCAACGCTGGTCAACACTCTACAGGATCGCGCACTGACGTGGTACATTAAGCATTCCAATGACAATCCGAATGTAGGGATTGCGGATATCCAAGTTGTGTTGGACAAAGAATTTAGCAAGCCAAAATCAGAGACACAGTTGATCATTAGATTTAAGGAAATCACAATGCTTCCCAACGAGACCCCCTAAGAGCTGGATCAGAGACTGAAGTGTACAATTCGTGAAGCTAATATGACATTGACAGATGGGCAACACCGCACATGGTTTGTAGCATTGCTAACGCCGCATCTAGGGAATGTGTTGTCACAATAGAAGCTAACCACTCAGGTCGAGGCGATGACACTGCATGAGATCCCGATACAAGATCCTAACCTAGGAGTTCAACAAATCCACACACAGTTGAAAAACTTGTTCCTTGAGATGCAGAGTTTGAAACAAGATAGAACGGCTCGCCTGGAAGCGTGCGAGGAGGTATGGTGTGTAAAGTGGAAAGGCTAGGGACATGACAAGGACCATTGTCCAGTGTTCGTGAATTACTTGGTGGGAGGAGGACCAATGCCATTGAGACTCGAGTGCACCTACGCCTCATGACAGAGTGCCAAAAACTTGGCAAGGGGTATTTAACCACTTGGACTACCTATCCAAGCTATCAAGGCAATAAACTTATGAACATGTATGTATTTATAAGAACATAAACATGTTCATATGTGTATGCATTCTTGCACTCCTTTTTATCACTTGTTTGACCACCAACTTAATATAAATGACTATGATAAAATTAAATCATAAAATTTTAATATTCAATAAATTTAAATTAGGAAAAAAATAATAATAATTTTATTAACCAACTTTTAAAAATGGTAAAAGAAACCATTTATCATCAATCCTACCAAATTTATAAACAAAACTCCAAAAAATAAACAAAAATAAAAAAATAAGTTGGTTTAATTAATTACCTCAAATATATATATTAATATTTTTAAGTGAATAGGTATGATTTATTTAATAATAGGTTTATAATTTTTATTTTTATTTTAAAAGAAAAAATGTATAAATAACTTACAGTTAATAATTTGAAAATATTTTTCATTATATACATAATCTAATACATATCAAAAATTTCCAAACTATTTTTTCATTTTAAAATTTATAAAATATTTAAAAAAATTTATCACTTTTATCATTATATAAATGACTAATAAATATTGTACTAATTTTAAATATTTATCAACCATTCTGTACTAAAATACACCATTTAAAACTTAATTTTTTTAAATTATATTTATGCTCTTTAGAACTTAAATTTTGATCATGTCCATAATCATCCAGTAACGTCTACTTGAAAACTTCTTACCTCATAGCCCAAAATACATAGGAAAAAACAAACCCTCTACAGATTTACGTCACATCGATTTTTTTTTGTTGTCATGGCGTCGACGGCGCAGAGCCCCGGGCCGCAGTAGGAGACGTGGATTCCTTATCTCCGTGCCGCAATAGGAAACATTTTTGACGGTCCATAGTTGCGGTCAGTGGTAGGTGACGGTGATTTTGACTAATTCTGACTCGTTGAATCCCCCTTGAGCGAATATCTTTTTCACCGCCACATGGATATCGAGAACTCTTGGCTAATTTTCACCACATGTCTCCTTCACTCCACGTATGTGGCCCCATTCTGTGAAGTGCTTCATATCTTCTTCACGCACTTTCCGCTCCTTTTTGACTCCGTCCTATGCAGGTCACAGTCATGCTGTCGGTACCGACGAAATAATATTATCTAATCGCGTCACGACAAAACGAGATAATATTGTATAAACTACAATCAGATCCACACATTACCATAGGCAGATAGCTTTTAACTTGTGATAATGAGACCTCAAGGTAAAAGATGGAGGAGGACTCAAGAACTGAAACTGGAGAGACGATTGACTGCAACAAGAAAGAGAAGCCATTAGTGCCATTAATATCGAACAGAACAAACTATTCTGAGCTTCCACAACATTACGTCAGACCTCCCACAGAGCGACCGAGGCTGGATGAAGTAGTCCTTTCTTTGGACTCCATACCTCTCGTGGACCTCCAAGGTCTCTCGTGCGATTCTACTAGAGCTGACGTTATTCAACAAATTGGCCGGGCCTGTACTGGATACGGCTTCTTCCAGGTATTTGCTTTCATACTCTTATAACAATTGAATTCGCATTCTTAACTCCACCTATTGTTGTTTGCATATGATTATGTCATGTTGAAGATGGTTCAACATTTTCTTGTTGTATATATTGTTGTGCATGAACAGATAATCAATCATGGCATTCCAGATGCGGTGAGTAGCAGGATGCTACAAGTAGCCGTGGAATTTTTCACAATGCCTGTAGAAGACCGAATGGAATATTATTCCGACGACCCATTCAGCAAAACACGTTTGTCCACCAGCTTCAACATCCACAAAGAAGAAGTCTTTAACTGGCGGGACTACCTGAGACATCACTGTTATCCGTTAGAAGATCATGTTCACACTTGGCCTTCGAAACCTGCTCATTATAGGTAAAGTATTTTGTTAACATCGACTTCAAAGTTCAAGTCAAATAAACATCTTCCTTCTCACATAAGCTCTCTGCACAATCATGATTTAAACCTGAATTCTTTGCATAGAAAACCCCTCCTAACCACTTTGAATTGCATCACTATATTCTACTCTCAATTTCAATAATGTTGTTCACAAAGATTTCGATGATATGGCAGAGAAGTGGCCAGTATCTATTGCAGAGAAGTAAGGGAACTTGCTCTGAGATTGCTGGAGGCGATATCTGAGAGCCTGGGACTAGAGGCCGACTTCCTAGACAAAGCACTAGGAAAGCACGAACAACACATGGCTATAAACTACTATCCCAAGTGCCCCAATCCTGAGCTTACATTCGGTTTACCAGCCCATTCAGATCCCAATGTTCTCACTCTTCTTCTTCAAGATGAGGTGCCCGGTTTACAGGTGCTCAATAATGGACGCTGGATTTCTGTGAACCCCATTGCTAATACTTTTGTTGTTAACATCGGTGATCAATTACAGGTTCCATCTATCTGCTTGGCACTCTAATTAATTAATCTCCTCTTCTGATTTATTTGTCCATTTGTAGAATCCATGATGTACGACGTCGGCACAACTAATGTTAGGACTCAAATGACATATGAGCAGGTTCTGAGCAACGGAAGATACAAGAGTGTGTTGCATCGCGCTGTGGTGAGCTCTTCAAAAGCACGCGTTTCAATTCCCACGTTTTACTGCCCTTCCCCTGACGCGATCATTGCCCCTGCACCGGCATCGATTGACAATGGGCATCCTGCTTTATTTAGAAGCTTCACATACCACGAGTATTACCGAAAGTTTTGGGACAGACAACTGCAAGGGAATACTTGCCTGCAGTCATTCTCACTTGCTCATCAACAGCAACAAGAATATCCTCAACTATTGGAGCATTCTACTGAGGAGAAGGGGGACCTCTGAAAGCTTGCAGGCATCGAATTATAGTTATGTTTCTCCGTAATAAATTTGGTCTTCCCTGGCATGAGAATTACTCTATTTTCCTTATTTGGTTAGAGAAAAGTGAATTGGTTATATAGGTTTTCAAATTTTTAATTTAATTAATTTTACAAATATTTTAAATATGTGAGAATTATTTTATGAATTATTTTGAAAGTAAATTTAATTTTTAATTGATTAATTAAAATAAAATTGTTATATGAAATTATTTATGGTTTTATAGATATGTGGTATTGATAAGTCATGATATTGGTTTGCAATATGTAACAAAGCTTACATACAAATTAACAAGTTTTGTGCGGAGAGGCAAGTTTAGGATGGATGTGAGAGCGTTAGATGTGAGAGCCTTATATGTGTAAGTGTGAGATGAGTGAGTGTTAGATGGGTGAGTGTAGTGAAAATAATAATATTACTACAACAAAAATAATAGTTAAACTATATTTAATGGAGCTCAGACGTATATGATATTAACCAAATTATCCAAAAAAATTCTCAGTTTAACTCCACAGAATTGTAAATTGAGTGTTTTGTAAAAATAACTCCACGGTCAATTGAATATTCGAATGAATAGCTAGGGAGAAATTCAAATGGATATAAATAATATTACAATGGATATTGTTAACTTCTAAATAGGCCATGGGCCAATACCAAAGAGAGGGAGGGAGCAATAAAGAGGAGGGAAAAAAATTAGAATACCATGGGCTAATACCATGGTTTATCAATACCATGGACCATCTAGGCTTTTGATTATCATATTATGGCTCTAGGCTTTTAATTATTCATTACAATACCATGGGCCCATACATGGCCATTGGTTTATCAATACACATGCCCAAAAACCATAACTTATTTCAAAATCAAAATATTTTACAAATACTTTATTTTAATTTAATTTTATAACATTTTTTAATTAAATCTAAAAGGAAAAAAGATTATAATTACTTTTTAGGTACCTCTAAACCCACCATCCTCGCGACTACTAAAAACATTCCCATAGAGATTAAATCGAGGTTTTAATAAATTAAAAATGAGAATACTTTTATATATACAAATATGAAATTTATATAATATAAATAATATTATAAAGAACGAGGAATGATTTTACCAAAGATCCAAGAAAAGAGAGAAATAAAAGTGACTAAGAATGATAGAGGAAAGATAGTGCATGATTATTTTAAGTTTTTTATTTTTGTATTTTCTTTGACATGATTGATCCAAAATATAGGTTTAATATTTTACAACCAATTATGTTTATTTTTTAATTTAGATACTTTCTTAAATAAAATACAATGGGATCATATTTAAGAGAGAGAGAGTGAGGTAGAGGGGGAATAGAGTGGGGGGAGATAGACATAGAGGTGGGAGAGAGGAAGGAAGAGAGAGGAGGGGGGAGAGAGGATGAGAGACGGACAGAGAGAGAGATGGAATTGGAGGGTCAAAGAGAAGGAGGGAAGAACAAAGATATTGAGAGATAAAGGTCTAGAGAGATAAAGGTCTAGAGAGAGAGAGTAATAAGGGAGAGATGGAGATGGAATGAGGGAGAGAGGAGACCAGGGAAGGGAGAAAAAAAGAGAGTATACAAATAGGAAAGAAGGGGAAGAGAGAGACATGGAGACATAGATATGGAGGGGGGAGAGAGGGAGAGAGCAAGAAGGAGAGAGGGAGAGGGAGATAGTGACAGAGTTAGAGGGTGGAGAGAGAGAGAGTGTGTGTGTGATGGGGGAAGAGACAGAGGGAGGTGGGAGAGGAAGGGAGAGAGAGGAAGGAAAAGAGATGGGACTTGAGAGAGAGGAGAGAGAGAGATGGAGTTAGAAGGGGGAAAGAGAGGGAGGGAAGAACAAAGACATTGAGAGAGGGGGAGTGATAAGGGAGATATGAAGATGGAATGAGGAAGAGAGGAGACGAGAGAAGGGAGAGAAAAGGAAAGGATATAAATGAGGAAAGAAGGGGAAGAGAGATAGAGGGAGACATAGATATGGAGGGGGGGGGAGGGGGAGAGAAAGGAGAGAGAGAAGGAGATAGTAACAGAGTTGGGCAATGGAGAGAGAGAGTGTGTGTGATGTGGGGGAGAGACAGAGGGAGGTGGGAGAGAAATAGAGAGAGAGGAAGGAAGAAAAAGATGGCTTGAGAGAGAGGAGAGAGAGAGGGAGAGAGAGAGAGGGAGTTGGAAGGGGAAGAAATACATAGAAATAGAAAGGTCGAGAGGGGGAGAGAGAGAGAGAGATAGAGAGAGAGTGTGTATATTTTTGGGGTGAGAAAGAGAGACAAGGGGAGATAGAGATATAGATGGAGGGGGGAGAGAGGGCCGAAGAGAGAGGAAAAGAGAGGGATGGAGGAAGAAAGATAGATATGGAGAGGGAGGGAGAGAGAGAGAGAGAGAGAGAGAGAGAGAGAGGGAGAGGAATGTGGAGGGGGAAAGAGAGAGAGAGAGAGGGAGGAATATGGATGGGGAGAGAGAGAGAGATAGATATATATGGAGAGAGTGTGTATTTTTAGGGGCTGACATACAAATATAGATGGAGGGGGTATAAAGAGAGAGAGAGAGGGAAGAGATAGACACGAAAAGGAAGAGGGAGATATAGATAGATAGATATATGTGGAGAGAGAGAGTGCATATGCAGATTGGTATAAATATATAAAGAAGGAGAGATAGAGGGAGATAGAGGTATATATGGGACAAGAGGGAAGAACAGAGAGAGAGAGAGAGATGGTTTTAGGGGTTAAAACATAGAGACAAATAAGGAGAGATGGAGGGAGGTATAGATATAGATGGCAAGGGGGGAAGAGAATAAGATAAAAATAGAGAAAGGGAGGGAGAAGTGGAGAGAGAGATGGAGGGGAAAGGGAGGGGAAGAGAGAGACGGATAGAGGAAGGGAGATAAACACAGAATGAAAGGTTGAGAGAGAGGGAAGAAGAAAGTGACACACAGAGACAAGTACGAACATAGAAGTTAGATCTAGAAAGTCATTAATATTTTAGTTTTTCACTAAAATAGATGTATGATTTCAGTGTAGTTGTCGATTTCTAACATTGAATTTAGTGTAGGTGTTTATTTCTAATCTTATTTAATGCCTTACACTAGATGCATTGATTTCAGTGTAGATGTTGATTTTTGCTCCTATTTGATTTCTTGCACAAAATGCATTGGTTTTAATGTAGATATTGATTTCTAATCATATTTGATCTCTTGCACTAGATGCATTGATTTCAATGTAGATGTGGATTTCAATTTCTAATCCTATTTAATACCTTACACTAGATGCATTGATTTCAATGTAGATGTTGATTTCTACTCCTATTTGATTTCTTGCACAAGATGCATTGGTTTCAGTGTAGATATTGATAGATGTATGATTTCAGTGTAGTTGTTGATTTCTAATCCTTAATGATCACTTGCACTAGATGCATTGATTTCAGTGTAGTTGTTGATTTCTACTCCTATTTGATTGCGTTCTCTCGATGCATTGATTTCAGTGTAGACGTCAATTTCTAATCCTATTTAATACCTTACACTAGATGCATTGATTTTAGTGTAGATGTTGATTTATGGAGTTGTCTTTAGTGCGACTTTTTGGAAGCTTTTACGATGGGTTTTTCTGGTATAATTTCTCTAAAATCCGACAGGAATTTATTGAAATCACAAACTTGATGTGTAATCCTATGCAATCTAAGTGCCCTAGGTGTTTTCCAGGGCATTGAATCCATATATACAGTAAAAAAACTAGTTTAAATAACACAAATCAAGATTTCACCTCAAATTTTTCCACTGGATTCTAGCACCGAAAAACTTTAAAAAGTCACACTAAAGACAACTCCTTGATTTATACTCTTATTTGATTTCTTACACTGGATGCATTGGTTTCAGTGTAAATATTGATTTCTAATCCTATTTTATTGCTTGCAATAGATGCATTTATTTTAGTGTAGATGTTGGTTTCTAATCCTATTTGATTGTTTGCACTACATACATCGATTTTAGTATAGATGTTGATTTCTAATCCTACTTGATTGTTTACACTAGATGCAATGATTTTATTGTAGATAATGATTCTTTATTTGATGCAACTAAATGTATGAGGTACATTAATTGCAAAGTAATTAGATTAATAGTATGTATTGATTTTAGTGTAAGCACATATCTACCCCTTCCATCTATATCTCTATCTCCCATTGTCTCTCCTTATTTATCTCTCTATCTCACCCCCCAAACATACACTCTCTCTCTCTCCAATCTATCTATATCTCTCTCTCTCCATATCTATCTATATATCTCTCTTTCCCTCCGTTTTCCACTCGCTCTCTCTAACACTTCTCTCTCCATATCTATATCTCTTCCTCCCTCCCTATCTTTTCCTCTCTCTTCTTCCCTCTCTCCCTGCCTCCATCTATATCTTTATTTCACCCACAAAACATACACACACTCTCTTAGTGTAAGCACATAAGCATTATTCATGGCGTGAATTGACTTCTTTGTTACAGTAATTCAACCATAAATACAATACTTGAATTTTCATTTTGTATCATTCAAAATTTCCTAAAACCGAAACTATTTGTAATTGGCTACATTCTTATAATTCCTATTTTCCATCATTCAATATTGTTAATCACTTTGCATTCAAACTTCCTAATAGAAAATAACTAATTTGCATGACAATAAGAAGAGTAGAAGAAAATAGTTTGATAGCAATGAATATTGTTTGTAATTGACTATATTCTTATTATTCACATTTTCTATCATTCAACATTGTTACACTGTCACTTTGCACTTAAAATTTTTATTTCATCATTTTTCATCATTCAAGTTACTAAACAGACTCTCTCATCTCAACAAACTGAGGTAACTACTTGCAAAGTTAAATTAAATTGACCAAATTCATCTTAGACATATTTAGCATATTTAAAATGATAAAAATAATTAGATGCTCAAAATTTTTGTATGAACACACACAACTGAAACATACCTAGATTCATCTTAACTTTGGATCTATCAAGCACTGAGAGGGATCAAATCTCTCAAGGTGCAAACCTTTCCTCAAGTTTTGCACTAAAAGAAGAGGTTTTCCCTTCAAGAGATTTGATCTCTCTCATGCTTGATAGATCTAAAGTTAAGATGGATCTAGGGTGGTTGTACTAAAGTAAGTGTAAATCTCCATATTTAAAAATGTTATTACATTTTTTTTAAATGCATATATGTTTAACTTATATATATTTTTTATAAATAATAATAATAAATCTCCAATGAATTGGTAAACGTATATAATAATAATAATAAATCTCGAATGAATGAATTGGTAGAGTCCCCATCATTAAAACATCTTCTCTATATCCTCTAGCTCAAACTCTTTGGTTGAGTGGGCGGAAAGTGATCCCTTCTTGTGGATTTGACTCGTACAGATATTACTAGCGGTCACATGGAAAAATAATAATAAAGTTATTTCGAACCAACAAGTGTGGTTTATATGATTGTGCTAGTGATTATGCGGATGAAAGAGATTTAACCTCCATGCAATATTTTAGAATATTTTTAATAATACACACAAATCATAGATTGAGATTTATCTCCAAAGTAGTTATGCATTTTTTTCCATTTTAATTAAATTAATTAATTAAAAAAATTCATATGAAAAAATGTCATATGATTATTATGTGGATGAGAGATTTAATATCCATGCAATATTCTAGAATATTTACACCTCTCTTTGAAATCAACTCTCCTAGATGCCACCTTGCACCATTCTCCACCTTTAAATTTAATGTTAGATAATTGAACAATAGTCAACCATCAAAATAATAGTTAAATAATATTTAACTATTAACTATTTTCTTTTCAAAGATATATGTGAAAAAAATGTCAGGGTTTTCCTAAAAGATTTCTCTCAGTTTTTCTTTTTTCATTTTCAGGATTCAAGAGTAAGGAATAATGTTGGCTTCTGTTCCAAAGGTATTTATGAAGCTGTTTTGAGAACGTGGCAAAGCGCCTTCCGAAATGGTCTTCGGATATGGTCTTTATTAAGGGCTGGAGTCAGGCCATAGAATGGTATAGTTTGGGACGTACCGGGAACTAAAATGGGTGGCTCGTCTTTCGATAGGCTCCCTCGCTGCATGCTAATTTTGCCAATCTCACAATTGCGCTGCATCCCATGGTTTCCCAGATACTCTTCGCTCAACCAGCACGAGGTTGTTCTCTTTCTCGTTTGTTTTTTCTATAAATTTTGATGCGAAGTTCTGAATTTTTTTTTATAGAAGTTGTTAAGGATCTGCAACGTTCTTGATCGAAAGTATTGAACGCTGATATGATTGCAGTCATTTTGTTGATAAATATTTTGAAAGGTTAAAAGTATTGCAGTGCGTTCTGGAATGGAATGGAAAGTTAACAGATATTCGCAGAGTTTCATTGAACATTTTATGCATTGATTCATCAGATATTTATGCAGAGCAAAGGTTGGTAGGCATGTCTCCTGTGGGTGATTCTGGAATTGCAACTATTTAGATGATTCACTCACTCATTTCACCGACATTTTCACGTAAATAATTTATAGATGTTGGTTTTATTTATTCTTTACTGTAATTTTAAGTATAGAGATTGTCAGTTTCTTTGTTTGTATTCACTGACAGTTCCTACTTGGGTGCTTGAATCTTAACTTTAGATCTATCAATCGCTGAAAGGGATCAAATCTCTCAAGGTGCAAACCTTTCAAGTTTTGCACCCAAAAAAGAACTCTCAAGGTGCAAACCTTTCCTCAAGTTTTGCACCTAAAAAAGAAGTTTGCACTGAGAAATTGATCTTTCTCCACGCTTTATAGATCTAGAGTTAAGATGGATCTAGGCTTGTTATATTCAAGTAAGTATGAATCTCCATATTTAAAGATGTTATTACAATTTTTTTTAAATACACATATGTTTAACTTATATATATTTTTTATAAATAATAATAATAAATCTCCAGTGAATTGGTAAACGTATATAATAATAATAATAATAATAATAAATCTTGAATGAATGAATTGGTAGATTCTCATCATTAAAACATCTTTTCTATATCTTCTAGCTCAAACTTTTTGGTTGAGTGGGCGGAAAGTGATCTCTTCTTGTGGATTTGACTCATACAAATATTACTACTGATCACATGGAAAAATAATAATAAAGTTATAATTTAATTCATTTTTATGATTTTTTTAATTTTAACAACATAAAGTGTTAAACAAAGTCTTTCGGTAGTTTTGGCGGACACGTTTCGAATCAACAAGTGTAGTTCATCATCATCTGGTTTGATTTATACCGAAAGACTTTGTTTAATTCATTATGGATCGTAGAAGCTTGAATACAGGAAAAAAAACATAAGGTGTACCATGAAAAAATGTTTTGATGCTTATCATGGATTGATTTCTCTACAATTTATATGATTGTGCTAATTATTATGCGGATGAGAGATATTTAACTTCCATGCAATATTCTAGAATATTTTTATAACACACACAAATCATAGATTGAGATTTATCTCCAAAATAGTTATGCATTTTTTCCCTTTTAATTAAATTAATTAATTAAAAAAATTCATATGAAAAAATGTCTTATGATTATTATGTGGATGAGAGAGATTTAATATCCATGCAATATTCTAAGATATTTAGACCCGTCTTTGAAATTAACTCTCCTAGATACCACCTTGTACTATTCTCCACCTTTAAATTTAATGTGAGATGATTGAACAATAATCAACCATCAAATTAATAGTTAATAATATTTAACTATTAACTACTTTCTTAAAGCTTTCTCTCAATTTTTTGTTTTTTTTTTTGTCATTTTCAGGATTCAAGAGTAGGCAATAATGTTGGCTTCTGTTCCAAAGGTATTTCTGAAGCTGTTTTGAGAACGTGGCTTCTGTTCCGAAATGGTCTTCTGAAATGGTCTTTATTAAGGGCTGGAGTCAGGCCTTAGAATGGTATAGTTTGGGACGTACCGGGAACTAAAATGGGTGGCTCGTCTTTCGATAGGCTCCCTCGCTGCATGCTAATTTTGCCAATCTCACAAGTGCGTTGCATCCCATGGTTTCCCAGATACTCTTCGCTCAACCAGCACGAGGTTGGTCTCTTTCTCATTTGTTTTTTCTGTAAATTTTGATGAGGAGTTTTGAATTTTTTGATAGAAGTTGTTAAAGATTTGCAACGTTCTTGATTGAATGTATTGAATGCTGATATGGTTGCAGTCATTTTGTTGATAAATATTTTGAGCGGTTAAAAGTATTGCAGTGCGTTCTGGAATGGAAAACTTAAAAGTATTGCAGTGCGTTCTGGAATGGAAAGCTTAAAATTATTGCAGTGCGTTTTGGAATGGAAAGTTAGCAGATATTAGCAGAGTTCCATTGAACATTTTATGCATTGATCGATCAGGTATTTATGCAGAGCAAAGGCTGGTAGGCATGCCTCCTGTGGGTGCTTCTGGAATTGCAACGATTTAGATGATTCACTCACTCATTTCACCCACAGATCGTGCATTCTCAGGTAAATAATTTATTTATGTTGGTTTTATTTATCCCTTACTGTAATTTTAAGTATTTTGTTACTGTAATTTCAAGTATTCTGTTAGAGATTGTCAGTTTCTTCGTTTGTATTCTCCTACAGTTCCTACTTGGGTGCTGCAAGCATTATTTTTATACAATTCGAGGTCTCAATTATGGTTAGTTGCCCACAGAACTATTTCCTTGGGGAATTACTGCATTCCTGCTAACCCAGACTCCTACGAAGAGTATTTGAAGAGCGAATGCTTTGAGGTAGAATCGTCGATTTATGGAGGGGAAATTTCGAATCCTCGCTCAGGTAATTAATAAGGGTTATAAAAAATATTATATAGAGTTATGGGTGAATTGCCGTGTTAGTGAAATTTTAGTTTTGTGTCTTCAATTTTTTGGGATTCTTCCCATCTGTGGATTTTTTTTTGGGATTCTTCCCATCTGTGGATTTACCGAATTGATGCCACGCACACATTTTACCTGTTTATTTACAAGGAAACAGTGGTGAGAGGGCATACACGGGGACTATGCACCTATGTCCACCCCAACGCCATCAGACACAGGTACAGGTTAATCGCTCCTTTAAATTTTCGTTCTTATTTCCCATTTTGTGTTGTTTCAAAATCTTCTGATGCAGGAGCATCCAGCTCCGAGGAGACAGAAGGTGGTTGACTGTCTCATGGAGAGGACAAGAACAAGCAGAGAACACGTGCATAGCTGGAGAGGTTATCACACTTGTCATTTGTTTTTAATTTTCTCTATTATTTGTTTTATTTCCCAGAAGGTCGTTAGAGGCCATAGTGATTGCAAAATTGAGATTTGTTTTAGCTTATTAGTTAACAGTAAATTAGCATCTAGTAAAAGAAACTGATTGGCAGTTGTAATGTTTCTGGTTAGACATTTTAACTGAAAGTGGGAGCAGTTATGCTTCCCAGTTGTTAAAAACAGAGGGATACAAATAGTGAAAAAAAAATTTCCCTCGAAGAGAAAAAAACAGAACCATTCCTATGAAATAAAAAGCAAATTGTTTTTTTTAAAGAACCACTGCTAAAAACAAATTCGTTCATTTATTTATGTTATCTGTGTTAACACATTGAAACAAGAGTACCGGAAGCAAACCATTACAGTGAGCCAATATATGTGAAGAAAGAAAGCTGTAACGAGAGAGCACGCGCTGCTACAGGCGGCTATTCCACACACAAAGGAAGGCGGACAAACAACTTCGACAAACATAACCAGGTAACGCATATACAGTTATTTTGTACCTTTAGAAATACAAGTAATGACTGGAAGTGACAACACAGTAATGTATTAAATTCAATCTATATAAACAAGTGCATAGTTTGAAGTTGTCTGAGCATCATATGCTCGCCGGGGCGAGTCCCTTACAAAACACAACTATTACAAATAAAGTGGAAGCCGCAAACGGCTAACAGAGCCGACAGAAGACCATACGGTTTCATTTGCAACCTACAGAACAGCGAATAGCTACAGACAAGCACTAGACGACAGAGTGGAGCAACGGTCGACCATAACCCAGGTGACTGTAAATTGTTTACAAAAAGAACTTCCATTCCTTAACAAATTTATAAGTGGAAACAACGCCGGAAGGACCCTACCTGATATAAGGCTTGTGGGTTCGGGTTAACTCCAGAAACGCAGGGAGTATAAACCCTCGGCGTCCAGCCCTTGCAGCAACCTGCAAGAATGAGTGCGGGCGTGGATTAGCACAAAGGAAAACGAGAAAAATAAATAAAGCGGAAGGAAACAAACAAGCCTTGGACTGTGGCTCTCACCTGAAGTTGCAGAGGCAGCATTGGAAGAAACCACTGATACCCATAACCTAAAGAACAAGGAACAAACTTGTTAGAGCCTGGAGAAGAAGCAACGACAAAGTCTGGCATCGAACCAGAGCCTACCTTCCAGATAAGGTTGAAACGAAGGAGTTTATTGAAGCGTGGAGCCGGAGAGAACCTATTACAGAACCCATTACAAGTTAAGATTGTGTGCAAAGAAGCCATTCGATGGGAAACGAACAAAGAAACAGCAAATGAAACGTATTAAGGCGTAAAGAACCAACAGTATATCGCTCTCACAGGAATCCCAACGCGCAGACTAGCGAAAGGCCGGAGGAACCAGAGACTTTCAACGCCGGAACAAGAAACTGTAAGCATAAAACCCTCCACAGAGCAGAGCCGGGGTTTAACACAGCAAACGACGAAATGACTAACGAAACCAAGGTATAGCTTAACAAAAGGCGGGAGTGTCAGCCGGACAGAACCCACAGGTGGAGTTTCCCAACCGGTACAGCCGGTTACAAACCCTCCGAAAAATCTAGAGCCTGTACACTTGCATTTACACCAACGTTCAGTCACATTTATTACTGCCCAGTTGACACGGCACGCCACGTTGGAGGGCTGGGCCATCAAAAGTGGTATCAGAGCAGGTTGACAAATAGGAGAAATGGAGGGTGGTAGAGGAGGAAGAGGAAGGGGAAGAGCGATTCGGAGAATAGCAGAAGAGGGACTCCGCGAGGAGATTCGCATTTTGCGAGAAAGATTAGCAGTGGTAGAAGCTGGGGGAAGGAGGAACCCAGCAGATGATAGTGATGAGGATGTGGCAGAACCAGAAGATGAGGTTGAAGGGGTGACACCGGAACTCCGGTTATTAAAGTCAGTTTTGTTGTCTAGTCATAAGCCAAAGCATGAGCTATCCACTTATGACGGAAGTCTGTCTGCAGATGTGTTATTGGATTGGTTAAGCGAAGTGAACAAATATTTTGAGTTTGAGGAAACCAGTGAGGACAAGCAGGTGAAGTTCGCCGCCACAAAGTTGAAAGGACATGCGTCCTTGTGGTGGGACAGCGTTCAGGCGGAAAGGAAGAGGCAACACAAATAGCCTATAAAGAAGTGGGCCCGAATGGAGGCAAAACTGAAGGAAAAGTTTCTGCCAAAAGACTATCAGATCATGTTGTATAGATAGGTGCAGAATTTAAAACAAAGAGGGATGACTGTTAAGGAATTTACAGAAGAATTTTATAAGTTGAACCTGCGAGCAGGGTACGTGGAAGATACCCCAGAAAAGACAGCCCGGTTTGTAAATGGGTTGAGGGGGGAAATCCTGGATGAAATCGATATCCTCTCGCCCAGAACTTTGGATGAAGCTTATCAGTTTGCACTGAAAGCAGAGGAGAAAATTAACAGAAAACAGAATGCCAGGAGAGGAGGCGGAACTGGCAGAGGAAAAGGTAAGGTTTTTGGCAGAGGTAGAAGTGCAGGTTCCAGTGAAGAAGGCAGCAGTTCTAAGTCTGCTGGCACAGTAGAGAGGGACAATAGCACTAGAGGAGGACGACCAGCTCAGCAAGGGCGAGGAAGTGGTCGGGGCAGGGGAACTGTCCAGTGCTATCGTTGCCACAAGTTAGGACACAAGTCGTATGACTGTCCTGAAGGTGAACCGGTAGGTGGAAGAGGAGCTTATGTTGCTCAGCCAGAGGATGCTGAAGCAACACCTCAGGAGGTGGAGAACACGCCAGAGACGGGTGAAGCTTTGGTGTTGAATAAAGTGCTGTTAAAACCAGCAAAGGAAAATGCAGAACCTGACCAGCGAAAAGCTCTATTCCGGACTGTTTGCAAGTCACAAGGTAAGTGCTGCAAGCTGATCATTGATAGTGGAAGTACCGACAATTTGGTGGCAGTAGAGATGGTGGAGAAACTGGGATTGAGAAAGTTGAAACATCCCACTCCATATAAGGTGTCATGGCTGCAGAAGGGACACCAACTGTTAGTTGATGAACAGTGTGAGGTGGAGTTTCAGATAGGCAGATATAAAGACAAAATTATCTGCGATGTTATGCCGATGGATGTCTGTCACATATTGCTAGGACGACCTTGGCAGTTTGACAGAAGTGCAGTTCATGACGGAAAAACAAATTGTTACAAATTTGTCAAAGACGGAATCAAGCACACGCTTGTACCCATCAAGGAGGAAAGTACAGCTGAAACCAGTGGGGTAAAAGCATTGTTGATGGCAGGTAAAGAATTTATAAAGCAGATTGAGGATAGTGATGTGAATTTCGCTGTCATAAGAAGACCAAAAGCAGTGATATTACATACACAGATTTCAGATTTGCCCGAGGAAATCCAAAAGATGCTGCAGGAGTTTGGAGACATTGTGGTGGATGACCTTCCGGATGAACTTCCACCCAGGAGAGGTATTAGTCATTGCATTGACTTTATACCAGGGGCAAGTCTGCCAAATAAAGCAGCTTATCGTATGAGTCCTAAGGACCATGAAGAAATCAGGAAACAGGTCCAGGAGTTGTTAGACAAAGGATTGATTAGGGAGAGCATGAGCCCCTGTGCAGTACCAACCGTTTTGGCTCCAAAGAAAGGTGGAGAGTGGCGAATGTGCACGGACTCTAGAGCCATTAACAAAATTACGGTTAGGTACAGGTTTCCCTTACCGAGAATGGACGATATGATGGACTGTTTGAGTGGGGCGGCTTATTTCTCGAAAATTGACTTGAAAAGTGGATATCACTAGATCCGAATTCGGGAAGGAGATGAGTGGAAGACAGCTTTCAAGACAAATGAAGGCTTATATGAATGGCTGGTGATGCCATTTGGGTTGAGCAATGCTCCCAGTACGTTCATGCGCTTGATGAATGAGGTACTGAAGGAATTTATTGGGAAATTCGTAATCGTTTACTTGGATGATATTTTGATTTTTAGTAAAACTAAGGAAGAGCATTTCAGACATGTTTGCAGTGTGTTGAGGAAGCTGCAGCAAAACAAATTGCTGATCAATCTGAAAAAGTGTACTTTTTTTCAGCGGGAGTTAGTGTATCTGGGTTTTGTAATTGCAGAAAATGAATTAAAGATGGACCCAGAAAAGGTGGCAGCTATAGTTAGCTGGCCTTCTCCGGGGAGTTTATTTGAAGTCCGCAGTTTCCACGGACTAGCAAGTTTTTACAGGAAATTCATCAGGAATTTCAGTGAGATCTGCGCACCTATGCTGGATACGATTAAGAAAACAAATCAGCCTTTTCACTGGACTGAAGCAGCGGAAAGAGGTTTTCAGATTTTGAAAAGGAAGATTACCGAAAGGCCGATATTGAGGCTGCCTGACTTCAACAAACCCTTTCAGGTTCGTTGTGATGCCAGTGGTGCGGCCATTGGGGAAATACTAAGTCAGGAGGATAGACCAGTCGCATATTTCAGTGAAAAGCTGAACGAGAGTAGACAGAAATACTCAACCTATGACAAAGAATTCTATGCAATTATACAGGCGTTAAAGCATTGGAGACATTATCTGTTGGGTAATGAATTTGTTTTGTTTACGGATAACTCTGCATTACAGTACATTATGCAGCAACATAAATTGAACCATAAGCATGCAGCATGGGTAGAGTACTTACAGAATTTTACGTTTGTACTAAAACATATTAGTGGGCAAGCAAACAAGGTGGCAGATGCGTTAAGTAGAAGGATTCTACTCTTACAGGAAGGTACGATGCAGGTTTTAGGCTTTGAACACCTGAAAGAGCTGTATCAAACAGATGTCGATTTTAAGGAAGCCTATGAGGCTTGTCAAAACCCTCTGTTAAGGAACAACAGTCTGTGGTTGGACTATAATTTACAGGAGGGATTGTTGTTTAAGGGAGGACAGCTGTGTATTCCCAACTGCTCTATGCGAGAAAACATTATTCAGAAAAAACATAGTGGAGGTTTGGCTGGACACTTAGGTATAGATAAGACAGTAGCACAGGTACGACATTTCTATTTTTGGCCAAAATTACAGCGGGATGTACAAAGGTATGTGAGTAGGTGCAAGGTTTGCCAACTGGCAAAGGGACACAGTCAGAATACAGGTCTGTATTTACCATTACCCGTTCCGAACCGACCATGGGACTCCGTCAGTTTAGACTTTGTTCTGGGTTTGCCTAAGACACAGCGGGGTTTCGATTCAGTAATGGTTGTGGTAGATCGTTTTTCAAAAATGGCGCACTTTGTACCTTGCAAGAAGACCGGTGATGCTACTTATATAGCACATTTGTTTTTCACTAAGATTGTTCGATTACATGGGCTTCTAAGGTCCATCATCTCCGACAGGGATGTAAAGTTCACCGGTCATTTTTGGCGAACCCTGTGGAAAAAGTTGAACACCCAGTTACAGTTCAGCTCCGCCTATCATCCGCAGGCTGATGGCCAAACGGAGGTTGTAAACCGGAGTTTGGGGAACTTGCTTCAGAGTTTAACAGGTGAGAATTCCCGGACGTGGGACCGTGTACTAGCTCAGGCGGAATTCGCATATAACGATTCACCTAATCGCAGTACTGGTTATAGTCCTTTCTAGATTTTGTACGGCATGCATCCACGCGGAGTGCATGAATTACGAGATTTGGGGAAGCTCGAAAAACGAAGTGCTGATGGAGAAGATTTCGCCCAAGCAATGAGTAATTTACATGAGCAAGTAAAGCTGAAATTACAGGACAGCAGTCAAAAGTACAAACAGCGGGCTGACTCAAAGCGCCGAGAAGTTCAGTTTAACGTTGGGGATGAAGTCCTTGCATATTTACGAAAGGAGCGATTTCCGAAACGGGAGTACAACAAATTGAAGTATAAAAAGATCGGTCCCTGCAAAATCATTCGCAAATTTTCTGCGAATGCTTACGAGCTGCAGTTACCACCAGGGATCGGTATTTCTCCCATTTTTAACGTGGCAGATCTGTTCCCTTATGTCGCTGATTCGAGAGACGATACAGCAGCGAAGCCACCGCGGGACACCAGTTGTGAGGAAAGTTCATGGATGAGGCAGATGCCAGTGGCACAGCCCCTTGAGATCGAAAAGATCCTTGACACACAGGTAGCTAGGCGCACACGCAGGAAGGAATATCTGCGGTATTTGGTCAAGTGGAAGAACCGTCCGATAGAGGACAGTTCATGGCTTAACGCAACGCAGATACAGAAAGCGGGCTATTCTGTCGACGGTCTCATGGAACGGAGCCATGACTTTTTGCCACCCCGGGAGCCTGATGCAGGAGCATCCAGCTCCGAGGAGACAGAAGGTGGTTGACTGTCTCATGGAGAGGACAAGAACAAGCAGAGAACACGTGCATAGCTGGACAGGTTATCACACCTGTCATTTGTTTTTAATTTTCTTTATTATTTGTTTTATTTCCCAGAAGGTCGTTAGAGGCCATAGTGATTGCAAAATTGAGATTTGTTTTAGCTTATTAGTTAACAGTAAATTAGCATCTAGTGAAAGAAACTGGTTGGCAGTTGTAATGTTTCTGGTTAGACAGTTTAACTGAAAGTGGGAGCAGTTATGCTTCCCAGTTGTTAAAAACAGAGGGATACAGATAGTGAAAAAAAAATTTCCCTCGAAGAGAAAAAAACAGAACCATTCCTCTGAAATAAAAAGCAAATTGTTTTTTTTAAAGAACCACTGCTAAAAACAAATTCGTTCATTTATTTATGTTATCTGTGTTAACATACATTGAAACAAGAGTACCGGAAGCAAACCATTACAGTGAGCCAATATATGTGAAGAAAGAAAGCTGTAACGAGAGAGCACGCGCTGCTACAGGCGGCTATTCCACACAGAAAGGAAGGCGGACAAACAACTTCGACAAACATAACCAGGTAACGCATATACAGTTATTTTGTACCTTTAGAAAGACAAGTAATGACTGGAAGTGACAACACAGTAATGCATTAAATTAAATCAATATAAACAAGTGCACAGTTGAAGTTGTCTGCTCATAACATACTCGCCGGGGCGAGTCCCTTGCAAAACAAAACCATTACAAACAAAGTGGAAGCCACAAACGGCTAACAGAGCCGACAGAAGACCATACGGTTTCATTTGCAACCTACAGAACAACGAATAGCTACAGACAAGCACTAGACGACAGAGTGGAGCAACGGTCGACCATAACCCAGGTGACTGTAAATTGTTTACAAAAAGAACTTCCATTCCTTAACAAATTTATAAGCGGAAACAACGCCGGAAGGACCCTACCCGATATAAGGCTTGTGGGTTCGGGTTAACTCCAGAAACGCAGGGAGTATAAACCCTCGGCGGCCAGCCCTTGCAGCAACCTGCAAGAATGAGTGCGGGCGTGGATTAGCACAAAGGAAAACGAGAAAAATAAATAAAGCGGAAGGAAACAAACAAGCCTTGGACTGTGGCTCTCACCTGAAGTTGCAGAGGCAGCATTGGAAGAAACCACTGATACCCATAACCTGAAGAACAAGGAACAAACTTGTTAGAGCCTGGAGAAGAAGCAACGACAAAGTCTGGCATCGAACCAGAGCCTACCTTCCAGATAAGGTTGAAACGAAGTAGTTTATTGAAGCGTGGAGCCGGAGAGAACCTGTTACAGAACCCATTACAAGTTAAGATTGTGTGCAAAGAAGCCATTCGATGGGAAACGAACAAAGAAACAACAAATGAAACATATTAAGGCGTAAAGAACCAACAGTATATCGCTCTCACAGGAATCCCAACGCGCAGACTAGCGAAAGGCCGGAGGAACCAGAGAATTTCAACGCCGGAACAAGAAACTGTAAGCATAAAACCCTCCACAGAGCAGAGCCGGGGTTTAACACAGCAAACGAAGAAATGACTAATGAAACCAAGGTATATCTTAACAAAAGGCGGGAGTGTCAGCCGGGCAAAACCCACAGGTGGAGTTTCCCAACCGGTACAGCCGGTTACAAACCCTCTGAAAAATCTAGAGCCTGTACACTTGCATTTACACCAACGTTCAGTCACATTTATTACTGCCCAGTTGACACGGCACGCCACGTTGGAGGGCTGGGCCATCATCTTCCCTGAAGGATGATGTCAAATTTATTTAATTTGTAGGTGGATCTTTGCCCCTTACCAGCATTTAATGCATACTCATCCAAGAGTGCATCTGTCGAAGTTGAAACTTCAATATCAGTTTATGGGAGTTAGATCACTACTCCATTCTTTACATCATTGTATCTGTGAGTTATCTATGTTTGTTTATGCCTTGGTTACTAAGAAAACAAGAGGGATTACTCAAATGCTTTCTATTTGTATCAGAATCGCTGAAGATCCCTTTCTGCGCCCACATAAAAAGTTAATGATTTTCTGTTTGTATATTTTTATTTCTAAATAGTTTGCTAGTTTCTTGTTAAATTCCTTTTTGTTAGATAATGTTTTTGTGAGTTGCATGACTTAGTCATGACACATAGCGATGTATTTTGTCAAAATCACCTTAGAATGATACCCAACCTCTAGCACATCATCTCTTAACATTATTTTTATTTCTAAATAGTTTGCTTGTTTCTTGTTAAATTCCTTTTTGTTTGATAATGTATTTGTGAGTTGCAGGGCTCAAGCGATAACTAGAGATCTATTCGTCAAAATCACCTCAGAATGATACCCAACCTCGAGCACACAATCTCTTAACATCATTATATATTTTTTTGTCTCCTCCTCACTATTACAAATTTAAAACCTTAACTACTTTATAAAATAGATTTCCCAAAATCCAATCACATTTCTAATATTTAACTCAATCTAAAAATTATTAGTAAAATTGTTTTCTCCACTAAATTTAACAACCTAATTCTACAATCATTCATTTCATTAAAAAAATTATTTTAGAAATAGTCATTCTTTTTATTAAAAAATTTACTTTAAAAATAAAATAATTATCAACTGCAAAATTACTCTCTCATAAGCATACACATTTTCACCCCATTTAAACCTAAAAGAAAATAAAAATTTTGCAGCCACTTCATAGAAATGGTTATTTTTATGGAAAATTTTGTAGCCACTTCACAGAAATGGTTATTTTCATGGGAAGAAATGGTAAAATTAGAATGGTTATTTTAAGTTAAGTGGAACTATTTATAGAGAGCTCAATGTCACACCTCGAAGTGGTTATTTTCATAGGAAGAAATGGTAAAATTAGAATTGTTATTGTAAGACATTTTTATGATCAAGTGAAGAATGAGTCCATGTAGGTTAGTTTTTCATGGTGATAGAAAATTAGAATTGTTATTGTAAGACATTTTTATGATCAAGTGAAGAATGAGTCCGAATTTATTGGAAGATGCCTCCATTTTTCATTAAACACTAAACCAAAGTTTGTCATATAGGTTCGGTTGAATGCATTAGCTTTGGGTTGGAAGAGAAATGTGGGCATACACATTTTCACCCCATTTAAACCTACAAGAAAAAAAAAATTTGCAGCGAATTCATAGGAATGGTTATTTTCGTGGGAAGAAATGGTTATTGTTATGGGAAATTTTGTAGCCACTTCACTGAAATGGTTATTTTCATGGGAAGAAATGGTAAAACTAGAATGGTTTTTTTTAAATTAAGTGGAACTATTTATAGAGAGCTCAATGTCACACCTTGAAATGGTTATTTTGATAGGAAGAAATGGTAAAATTAGAATTGTTATGTTAGGTTAAATGGAACTATTTATAGAGAGCTCAATGTCACATTTCTATTTTAGGTTAAGTGGATATCATATATATATATATAGAGAGAGAGAGAGAGAGCGCTATGGAAAATTTACTAATTAATTAAAAAAAAAATTAAATAATATTATTTTAGTTAAATAATAATGTTTGTAATAATTAATAATAACAATATTTAATTGATAATAAATTGAATAGTTGATAAACATTGATAGCTATTAAAATATTTATGTGTTATTTAATTTATTAGTTATTTAATTGATGTAACACTAAGAATTTATAACATCACCACATTCTAATATTTAACACAATCTAAAAATTATTAGTAAAATTATTTAGTAAAAATTGTTTTCTCCACTAAATTTAACAACCTAATTCTACAGTCATTCATTTCATTAGAAATGCTATTTTAAAAATTATCGTTCTTTTTATTAAAAAAGTTACTTAAAAAATAATTAGCAACAACAAAAATATTATGGGAAATTTTGTAGTCACTTCACAGAAATGGTTATTTTCATGGGAACAATTGGTAAAATCAAAAGAACAATGAAAAATATTTTTAGATTATTAGATAATCCACATATTTGTATTATGGAAATTCTAGAAGTCATACTCTAAAATAAACCACACCTATTAGCATAACTATATTTGTATCTGAACATAATTTATAATTAAATTATTATTACATACATAATATTACATTAAGAAATATAATTTTAATATTACATTAAAAACAATTACATATCATCTCTTATACAATCATAAACAAGACATGTAAAAATGTCCCAATATTTACCTTATTATAAATAAATAGAAAATAAAAATTAATAATATTTCAATAAAAAATCTTTAATATTTCTTCTTTCTATTTTTAGTTTATTTTTATTTTTAAAATCTTGAAAACCATATAATATATTTTCTAAATTATATAATAATTCACTACATTGGGAGTAATTATCTTTTAATTTCCTATAACCTTATGTTTATTTCACATCTCAATCACTTATTAGTTATTAAGTATCTCATGATGAGAACATATGCTACACTAAGGAGGTGTTAGAGTTGAACTTATGAAAAATGATTAGCACTACTATTTCTATCAATCATGTGAAAAACTTTAGTTGAGGTGGTTGTTGATGATGATAATGATTTCCACTATCTATAAATACTAACTTTGGTTTATCTAACCTTATGGAAAAGGATAACAAATTAATTATTGTCTTTTAGAAATTTGTTTCCATGCTCATAAATATTGGAGATAAGTTTTCCTCAATTACTTTGGTTTATCTAACCTTATGGAAAATGATAACAAATTAATTATTATGTTTTAGAAATTTGTTTCTATGCTCATTAATATTGGAGAGAAGTTTTCCTCAATTTTTATACTTTTCATGAGTATTCTTAACTACATCATTATTATGTGAAATAAATACCAAGGTTATAATGACTACCTCATTTATATTTAGTGATATTTTACATGATTGAATTTATGAGTTTCTTTTGCAACATCTAGTGCAATTGCTAGTTTTAATAATATAAACAAATCATAGGTTGATATTTATCTCCAAAGTAGTTATGCATTTTTTCCCTTTTAATTAAATTAATTAATTTAAAAAAAATAACATATGAAGAATTGTCATATGAAGTGACTTACGTGTTTTTTGGCATGTGGTATTGATAAACTATGACATTGTAATATTGCTTATTTACAAGTTAAGAATCTCCATGGTAAAACGGAAGTAAATCTGCATGATTAATAATCTTGTTCAAACTATGATATTGTAATAATGCTTATTTACAAATTAAGGATCTCCATGGTAAAACGGAAGTAAATCTCCATCATTAATAATCGTGTTCCATATTTCTTTAAATGTATATATTTTTAACTCATGTATTAATTCTTTTTATAATTAATAATGATACTAATAATAATAATAACAACAACCAAGCCCACGGGGCTTTGGATTGACGGTTAATGGGCGCCTTGTTGAAGCACTCCTGGCACGCTGTTAAAGCACTCCTTGCAATAGGTCACCAGTTCAAATCCCCCTTGGGTACTTAGGCAGTGTTAATTAGAAAAAAATAATAACAACCATTCACATTAAAGTTATAATTTAGCTAGCTCATGTGAGAAACTTTAGTTGAGTTTAGGTAACTTTGGTTTATCTAACCCTATGGAAAAGGATAAAAAATTAATTATTGTGTTTTAGAAATTTGTTTCTATGCACATAAATATTGGAGATAAGTTTTCTTCAATTACTTTGGTTTATCTAACCTTATGGAAAATGATAACAAATTAATTATTATGTCTTTGAAATTTGTTTCTTTGGTTTATCTAACCCTATGGAAAAGGATAAAAAAATTAATTATTGTGTTTTAGAAATTTGTTTCTATGCACATAAATATTGGAGATAAGTTTTCTTCAATTACTTTGGTTTATCTAACCTTATGGAAAATTATAACAAATTAATTATTATGTCTTTGAAATTTGTTTCTATGCTCATAAATATTGGAGAGAGTTTTCTTCAATTTTTATACTTTTCATGAGTATTCTTAACTACATCATTATTCTGTGAAATGACTACAGCATTTATAATGCTACCTCATTTATATTTAGTGATCTTTTACATGATTGAATTTATTCCTTACAGCGTTTCTTTTGCAACATCTGGTGCAATTGCTAGTTTTAATAATATACACAAATCATAGATTGAGATTTATCTCCAAAGTAGTTATGCATTTTTTTTCCCTTTTAATTAAATTAATTAATTAAAAAAATGTCATATGAAGAAGTGTCATATGAAACTACTTACCTATTTTTTGTTGCTAGTTTTAGTAATATACACAAATCATAGATTGAGATTTATTTCCAAAATAGTTATGCATTTTTTTCCCTTTTAATTAAATTAAGTAATTAAAAAAATGTGATATGAAGAAGTGTAGTGTGAAGTGACTTACCTATTTTTTGGCATGTGGTATTGATAAACTATGATATTGTAACAATGCTTATTTACAAATTAAGAATCTCCACTGTAAAACGGAAGTAAATCTCCATGATTAATAATCTTGTTCAAACTATGATATTGTAATAATGCTTATTTACAAATTAATAATCTCCATGGTAAAACAGAAGTAAATCTCCATCATTAATAATCTTGTTCCAGGTTTTTTTAAATGTATATATGTTTAACTCATGTATTAATTCTTTTTATAATTAATAATAATAATAATAATAACAACATCAATCATTCAAATTAAAGTTATAATTTAGCTAGCTTTTATGATATTTTTAATTTTAGCAACTGTGAAGTATCATGAAATAAGTGTTTTGTTAACTATTATGGAGTTAGTATGGATTGATGCATATAGGAATTTACTTGTCATTTAATTTATATTAATGGGCTAGATTAGTTGGAGCAATGATCATTAAAAGCCTATGGGCATGGAATTGGGAATATCTTATATTTCTCAATAACATTCATTTAAGTTTTTTTTTTTCTTTTAAATCATAGTAAATAGATAATTTATTGGAATAAATTTTGAAAAATCAAAATCAGAGTTGTAAACTACCGCTGTAACACCAAAAATATATCCAACAATCTAACAACCTTCAAATAAAATACACCAAACAAAAGCTTTTCCTTTAATAAGTAAATGCCAAATAAAAACTAAAAACTAAATAATGATACCTTGAAAGATCTTCAATTGAATATGTATTAATGTTTTGCATTTTAATCTCTCACACACATATATATAATAAAATTAATTTACTATTTAAAATGAATCAAAATAGTAACATACCATTATAATCGAGAAAATATATCTAATATAAATCAACAACCAACAATTCAATACACTTTTAAATAAATAAATATCAAATAAAAACTAAAAAATAGTAACTTCGAAATTCTCCATATATATATTTTGTGAATTAAAATATTTTATTTTTATTTTATTATTTTAAATTTATATTATATTCTCCTATTTATTTAATTATTTCAATAATTTATGATATTAATATAATTTCTTTATATACCATACTAAATAATCCATATTACATAGGATCACTTATTAGTTCATATCTCCGTTGGGACTATGTTATAGCTGGTAGTTGAGCCTATATTAACTCAATATAAATAGAGAATTATAATAAAAGTTTTGTTGGAAAATATATATTAATTAGAGTTATTTTTAGGGGTTTGGTTGGTTGAACATTTTGTTAATTTGTTTGTGTTATTGTGTAGGTGGTTGTATTTAGGGGTTATAGTAGTAGTAGTCAGCGGCTCTCAACTTTGTATCACACTAATTTATTAAATTTTTATATTTGATTATTTGTTTGATGAAAAATCATGGCTTGTTATTTAATTTATTTTTTTCATTTTTATAAATAACAATTGAATTAAAAATAACAAAATTATGAAGGGATAGCCACCACTTTCTCAGCCTCACCACTTTCAATTTTGAATCAAAATATTGAATCTAACTCTGATGTGCAATCTAAATACATACTCCAAAAAAAAGTAATGAAATTGTTAGGAGCTTACTATTGCAATTGAACCCATTGTGGAAGTGAAATGCATTGTTGTTTCAAGAGAAGTGGAGGATCCTGGGTGTTTTTAGAGAACCATTGTGATGCCCATGACCTGGTCGAGGTGTGGTGAGTGCAAGTAATGGGATCTCCATGCGGCTAGTAGCACCAAATCCTACCTCCATGTTCACATCGACCTAGCCCTTTGAACCTGACAGCGAAAATATTGATGTGGAGATCATATCACCAAAATTGGTGGAGAATGGTGGTTAATTTTGTAATAATTGGTGGAGAATGGTGGTTAATTTTGTAATAATTGGTGGAGAATGGTTGCTAATTTTGTAATAAATGAAATATCTGTCGACTTTAGTGTGAATTCAAGAAATAACACCACCTAAATAAAAGAAAAGAATATGTTAATTTAATTGGTTAAATTAAATATTATTTTAAGGAATTAATTTAATTACTAAGTTTTTTTAAATAATTTGAATATAATTATTTATAAAAATAAAAATATAAGTTTAAATTTTTTAGCTCTAATTGCCCCGCCAAAATATGATCTTCACATTAATATTAATGACTTAATATTTGAGATTATGTAACGAACAAAGTTCGTATATGAAGAAAGTTCCATGATAGGACAATAATCTATTATAAAAGAATATTTGAATATAAGTGAGATGTTTGAGTTACAAATGAGGGTATGCTTTATACACCTAGGCAAGAACCATTTCATGAATGGTCATGTCCTTAGGGACATGCCTCTTGATTATCTAATTACTATTTAATTAACTATTCCTTATTATTATTATATTTATATTTTATTCATAACATTGTCTTCCTCTTCAAAATATTTGTCCTCCAAGCTTACTGTTGACAAGGAGTATCATCTGTTTCTTTTTCTTTTAATCTTTTCGCATCTTTCAGAACTCTTTGAATTCTTGGAGTTGTCATCTCCGTTGATACAAGATGATATGATTTTTTAATAGATAAACAAAACTATTGCATTGAGAAGGGATCTGACCATCCTAAATCAATCTTCTGCGGAATCTTGTTGTTACTGAAAACTTGAGATGGATTTTTATCACAAGATTAAATTATGGTGACATCGACATTCTTGGGAACATAAGTCACTTGTTTCTAGTTGAGATATATGCTTTTGTAATTTGGATGACGATAAGGATTTCTTGTGATTTGATCTCTCAATTTGTTTGTCGTCATTTCATGGTTTATTGAAGGAATTTGATTTCTTTCAGGTACAAAAGTCTCTTGATTAATTGTGAAATATTCACTTGAAATTTCCATGGCTTGAACTACAACTTCTAAGTACATATTCGCTTCAACTGGTTTATCCTATTCTTGAATCTTGATATTGACTGGATCAATATTTGTTCCCTTATCTTCAACTTGGACTGTTACGACTGGGGATTTCGATACTTCTTCTTGAGTAAGTTGTTCTAACTTGTCTTTTAGCAACTTTTTGTCACTTTTAAGCTTCTTTATTTGCGTAAGAAGGTTTTGATTATGATTCCTTAGACATGAAAGTTCTTCATTTTCTGAATTGTTGACTTTAGCCTTAATATCCTTCTCTTCATCTTTTGAACTTTTGATTTGTTCTAATAATTTTTTATTAAGGTTATTTAAACATAAATTTTCCTTTTCTTGTTTGGATAGGTGCTTCTTAAATTATTCAATTAATTTTTCAACGTGGTCAAGCGAGAAATTTCTTCGTCCTTTTCCATTACTTCTTTGTAATGCATATCCATAATATATTCATATTCATGTTGTAACGCTTTCTTGTTTTGTCAAAGTTTGGTTATTTTGTCTTTCTCTTGATCTGCCAACTGCACTTTCTTGAGATTACATCAATTTGTAGGAGTGATGATGAGCGGCCCACTTGCAATTTGGATTCCATTTTCTTTGTTTCCTTATTAAAATTTGCATGTTGTTTCTTAAATATTTCCATTACTTCTTCTATATTTCTTGCGATTGAATGTTTTTGTGCATCACTTAGAGATTCAACTAAGGTAAAAGTTTTGTAACATTTTCTGCAAACCACATTTTGATTTCGGAATGACTCTTGACAATTACAATATCCCTCTGAATAAAATGGACATTTTGAAAAAAAACCACTACTTGTTTTGTAACATTTTCTGCAAACCACATTTTGATTTCGGAATGACTCTTGACAATTACAATATCCCTCTGAATAAAATGGACATTTTGAAAAAAAAACACTACTTCTTGTGGATGCCATCATTTTGTTTTTTCTTCACTTTTGTATTTTAGTGAGTATTTGGCCATGTTAGTTCCAGTCTTCATAGCCTGTCACCAGGGATCAAAATGGGCTCTTACTATGTCTGGTTTTCAGAGATGTTTTACACATGATCTTCAGTGAAAAACATGTGATAAGCATGTTCATCATAAGAAACTCAGAAAAATCTTTCCAACGGTATATCACACTCCCAAAACCGGCTCCCGGATCAGAAGATATGATCGAAATGAATGATTGATTCTTGGTTATGCATGTTTTGAGGTCATTTGCTGCACACACAGACATGTTTACTACAAAATCAGTTTCTGAAGTAATAGACATGAATTTTACAAAAGTAAAAGAGGTTTTTGTCAATCACATACCAAATAACAAAAACCTCCTTCAGTTTATGCACAGGTGTTACTATGTGGGAGATATGCAGTGATATTTGAAGCCTACATTAAAACAAAACAAATTTTGCATTTGTTTTATTGTTTTAGTCATTGTAGTGCGGCACCATTTTACAACAGATGGAAAGTAATTTTGAGAAACCCAAGGATTTTTTTGTCAACCACGAGCCATATAACAAAAACCTCTTTCAGTTTATTCACAGGTGTCATGAATTGGAATATTTGACTAGATATTTACAGCCTATTTTTACAGATTTAAATATTTAATGATTTCCTGTTTTAGAGATTATTTTGTGGCACATATTCTGAGCAACTGGAAACGAATTTCCAAAATTTGAGAGAGGTTTTTCTCAAGCATGACCTTATCTACAAAAACCTCTTTCAGTTTTGTAATAGGTGTTATGGTTCAAGAGATACGAGTTCATATTTGACCCCTATTTTCAAAAATTCGGTCCAAATTTAATGTAACTGTTTCTATCTTTAGGGAGATGGTTGAGCTCAACTCCCTTAGTACAGGGATGAGCTAACTGTATATATTTTATGAATTTCAAAGTGTAAAAGGTTCGAATTTTTCTGCAGAGGAAAGCTACTATTGGACTGTGTAAATCTTAAACTTTTTTGAATATTATTCTATTGGAGCAATCTCTGCCCTTTAAACTTAGGATCCATCACGGTGTTTAATGTGCAGAATGTTTTTCTTGTAAATTCATTTCCATGCTTTGTTTTTCCTGCCAATTTTGTTACATCATTCTCTAAGGGAAGTGTTAGGAATCCATCCACGCACAATGCTCCTTTCACAATGATTATGTTGTTTAATGTAGTGGTTATCTTTTCAGAATCCATCCTTTGTTAGATGCTTTGTTGATTAACCCTGTGCTTCTCTTTTTTCTAAAGTTGCCATTGTAGATCCATGCCCTGATTGATGCCTGCAGGGTAGTGGTCTTTTTCCTCTTTTCTTCTCTCATTATATCTTTAATCTGACTGAACATTGCACTTACTTTACCCCATGTTTGCCGGCATAAACTAACCTCGATTCTATAGCCCAATGGTCCCTTCTCTTGTTGTTTTCAACCCACAATTTTCAACCAAATCCTCGTTCTTTATAGCTAGCCTAGGATTCATTTATTTCATCCACCCTCAGTTGGAAAAGAGAGAGCCCTCTCTCGTCTGGTAGGGCTAGATGCCAGATCAAAAGCTTGGTCTGTGGTTACCTTAGAATTGCCTCTTCTCAGCCTTGAGGTTCATTATGAGTGCTAACAGGCCACATGAAATTTTAGTCAGTCTAATAATAACCCTTTCTTTTTTTGGCCAAAGGCCTATTGGTGAAAATGGAAAAACTACCACTTGTGTAGTGAAACACTTCAAACTTGACGACAACAATGTTGACAAAACTTTGATGGAAAAGGGTTGGATCAGACTGGCTATTTGCAGCGAGTGAGCAACCAAAGGATTGAACAACTCTAATACCAACGTAACGAACAAAGTTTGTATATGTGACACACTACTTCAGAAGATCTGAAATGTATAAACATCCATGATATGACAATAATATATTATAGAAGAGTATTTGAATACAGGTGAGATGATTGAGTTACAAATGAGGGTCTACTTTATATACCTAGGAAGGTACCCTTTCATGAATGGTCATGTCCTTAGGAACATGCCTCTTGATTAACTAATTACTATTTAATTAACTATTCATTATTATTATTATATTTTTATTTTATTCATAATAAATTAACTATAATTACGGTATGACGTAAGCTATTTTCGTCTCCAAAAGAAATAATATGTAAGGTGAACAATTTATTTTTATTTTTATTATTATTATTTATTAGGTTTAAGATTAAAGTAACTTGAATTACAGTTTTATGTAAAAGTATTTTCGTTTGGAAGGAAATAACATTTAAAGTAAACAATTTCTTTTATATTCAATATTTATTAAACAATTCAGATTCATCTTAACTCTAGGTTGTTTAACTCAATGACATTTTTTGAGTGCAATTTTTTCTTTAAGTTTTGCTCTTAGGTTTTCATGATCTTCTCTAAACTTCATAAATCTAGAGTTAAATAGATATAAATACTATAATTAAAGTGAAAGTAAATATGTTAACTCTACCTTCCTGTGTAGAGATACATAATCGACATGATCACACCTCTGCATGATAATGATCTTTATTCACCTTGTCATGGAACTCTTCTGGAATGCATGTTAGCATCCCTTCAATATCATTATATTTATGTTGTATTCACTTTGTTTTACAGCAATTGACAAAATCCAATTGAAGCATTATGATTTTTATGGTCATCGTTAGCGTTAGTATTTTGTTTTACCAAGTATTCAATCTATGATTGAATGAAAATGGTGATTCCCAATCTTTCAACACTGATTAAAGAGTTATAAACTATTTGTATAGACTTTTAGGTGATTTATTTGGATAATGAATGACACCATGATATTCCCCTTAATTTGTTCAGCAATAGATAAAATCATGTACTGTACTAGGAGTTCGGTAGTTTTGTGGAAGCTTTGAAGCTCTCTAAGCTAGTCAAAGCATCAATAAAGGTGCAACGATGCGTAAGTATCCTTTGTCCGAACACGAATGCAAGTTCAAATTGATCAAAATAATGTTTTACCAAGAGATATCATAATTTTTAGCTCTTGGGATCTTTTCCACAGTGATGTTCAGTTCAATTGTTACCATCCCAAGCTCTTGTTGTGAGGTATACTCAACTATTTCAATATTCTCTTTTAAAAATTTACTTATTTTGATCTTTCATTTTTTTTAAATTTGAATTTCTTCTCTTACTGAAGTTTATTTTCTAAAGACATGATTAACCCTACTAATTTCTACTGCAGTGAGTATTCACCAATGGGTGAATCTGGAATCATTCAAAAAATGGCAGGCATAATAGAAGAACCCAATATTCCCCCCTACTTCAGCTAAGAAATATATTTTTTATCTCAATCTTGCAAAAGAAAAAGAATATGTATTATTGTAGTTTGTCTTTTGTTTATTCATTAGTCAAAGAATGTGGATTCTATAATTTTTTTTTTATTTAATTCAATGGTCTCTTTGTGAACTTTGAAACTTAATTCGCGTGTGAGTTTCTCTCTTTGGCAAGGAATGAGTGTAATTTTTGGCATTGGTATTGGAATAGTTGTGTCCACTTATGAAAAACTTATATTAGCACTATACTTTCTGCTCTAGGAAGGCAAAGTTCACCGAATGCTTTTGAGAAGGGTGTGAAGTGTATCTCCTATATGCTCAATTTATTTAGGCTTGTCATCTCCCTATTATTTTCAAAGTAGATTGTCTTACAACACATAACATAGTGGTAGTTGGGCCTACACATCATATGTTACCATTAATTGTGAGTACCAATATGGAAAAACAAGCATTTGCTATGGCAAGAGAGAAGTTCATTGTGAAAATGCAGGTTGCAATATGAAATAAGGATTAAGTATTAACTCATCCTATTCAAAGTTCTTACAATTTTGGATACCATTATCTTATGATAATTATGAAACCTCCATATTCATGATGCAATCATGAAGTAATCATGAGGTATGTGTGTTCTTCGTTTCTTTCTATGTTATTATCCATGGATATACTCAGCACTGATAAGATTGGTACACTTACCATGGATCGTTGGGGCAAGTCCAATGATAAGATTATGTATTTACATTTAATAATACGTATTTATAAGACTTAGTTCATGAACACTTTGTATGATGTAATCTTAACATGTGTTTACATTGGTGGCTGGTATAAATATGTACCAACAAAGTGGACTAGGATAAATGAACTACCTTTTGATTTTAGATAGTGATGAATATATGTTATATGAGAGGATATTAATCATAATCATGTGGATAGAAACAAGCATATTGTACAATGTTGAATTGAGCAGTGAAGGCATAATCTGCAAATAAATTGAAATTTCTGAAAATAATGGCAAATAAACGAGATAACGGAATAATCAAACACAACGATTGACACAGTGTTTTATATGTTAAAACCCTCCTTGTGAGGGAAACATCCACAAGGCAATGATAATCGGTATTCTTATTATTCAAGGGATATTTACAACAACCAACTCACATGCATACATTATCCCAACCATTCAACCCACTCTCCATTTGTTTTATGTTTTTCATATTTCCTCTATAGGCTTACATGGATAAATAGAAACTTGTCAGATTTTTTCTAAATCCATCCACAACTTTTAAAGAAGTTACATAAGAAACTTTTTACATAAAACAAAAAAGTTCCTTTTATATGTTTTTTCTAAAAACTTAGATTAGGAAAAACAAACTAAGCCAAAGGAACCAATCTTAGCTATTATCCCAAAAATATAGGGAAATAGTTGGCAACTTCTAACAATCTCCACCTTGACAACAATTTACCTGATATATCATGCCCAAAATATTCATCACCTTCTTTGCAAGACAAGAGAAGCTAGGCACCATTTTAGCTTCTCTGACAAGACTATTTTTGTGAACATGTCTACAAAATTTTGCTTTGTATGGACTTTTCCCAGAGCCATTGCTCCACTTTCATCAATAACTTGTCCTAAAGAATGATATTTAACAGGTATATGTTTTGTCTTACTGTGATAAGCTAGATTCGTCACCAAATGAATAACATTTTGACTATCACAAAATACTTTCACCTTGTCCTGCACCCTTCCAAACTCACCTACAAAACCTTTTAACCAAATTTCCTCTTTACAAGCATGAGAGGCAGTTATATATTCTGCGTCAGTAGTGGATAAAGCAGCTATGTTCTGAATCTTTGACATCCAACTAACAGCTCCACCTGCAAGAGTAAAAACATATCCAAAAGTGGATCTCCTCTTGTCCAAATCACCTGCAAAATTTGAATCAACATAACCACAAACTGAATCACTACTACCATTATAGGTGATACAATAATTACTTATGCCCCTAAGATACTGAAGCACCCATTTCACTACTGCCCAATGCTCTTTACCTGGATTTGTCATGTATCTACTGAAAACACCAATTGCATGTGAAATAGCATGCCTTATACTAACCATCGCATACATTAAGCACCCAACTACATTAATGTATGGTACACGAGACATATACTCCTTTTCGTCATCATTACTAGGACAAAAACCTGAAGAAATATTGAAATGGGAAGCTAAAGAGATTTGAACAGGTTTCACATTATTCATACCAAATCTCAGAATTATTTTCTCCACATACTTCTATTGTGATAACCACAACTTACCATTTTTCCTTTCTCTATGTATCTCCATGCCCAAGATTTGTTTTTGTTAAACACATACATGACAACGACAAAAGATGAATGATAAGTATGAGTGTGTATATATTATTGACAATGATATACATTTATAGTACATTCGTGTGACTGTTGGGTTCCACATCCCAAGGTCTCTTAGACTCTCATGGCTGTTCACATTCTACACCAACCCATAGAGGATTAGGTGTCCAACTTTCCCCCCCTTAATCTGAAGGGCTATGTATGAGTCCAAGAAGAGAGCTGTAATACAAAATGCATGGCATCACTAGGCTGAATGTGCTCTCTGAAATGTTGGTATAAGGGAGGTGGTTTAAGGATGACCACCAACACTGGAACACTTAATGCAGTTCCCAAAACTCTTCCAAGTCTGGAATGAAGATCGGGTCTTCTGCTAGAGGAAGTCCTCTTGATGTTTTGAAGAGGGAAACCTTCAACCAATAAAGGGAGGCCTCACCCCACATAAAAGGGAGAACTTCAACCTGAAAAGGGAGGTCTCAACCTGTGATGGTTTAAGGATGACCAACAACTCTAGAATGCTTAATGCAATTCCTGGAACTCTTCCAAAAATGGCAAGAAGCTGAAGTCTTCTGTAGAGAAAGTGTCCTCAATTGTTTGATGAGGTATCACCAACTGAAGGCATCCTCAGGGGCATCTTTGTCTCTGGCTACAACTCTGAATCTGGTATAGCAGGTTGTGGCTCAGGCTTGCTTGATGTGGCTTTGAATCTTGTAGATGACCATCACTTCCCCCCCTGTCAGATACAAGGTAAGATGATGGAGAAAAATAAACTTCAAGACTACTCAATACTCTAGAACAAGTTCGGACATATGACTGAAATATCTTCTTGGTTGTTGATGTCCATTGCCAAGAAGCGATCCATCCAAGATGAATCTTTTTTCTTGCAGGAGGTTTGTTTATGAAGCATCTGTTTGAAGAATGACTAGTTTTATGACAGTCCTTACATGGATGAAGATAAAAACAGTGATCTTTCATATGGCCAACTTGGTCATAGTGTTGGCATTTAACAACTTGTTGTGGCTGATGTGGAAGAGCAGCAGAATCTGGAACAGCTGGAGGAGAACTGTCATGAAGGAATCCAACACTCTGAAACTAAATGGGCTTTGAGTAATCTTGAATATGAAAGGAAACCTCCTTATCGTATCCAAGACCTGTTCTATGCTTGTTGTTGACAAGCTCTTCCTAAGTTATGATGATGGGCTTGGGAAGTGAAAACTGAACTTTTGCATTTGCATGTAAATCTACTGCTTTATTGGGCACTGGATCTGAATCAAATGTAACATTATTGTCTTGCTATTTATGGGAGTCTATTTCAATATTTTGAACAGAGACAAGTTCAGAATGATGACTCCACTGCTATAATTCTTCCTACTGTAGTTGAGATTCAAGCTGTCAAAAAGCAATCTGTTCTTGTGCATATTGTAGACAAGTCTGAATTTCTAAGACAGAGCCTTTGTTGATTTGGAATGTGTCATTAGAAGTAGATAGTATCAAAGTTTTCAAGAACTCCAATATTGCATTAATTCTGGTCATTTTCATTGAACAGATCAGGTAAGTCTCTCAAATTATATGGCTAAAATGGTTTCAACAATAAACAAAGATACCCTGTTGGAAAAAATGCACAAAGATAATTTTGTACAATGGCCAAAATCCACTCAAATTTGGCAATATAACCAACGATCACTCTAAAACTTGCCACAATTCTTGGTACAGTCAAATGTATTCAGTGCATCAAAACTAAGTCAAGCTCGTTGCAGCTTACGATTAATATCTTAGGTTGAAATATATAAGACCAAATTCAACAATTTAAATAGTTCTAAATTCAATCTCTCACCAACCATTAATTAATGGAGCACGCTTCCCACATGCACAGAAACATAGGAAGCTTTCAAATACCGATAGCCCCATTTACCATCATCCCTTCTTCTTTGTCTCCTTGTTTCTTTCTCTAGTTTCCTTTGGAGCCTTTCTCCTTCGCTCTATGGATTCTTCTCCTCCTGGATTGAATACAATCTATTTATAAATAAATATATTTAGACATCATTTATATATAAATATATATACACATACATATAAATATTTTCTTCCATTCAGAGCACGTTCTTTTGTCCAGGAAGGCTAAGGAGAGCTTTGCCTCTGTAATGCTGTGCTTTCTGAATCGAAGGCTGCCTGCAGGTGGTTTTGTTGTGGAGCGAGGGGTACATCTATTTGGCTCGAAGTCAGTGAAGAAGAAGAGAGTTATGCAGGCAAATCAGCCAATCAATTTAAGGCCAGGAGGAGGAGTTAAAGGTCGTTCCTTAGGGCCTCGTCTTGACTCCGCACTTGTTGGCATCAGCACCGCCTCTGCCACTACTGTTGTTTCCTTTGCCGCAGATGGATCTCAAGGTTTCTGCCCACATGGGGGACGTCCTGGTTTCGGCTCCTCTGATGAGATTCACAAGGCTAGACATGAGATAGAATCAGAGCTTGTCATTGATGCATCAAGTTAGGGTCGTGGAGACTCCAGCTGCATCCTCTAAGAATTAAACTGCCAATGTCACAAGATCATCTCCTTGGCTCTTATTCGAGTGCAATCATGGCTAAATTCTTAAAAGCAAGGAGAACTATGGAGACTGGGCATGCACAAGGGTGCAAAGGCATATAATTTATCAAAGGAAGTTCAACGCTTCATTCCAAGAATTAATCAATGTGTGGAGACCTTTTATTTCAACCCACGAACATGGACTTCAACACATAGTGAATCACATACTATGAATCAAACATGCATACTATGAACTAAATCACACCTTTCCACTACTTGCCATTCATTCCATTCACATACTATGAATCAAACATGCATACTATGAACTGAATCACACCTTTCTATTGCCTGTCATTCATTTGATTCTATTCCAGAATGTACCAATGCCTCAAACCAATGCTATTTTGTTGATACACAGAATCATGTTTTTTTTTTAACCTCTGATATTGTTGCAATTCTCTTGGAATGGGTTCTTGCAAGGCTGATTCTATTGGAATAAGATCCGCCTTCCTGGAATAGTTGGTTTGCAACTTGCTACAACTTCTCCAACATATTTTGCGGCATATATTCCCGAATCAAAGGGAATACCAACCAGCATTTAGATATTTAAGAGAGAGGATGTTGGCCCAGCCTAGCCTGTAGCTTGACGGAGCTTTTTTTCAGTGTTCCAATGTCCAGTTAATTTGGAACCATGGATCGACTAGATTGTTGGTTATTTCATAGTCTGATTTTGACAAAAGCAATCAAAGTTACTATGGGGATTGTAAATTACGTTACTTGACGATTGATGGGAGTCATGAAGGGCTTGTGCCTCTCCGTAAGGAGGGACCTGTCTATGATGTTAAGTGGTCTCCTTCAGGAACTGAATTTGCAGTGGTTTACAAATTCATGCCTACAAGAGCAACGTTGTTCGACCAAAAGTGCAATTTTTATGAAACCAACTCACAAAAAGATAGAAATATAGATCAACGCCTTAGAATTCAACCTCTTCGAGGGGGAAACCTCCTTTAAATTACATAAATGAACAATTCTTGGATGATTCAAATGAAAAAACCTCCTTTCTATATATAGGAGTCTAAGGAGTCACAATATAACCCAGCCGACCTAACAATAATAATATAAAGCCACAAAAATAACAATAGAGGGATTATATAGGGCACAATAATAACAATATGGGGACAATAGGGGCACAATAATATTAATAAGGGATACAACTACAATAGTAATGGGGTAATCACTAGTATTATAGGGACCTAACATGCCCCTCTCCTTCAAAAAAGTGTTGTCCTCAACGCTTGAGTAGTTCCGGATGCTTCTGTATAAAATTCTCATCCTCCCATGTGGAATCTTTAGCAAATAAGTTCTTCCACTTGATGAGATACTCTGAAATTGATCGATTTCATAGCTGTTGAGTTCTTGTTTCTATGACTACTTCTGGTTCCAATATAATTTTTCCTTCCTCATCACGTTCTGGCAATATTGTTTGAATTGGGAGCTTGTCGCCTATAACCTTCTTTAAACATGAAACATGGAAAACTATGTGCACTTGAGAAGCTGTAGGAAGCTCCAATTTGTATTCCATAGTACCAATATTTTGCAACACCTTGTACGGACCATAATACTTTGGTGATAATTTATTATCCTTCTTAGCTTGCTTGAGGGACATTTGTTTATATGGTTGTAGCCGTAGGAATACCCAATCACCTACATCAAAACTTCTTTCACTGCAATGTTGATCTGCCTGTTATTTCATTCTATTATGTGCAAACATGAGGTTATCCTCTAAGAGTTGGAGGACTTGTTCTTGATGTTCGATGTAATGTTCCACTACTTGAACCTTAGAATTTTCTCTTAAATATGATGTGATGGATGGTGGTTGATATCCATAAAATGCCATAAATGGGGTCAGTTTTGTTGCTATATGGAAGGAAGTGTTATACCACCATTCAGCCAGAGACAACCATTTGACCCATTGTGTCTGTTTATCAGATACAAAGCAACGAAGATATCCTTCCAAAAATTTGTTTACTATCTCAGTTTTCCCATCAGATTGAGGATGATAATATGAGCTATGAGCTAACTGAGTACCAAGACAAGAAAATAATTGTGTCCAAAAATTTCCATTGAAAATGGGATCTCTATCACTTACAATAATCTTTGGGTTTCCATGTAGCTTTTGAATTGTTTCCATAAATGTAGTAGAAACTGTATTGGCTTTAAATGGATGTGATAATGCACAAAAGTGTGCAAACTTGGTAAGTCTATCAACTACCACCATGATGACACTCTTTCCCTCAAACTTGGGTAAACCTGTGATAAAATCCATTGAAACCTCCTCCCAACGTTGGCTTGGAAAGGATAAAGGTCGTAATAGACCCAGGGTCTTAATTGTTTCAACTTTATTTTGTTGGAAAACCAAAAATTCCGCCACAAACTTTTGAATATCCGATTTAAGGCCATCCCAAAAAAATTCCTTCTTAACCCTGTGGTAAGTCTTTAAAAATCCTGAGTGCTCTCCTAAGGGAGAAGTGTGCAATTCCATAAGAATCTTTTGTTTGAGTTGGGAATTCTTACAAAGGTATAAGCGATCTTTGTACCATAACGAATCATTTTTCCAGCTAAATGTATTAGATGTACTGGAATCTTGTTGTAACTTTCGAATAAGTGCCCACACTTCTTCATCATTCTTCCATTCCTCCCTTGCTTCATTTATCCAATCTGGTTGGATAATAGAAATGGCGCAGAACAATGCTTCCACATCCTCATCCTTTCTTGAGAGTGCATCTGCCACCACATTTTTCTTCCCTTTTCTGTAGATGATTTCAAAGTCATAACCCAACATCTTTGTGACCCACTTTTGTCCTCTTCAAATCTTTGTTCTAAAAAGTATTTAAGGCTATCATGATCCGTTTTTACCTTGAAGTGTCTTCCCATTAGGTAGGGTCGCCATTTCTTAAGTGCATGTAGTATTGCCAACATTTCCTTCTAATAAATAGCTTTGTGTAAAAACTTTCCCTTGATTGGACGACTTTCAAAAGCAATGGGTCTTTCATCTTGCATTAAAACAACACCACTTCCATTTCCTGAAGCATCACATTCCACAATAAAGGTTTTTGTGAAGTCCGGTGTTGCTAAGACCAGTGCTTGGCACATTGCCTCTTTAAGATGTTCGAAGGCCTTTGTTGCTTCTGGAGTCCATGAAAATATATATTTCTTCAATAATGTTGTTAGAGGTGCTGCTATTCTCCCATAATTATTAACAAACTTGCGATAATACCCTGTCAACCCGAGAAATCCTCGCAGATGCTTTATGGATGTGGGGATTTTCCATTCCTTAATGGCTTTAATTTTGCTAGGGTCTACCTTAACTCCTTCATGAGATACAATATGACCTAGATATTCCACCTCTTGTACTCCAAAGAAACATTTGGATCTTTTTTCATATAATTGTTTCTCCTCCAATAGTTGTAGCACCCTGTCAACATGTTCAACATGATCCTTCCAAGACTTGTTGTAGATTAGTATATCATCAAAAAATACTAACACAAATTCTCTAAGGGTGGGTTTGAAAATGGAATTCATCAAACCTTGAAATATAGAAGGTGCATTGGTAAGGCCAAAAGGCATGACCAAAAATTCATAATGACCCTCATGAGTTCTAAATGTTGTTTTCAGAATGTCTTCAGTCTTCATTCTAATTTGAGGATATCCTGAACAAAGATCCAACTTGGTGAAGTAAATTGATCCATGCAATTCATCCAGTAATTCATCAATGACCGGAATGGGAAACTTATCTTTAATATTGAGCTTGTTGAGCTCCCTATAATCCGGACACATGCGCCATGATCCATCCTTCTTGTGCACCAATACTACTGGAGCATAGAAAGAACTTTGACTAGGTTGAATTATACCAGCCTCTAGCATTTCTACAACCATACATTCAATTTCACTCTTTTGGGCATAGGGATATCTGTACGTCCTGATGTTTGGAGGAACACTTCCTGGAATCAGATGAATAGCATGATCATGATCATGAAGAGGTGGGAGACCTTTGGGAGTCTCAAATACCTTGGAATGATTGTCCAAGACTTTTTGGAGATCTGGAGAAATAGATGATTTTGATGTGGAAACATCTAGTGAACATAATTGTGCAATTACACCTCTTTGTTCCTTTTTTAGAAGCTTTGTCATATCGTTAGAGCTGATTATCTTTCTCGGTTTCCCTGTAATACCCCTTAATTCAACTTCCTTTCCTTCCGCAAAAAATTTCATGAAAAGTTCTTGAAAATTAAAAGCTATTGTACCCAAGGATTGTAGCCATTGGACTCCTAGTACAACATCAACACCTCCCACTGGAATGGAAAGCATTGGGCTAGTCAATACATATTCTCCCATGGATAGCTTGATATTATGGCACTTTCCAAAGCAATTTATCGTTCCTCAATTTGCAACCATCACTTGACACTCTGGTGTTGGATATAGGAAGCAATTCAATTCTTTTGCTATCTTACAATGAATAAAATTGTGGGTACTTCCTGAATCAATCAACACTACTACCTTTTTCTTCTTGATTTGTCATTCTATCTTGATGGTTTGAGGAGTGGTAATTCCAGCCGATGCATTACAAGATATGGTCGGATTCATTTCTAATTTATCTAGGCTTTGTCCTGGAGTATATCCTCTTCTTTTGACCTTTCTTTCTTCTTTTCTTCTTTCTCTTCACAATCTATGTAGAATAATTTCTTCTCAGCACACTTATGACCTTTAGTGTATTTTCTATCACAACTATAACAAAGCCCTTTTGCTCTTTTTTCTTCCAATTTTTGTGGTGTCAACCTTATAGGTTGTGGAAGACTAGGGGCAAAAACACTTCCATCTTTATAGTTGTGAGTGGTATGCTTCCTAGTTGCCATAATTTTGCTTTCCATTTTTCTTGCTAACCTGAATGCCTTCTCTAATGAATCAGGTTCCCAAAGGCGAACATCATGTTGGATATTATCCTTTAAATTCCCTATGAACACATCAATCTTATGCTCCTCTAGAATATTTTTTACCCTTATCTTCAATTTTTGGAACTCCTCAATGTGCTCCATTATTGAACCCTTTTGTCTAAGACTTATCAATTGGCTAAAAAAAGTGTTTCTTTTTGTATCCTCATAATGTGCTGTCAATTCTTCCGTAAAAATTGCCCAAGTGATAATTTGTTTACGAGAGAAAAGCCATTGATACCATACAAACTGATTTGGTTCCAAATATAAAGTTGCAATACATACCTTTTGTTTGTTTTGCACATTATTGAGATCAAAAAATTGCTCCATCTGTAATATCCATGTTGCGGGATCCTTGCCATCAAACTTCCTCATATCGACTTTTGGAATATGGTGGGTCTTCAGTCCAACATTAGAGTAGATGAGATCATGATTAACATTTCTTTTGTTCTCATCATGAGTTTCCTTTACTACCCGTTCACCATTAGTAAGCATTTCTTGTAGAAACTTTGTCAAATATTTCTTAAAATCTTCCATGCCTATATTCAAATCTTTCTTCAAATGTTCCATGCCTGTCTTCAAATCTTCCATTCCTGTCTTCAAATTTGTCTTCAAATCTATCTTCAAATCATCCATCTTAGCTTCCACGTCATTCATCTTAGCTTCTACGCCTTTCTTTAAACCATCCATCTTATCTTCTACATCTTTATTTAAACCATCCATCTTAGATTCTGTTACTTTTTGTGCAAGTGACACTTGTTGCACTTGGTCTCGTAATTTTGATATATCATGTTGCATTTCTTCCTCTTCTTCATGAGTCATGCTAAAGCTTTCAGGTTGCTTACTAGGTGTTTGCATTTTCTTTCCTCGGGGCATCAATTACCGATAATAATTCTTTACTATGCCCTTTGAATTCCTTCTAACTAATTTTTCAAACCAAGCTTATGCAAAAGTTTATAAAAAAAAACTACACACCCTTTTTCACTTTGTAGGAGCTTGGTATTCAATCTGATATATCTCTATAATTTCGGATCATCTAGTTCTCTAATTGTGACTTGCAGTAACCCTCTGTGTCCTCTTTCCAATGGCACCAGTCTAATCCAAATTGGATTCTCCAAGGAAGAGTTATGCCAAATCTCCCACGGTGACTTGATTATATACTAGTTCAGTAGAGCGAACTTGTACGATGTGCCACAAGTCACTGTTTCGACCTTTGGATCTGAAAAATATATGCAAGAAACTACAGACCATCCTCTTCTTGTACCTTCTTATGAAAGTTCAATCTGATGCTCAGAGAGAAAGTTATGACGATTTTCCCCGGGTCACCTGTTTGGAATGTAATTCAGGAGTCTGCAAAAATACCAAAGTCCTCAGATCATATCTCCACAAAAATAGTGCAAAAAGCTCTGAAATTTGGACCCGAGGTTCAGTGCGATTTTGTCTCAAATGGGATTTTTTTTGCTTCTGAAATGTTGCAGAAAAAAGTTATAGTGAAAATGCCACGATGACCTGTTTGGAGCAGCGAAACCCTAGAATCCAAAGCTCTAATACCAAATGTTATGAAACCAGCTCACAAAAAGATAGAAAAGATAGATCAACACCTTAGAATTCAGCTTCTTCGAGGGGGCAACCTCCTTTACATTACATAAATGAACAATTCTTGGATGATTCAAATGACAAAACCTCCTTTCTGTATATAGGAGTATAAGGAGTCACAATATAACCCAGTTGACCTAACAATAATAATATAAAGCCACAAAAATAACAATAGAGGGATTATTTGGGGCACAGTAATAACAATATGGGGACGATAGGGGCACAACAATATTGATAAGGGATACAACTACAATAGTAATGGGGTAATCACTAGTATTATAGGGACCTAACAGCAATCCTCTCTTTGATTTTGGAACAGGCCCTTACAATACACTCAGATGGAACCCTCATGGAAAACTTCTATGCATAGTAGGTTTTGGTAATTTACCTAGCAAAATGGCATTTTGGGATTGTTCTGCTAAAAAGTTGCTTGGAAGTTCAAAGGTTGAATGGTCAATCACAAGTGAATGGTCGCCTGATGGACGATATTTTATGACAGCAACAACGGCTCCCTAGTTGCAAGTGGACAATGGGATCAAGATATTTTCTTATAATGGATCACTATACTTCAAGAAGATGTTTGAAAAACTATATCAGGCAGAGTGGCGCCCAGTAGAGTCCATGATATATGGAGATCTTCCAGAGTTAGTAGAGAAAGTAAAGGAAAATATGCGGATTGAGACAACTAATGGGACAGCTAATGCAACCTCCAAAACCTCAAATCAAGTTCCAAAGATTGTTGTCGCTGCACCAAAACCTACAGCATATCAACCACCCCATGCTAAAATTGTTATCACTGTTAATGCTCAGATTTTTGGCGAGACAAATTCTTCCCAGGAGACAGTATTCGTGATTTCCCACAGATAGATGTAGAAGGTAAATGGTCACAGAACAGTGCGCACAGAAATGACAGGTGTGTTTCTACAAGAAGATGTAATTGTGTAGGGAGCTACTACAGAACTGGGCAGAGATCACAGCTACAATTTAGCTGACAACATATTCATGTAATGCAACACTGACATGGACATAGAGGTCAGAAAATTAGTGGCTTATATTTGGGCAAGGTAGGAGTATGCCTGCTCTAATACCATGTTAAACACATACATGGCAACAACAGAAGATGAATGATAAGCATGAGTGTGTATATATTATTGACAATGATATACATTTAAAGTACATTCGTGTGACCGTTGGGTTCCACATCCCAAGGTCTCTTGGAATCTCATGGTTGTTCACATTCTACACCAACCTATAGAGGATTAGGTGTCCAACAGCTTTGTTGGTCCAAGATTCTTCATTTCGAAATTCCTAGCCAATTGAGCCTTGAACCTGTTGAGCTCAACCATGCTTTTGCTTTCTATAAGCATATCATCAACATATAACACCAAAATAATGAATATGCCATTTTACAACTTTTGAAAGTAAATGCAATGATGATACTCACTTCTGGTAAAAGTGTAGCTCATCATGAAGGAATCAAACTTCTTGTACCATTTCTTGGGAGATTGCTTCAGACCATACAATGACTTCTTGAGTTTGCAAACAAACCTCTTGTTGCAATTTTGAACAAACCCTTCTAGTTGTTCCATATATATATCCTCATCCAAATATCCATGTAAGAATGTTGTTTTAACATCTATTTTCTCTAACTCTAGATCAAGTAATGCAACTAATGCTAACACAACTCTAATTGAAACAAGCTTAACAACTAGTGAAAAAATCTCATGGAAATCAATACCTTCCTTTTGAGAATATCCTTTTGCAACCAGTCTTGCTTTGTACTTCTGAACAATATCATCAACTCCTTTCTTCAATTTGTAAACCCACTTGCAACCGACAACTTTCCTGTCCTTAGGAAGTTCCACCAAATCCCATGTCTTATTTCTTTGTAAGGCATCCATTTCCTCTTTCATTGCTACTTTCCATTTATCACTATCATATACTTCCATTTCTTCCTGATAACAACTAGGTTCTCCATCATTATCAATTAAAGCAACAAATGTAGCAAAATCATCATACCTTTTAGGAAAATATTTGATCTATGTAGACCTTTGTAGAATTTGTTGTGGTATTTCCTCAGTTTCCTGAGAAATTTTTGTATCCTCATCTGCTTCTATAGGAGTTTCTTCATGAACATCTTCATGATCCTCCTCCCTTCAAGACAATTGAGTTTTCAATCGAACTTGTTGAATCTGTGGTACCTACGCACATGCCTCACCTCTATCAATGACATAATAGTACTAGCATACATTTTAATTATGATACTACCAATCCCAACAGTTTTTCATGTAACATCATTACCCATGAAAACCACACTATCATAAATAGATTGGTATGAAGAGAACCAATTCCTATGAAGACACATATGATGGGAAACGCCAAAATCTAGCAAAAAATTATGATGATGTTGAGAAGCAATAGAAGTGGAAAATACCTCATCAACAATACTTGCACTTGTTTCAGTTGAATTAACTTCCTTTGTAGAGTCCTTTTTAGCATCTTGTTCCTTTATTTTCCAACAATCCTTCTTAAGATGCCCTGATTTGTTACAGTACCAACACTTTAACTTACTCTTCTTGCCTCTTGAATTCGATCTTGATGTGTCTCTCGAATTCTGATATTTTTCTTTTGATCGACCTCTTGCCACCATTTCTTAATATGTTTCGGTTTCAAGATTTCTGTCGAGTTTCCTCAAACAACAAAGCTACCACAACATCATCAAAATTAATGGTATCGGTAAAACTAAAAATGATAGAGGTTACAAAATGATCCCAAGACTCATGCAAAGAACACAATAGTGTGATTTCTTTTTCTTCCCCTTTGAGATTTATATCTATAATAGACAACTATCATAAAGGAGTATTGAAAGAATTAAAATAATCATATATCTTTGTACCTTCCTTCATCCACATAACGTCCACTTCAAGTAGATTCTTTTTTTCAAGGACTTCGTCATATAAAGGCTTTCTAACTTGGCCCATAAGCCTATAGTTGTTTCCTCTCCAACAATGTTAAACAACACATCATTTTCCAAGCACAGACGAATAACATTGAGGGCTCTTGCATCCATGTCCTCCCAGTGGTCATTATCCATGCCCACAGGTTTTTTTTCCCTGCCCGACAATGCCTTTTCCACTCCTTGTTGCACGAGCACATCCTGCATCTTAAGATTCCATAGCTCAAAGATATTACGTCCACTGAACTTTTCGATTTCAAACTTCGCACTTTACATCTTCACCATTAACACAAACTTTTCCCAAAAGCTCTGATACCACTTTCTGAATTAAGCAACGAAAGAATAACCTGCAAATAAATTGAAATTACAGAAAATAATGGCAAATAAATAAGATAAAAAAATAATCAAACACAAAGATTGACACAGTTTTTTACATGGTAAAACCATACTTGTGAGAGAAACATCCATGGGGCAATGATAATCAGTATTCTTATTATTACGACAGCCAACTCACAAGCATACATTATCCCAACCATTCAACCCACTCTCCATTTGTTTTATATTTTTCATATTTCCTCTATAGGCTTACCATTAGGGGACTTTTAAGGTCTAAAATGGGCCTCCTAAGGAAATTATAAAATAATAGTGGAAACAATAAAATAAGATTTGATTACATCATCAAATTTTAGGGGGCAAAAAGAACAAACTATTTTTTCAACTCGTATTTTCAACTTATCTCCCTTTAGGTTTACTCAAATTTCAAGCGGAAATACTTGTTGGATGCAAAATTTGATTCCTCCTCCAATGATTACCCATTTTTCATACTTTTGATGGACCCTACTACATAAAAAATGAGAAATACATGAAAAAACAGGATTTCAATCACGTTTTTCATGTATTTCTCATTTTTCGTGTAGCAGGGTCCATCGAAAGTATGCAACATGGGTACTCTTTGGATGAGGAATTAAATTTTGCATCCAATGAGTGCTCCCACTCAAAAATTGAGTAAAATGTTAGGGAGATAAGGTGAAAATAAGAGTTGAAAAGTAGTTTAATTATTTTTTTATTTTTTTATCTTTGTATTTTTTTACTCCAAAAATGGTGAATCATCCCCCATGGTTGACATCATCGTCTTGAATCTTATTGGTTCTTATAAAGTTTATTTTGGTTGTACATTTTCCTTAGGAGGCCCATTTTAGATCTCAAAATTCCCCTAATGCATGGATAAATAGAAACCTGCAAATAAATTGAAATTACAGAAAATAATGGCAAATAAACAAGATAACAAAATAATCGAACACAAAGATTGACACAATTTTTTACGTGGTAAAACCCTCCTTGTGAAAGAAAAATCCATGGGGCAATCATAATCAATATTCTTATTATTACAGCAACCAACTCATAGGCATACATTATCCCAACCATTTAACCCACTCTCCATTTGATTTATGTTTTTCATATTTCCTCTATAGGCTTACCATTAGGGGACTTTTGAGGTCTAAAACAGGCCTCCTAAGGAAATTATAAAATAATAATGGAAATAATAAAATAAGATTTGATTACATCATCAAATTTTAGAGGGAAAAAAGAAAAAACTATTTTTTTTTCAACTCGTATTTTCAACTTATCTCCCTATGGGTTTACTCAAATTTCGAGCGGAAACACTTGTTGGATGCAGAATTTGATTCCTCATTCAATTAATACCCATGTTTCATACTTGCGATAGACCCTACTACACGAAAATTGAGAAATACATGAAAAAACGTTATTGCAATCATGTTTTTCATGTATTTTTCATTTTTCGTGTAGCAGGGTCCATCGAAAGTATGCAACATGGGTACTCCTTAGATGAGGAATTAAATTCTGCATCCAACGAGTACTCCCGCTCAAAAATTGAGTAAAATGTTAGGGAGATAAGGTGAAAATAAGAGTTGAAAAATAGTTTTATTATTTTATTATTTTTTAATCTTTGTACTTTTTTACTCCAAAAATGGTGAATCATCCCTCATGGTTGACATCATCATCTTGAATCCTATTGGTTCTTATAAAGTTTATTTTGGTTGTACATTTTCCTTAGGAGGCCCATTTTAGACCTCCAAATTCCCCTCATGCATGGACAAATAGAAACCTGTCATATTTTTTCTAAATCCATCCACAACTTTTAAAGCAGTTACATAAGAAATTTTTTGCATAAAACAAAAAATTCCTTTTATGTGTTTTTTTCCAAAAACTTAGATTAGGAAAAACAAACTAAGCCAAAGGAACCAATCTTAGCTATTATCCAAAAAATAAAGGGAAATATTTGGCAACTTCTAACAAAATTGAAGCGACAGTAAAGCGGGAGGATGAAACAATAGACACCACCACGCAAACCACGCATCTTTCACTTGATAGTAAAAACATAAAGCCTATTTTTCATAAATTACGCAGAATATGGAAACAAACTAAAATAGAGTAATGCACAATAAAATTAAAAATTGAATTTCCACGATGAGGGCCCAAGAAAATACTTTGGATTATGTATTAATAAAGGAAAAAAAACATTTACAAACTAACATTGGAGTCTTCAACTCCATTCACCTCAGTAAAAATACTTTGGATTATGTATTAATAAAGGAAGAAAACATTTACAAACTAACGTTGGAGTGTTCAGATCCATTCACCTCAGTGAAATTAGGAATTTCAAAGAGATTTATGGCTCTCTGTTTTCACACAGTAAAAACTCTCTTTTTAATGTGCCCACCTATTTTCACTCCTAAAATGTTAGTTGACACTCGACTTCAAAACAAAAGCCTAAAAACTATATCTTATGACATACCTTGAAACATACATTACTGCTTTAAATTATGGCAGAACAATAATTAAACCAAATATGGGCGCATATACACAAAATTAATTTTCAGACATTGTGCAGTACAGACTGTTGTTGTGCAATAAAAGCCTGGGATTTGCAGCTCATCAACTCCTCACAAATATTTACATAGATTTGAATGTTGGATGTAATGCAGGGATGGGAGAAGTTGTACTCCAATTCAGAAAACCATTTACTTCACATTCCTTTTGCTAGAAAGCTGAATCTGCAAACTAATTTTCTTGTACTTTACAAGTATGCCATAAGCAATGCATATAGTTTCAGTAGGTGTGATTAGTTCCAACACCCCACCTTAATCATAACTACTGAAATTGAAAATTGCCAAACAATCTCTTAGATAGACAAAACTTTCCCTTGCCAATGGTTTTGTGACGATGTCTACAAACTGCTCTTATGACATACAATGCTACAAAACAATTTCTCCATTGTTGATTAGCTCTCTAATGAAATGATACTTAATGTCAATGTGCTTAATCCTTTTGTGAAAAAATGAATTCTTAGATAGTGCAATTGCAGAATTGTTTTCACAACAAATTGTGGATGTTCCTTCTTGTTCATGCCATAAATCTTTCAACATTCTTCTCATCCAAATTTCTTGACATGTTTCCCTTGTTGTTGTGACATATTCAGCTTCAGTTGTCGATAGTGACACTATTGGTTGTTTCTTGGAAGTCCATGAAATGGATCCTGAACCCATATGGAAAATATAGTCTGATGTTCTCTTTATTTCATCGACACTTCCAGCCCGGTCACTATCAATGTAGCCCACCAACCTAAAATCATTTTTTTTAGTGTACAAAATAAAATATCTTTTAGTTCCATTAACATACCTTAAAACTCTTTTAGTGGCTTGCCAATGTGTCTCCTTTGGTGTCTCCATGAATATTGAGACCAAACTCACTACATACATTAAATCGGGCCTAGTTGTTGTCAAATACATCAAACTACCAACCACACTTTTGTATGGTGTCGAATTAACATTATTTCTACAATATTCTTAGCTCATTTTCAAAACCATGCTTGTTGGAGTTCATGCAGGCTTATTATTTCTACATATTAAACATATTCAAGATGTTTGATGCATACTTTCATTGGGAAATAAAAATTTCATCTTCCATTTGTTTGACTTATATGCTTAGAAAATATCTTAAGAGTCCCAAATTTGTGATTTCAAACTCACTTTTCATGACTTCTTTGCAATTGGCAATGAGGAAATCATCACTCCCTATAAAAATAAAATCATCTACATATAAAACCACAATTAAAATATTTCCATCAATTTCTTTGATTTAGAGTATAGGCTCACTGTCACATTTGCTAAAGCCATTATCCAACAAATAAGAATCTATTTTGTTATACTATGCACATGGTGCTTGCTTCAGCCCATAAAGGGTTTTCTTCAGTCTATACACTTTGTATTCTTGCCCTTGAAATTCTTAACTAGGTGGTTGTGACACATACACTTCATCTTTCAGGACTCCATTCAAGAAGGTTGATTCCATGTCCATTTGATATACCTTCCACTTATGACGTGTGGCAATTGCTAACACTGTATGCATTGTCTCCATTCTTGTGACTGGCGGAAATGTCTCTGCATAATCTCTCTCACGTTGTTGCTTGTATCCCTTGATAACTAACCTTTTTGTATGTCTTTCAATCCTTCCTTCAACAATGTTTTTGGTCTTATAGACTCAATTTACTCGAATAACATATTTTCCTTCTGAAATATCCACTAATTCCCATGTGTCATTCTTTTATATTGCCTCTATTTCTTCATTCATTGTTATTACCCATTTTTCCTCCTTGACTGCATCTTCAAAATGAATTGGATCATCTAACATGACAAAATAAAGCAAATAGTGAATTCAAACCGTTGTTGTTGTCACCTTCATTTTTCTCATAAATCTCACTCAAATTTTTTATTTTTTGTCTTTTCATGCTTTCCAAAGATGGACTTGATATGCCACTTGATGTTGAACTTGGAGGTGTTAATCTTTGCTGAACACTTGGAGTGGTATTTGTTTGAATGCGTGACATTGTCCTATTACTTCTTGATGATGTCACTTCATAATTTCTTTGTGGAGCTTTACTAGGTGTAGGAGCTATCACCATTGACGAATTACTTGTTGTTTTCAATTCATCTTTGTCTTAACAATGTAAACTTTGAAATGGGAACTATAAACTCAAAGCGGGAACTCTGGCCAGAAAACCCTGTAAAAACATCAAAAACAGTGCTAAAAACGAAAAGTGTTGACGCTGGAATAACAAAATTTTTTTCTAGGGTAAGTTTTCAACATGTTTTAAAAATGCCGGTGAAAACCAATTTTCTGTGCAAAAATTGTCAAAAAAACACCTTCAAAACAAAAAGTGTTGATATTCGAATAACACTTTGCGAAAAACACCCTCAAAACGAAAAGTGTTGATGTTCGAATAGCACTTTTTTTTCAACGGTAAATTTTGTGAAAAAACCCTCAAAACGAAAAGTTTTGACGTTGGAATAACACATTTTTTTTCGAGGGCAAATTTTCAACATTTCGCAATAATGGCATAAAAGATTTTATCATGACTCTGAAAAACATTAAAATTTCAAAAGAATAATGAAAACATTAAAAAAAAATTAAAACAATGATAAAACACAAAACAAAAAAAGTTTTAAAAATAACAAAACGTAAATTAAAATATATATTAAAAACAAAACATAAAATTTAAAAAACAAAAACAAAAACAAAAAAAATCAAATATATAAAAAAAAAAGGCAAAAAAAAAATCAAACATACAAAAAAAAAAAAAAAAAAAACAACAACAACAACAACAACAAAAAAAATCAAATCAAATCTTGTAAGCCATAAAAAAATTTGAAAAAAAAAAAGAAGAAAAAGAAAAAGAAAAAAAAAAGAAAAGAAAAGAACAAGAAAAAGAAACTATAAAATTAAGTAAGTAAAAATAGAAACGTTAACAAAAAAAACAAAAAACAAAAAGATGAAAATTAAAAAAAAATAATAATAATAATAATAACAAAAAAAAACTACTAAAATTAAGATTAAAAACATTTAAAAAAACCTTAAAAAACAAAAATATACTCAAATTAAAAAAAAAACAAAAACAAAAACCAATTAAAAAATAAAAAATATATATGTATTTTTGGATTTTAAAAAAAGAACAAAATATATTTAAATTTAAAACAATATATATATATATATATATATATATATATATATATATATTTATTAAAAAAAAACAATTAAAAATTTTATTAAAAAAAAAAACAATTTCAAAACCATTTGAAAAACAAATATTTTTTATTTAAAACAAAATAAAAAATTTATTACCCATTTTTTTATTAAATAAACTTTTAATTTTTTTTTAAATAATTATTTTTTATTTAAAAAATAAATAAATAAACAAAAATAAAAAATAAAAGCACTCTCTCGGCCGCCTATGGTGGCGCGGATGTGGGCGAAGGGGCTACATGCAGCCTTCTCCGCCCAAGGTCATGCCACCATGGGCGGCTGGGCGGTGGCTGGGAGATTCCAAGAATTGCCCCGCCAGAATCGCCCCGCTGCCCGCGGTGGTGCAGCCGTGGGCGGAGGGGCTGCATGTAGCCTCCTCCGCCCAGGGCCGCACCACCATGGGTGGCCAAGCAACGGCATGGCGATTCCGGGAATCACCCCGCTGCCGCCCGACCGCCCGTGGTGGTGCGGCCGTGGGCGGAGGGATTGCCTGGAATCACCCCGACGCCGCCGGGCCACCCGTGGTGGCGCGACCCTCGAGGGAGGGGGCGATAACCCATGGTGGCGCCGCCCTGGGCGGAGGGGGCACCGCCCGTGGTGGCACGGCCCTGGGAGGGGGCTGCATGCATCCCCTCGGCCCACGGCTGCGCCACCACGGAAGGCCAAGTGGCGACGAGGCGATTTCCAGAATCGCCTCGTCGCCACCCGGCCACCCGTGGTGGCGCGGCTGTGGGCGAAGGGGCTGCGTGCAGCCCCCTCCCAGGGCCGCGCCACCCAGAATCACCTCGTCGCCACCCGGCCGCCCATGGTGGCGCGGCTGTGGGTGGAGGGGCGGCATGCAGCCCCCTCCCATGGTCGCACCACCACAGGCGACGAGGCAGCGGCAAGTCAATTCCCAAAATCAACCCACCACCGCCTGACCGCCCGTGGTGGGTCGGCCCAGGGCAGAGGGGGCTGCATGCAACCTCCTCCGCCTAGGGTCGCGCCACCACAGGCGGCAGGGCGTGAATCAATTTAATTTTTTTTAATTAAAAAATATTTGTTTAAAATTTTTTAAAATTAATTTGTTTGAAAAAATTTCAAAGTTTATTTAAAAAATAAAAAAATACTTATAAATTAATTAATTTTATTTTTTTTCTTTTAAAATAAAAAATTCCTATTAAAAAAACAAAAACTAAATGTTTGATATTGGAAAAAAAAAAGAAAAATATGAGCATATATATTTTTTATTTAAATAAAAAACATTTATTTATTAAAAATAGTTAAATGTTCTTTTTTTTTTTTTTAAATCAAACATATATATGTTTTTTTTAATTTAATTTTTTTTGTTTTTAAATAAAAATATAGGATTTAAAAAAAAATATATATATATATATATATATATTTTTAATTAAAAATAGATATTTCTTTTTAACTTTAAATGTTTTTTTAATATATATATATATATATAATTTTCATATTTTTTTTGGTTTTTTTGTTTATAATTCGAGTTTATTTTTGTTTTATTTAATTTTTTTAAATGTTTTTAATCTTAATTTTAATTGTTTTTTTACTTTTTTTTTGGTTAATTTTCTATAATTTTTTTTAATCTGGTTTGTTTAAAAAAAAAAAAAAAAAAAATTCTAGTTTTTTTTAATGTTTTTTTAAATTTTTCTATTTTTACTTACTTAATTTTATAGTTTTTTTAAATTTTGTTTTTCTTTTCCAAATTCTTTTATGGTTTATGAGATAATTTTATCTTTTTTTTTACATTTTTATGTCTTTTTTTGTCTTATATATATATATATATATATATATATATATATAGTAATCAACATTTAAAAAAAGAAAAATAAAACAACTTGAAAATTCGTTAAGTAATCATGATTTCAAAAAAAATTAGACATAATAAATTTTAAAGTGTGAAAAATAAGCCCTCTAAAAAAAAGGTATTTTGCATCAACACGTTTCAAAATCAGCATGAAAACCACTAATATTTAAAAACAAATTTTTATATTTGATACATAAGAAAATTTAAAGTGTCAAAAATATGCTCCGAAAAAAAAGAAGTGTATTCTGCATCACCACTTTTCAAAATCAGGTCACTTTTTTTCTACCTCTATGAAACAGGTAATCATATCAGTTATTTAAAGTGCCAAAAACTATGCTCTAAAAAAAATATGTGTGTTCTGCATCGCCCCTTTTCAAAATCGGGTCACTTTTTTGCTATCTCTACGAAACGGGTAACAGTATCAGTTCCCGTTTCAAAGTTTACGTTGTTTCTTCTCGTGGTATGCTTGTTGCCACGTTAATTGTCTTCTCCAATCTTCCATCCCATGCTTCTTCTTCTATGAATTACACATCTCTACTGATTATTACCTTCTTGGCTACTAGATTGTAAAGCATGTATTCCTTGGATTCATCACTATATCCAACAATTATGCATTTCTCCTGCTTATTGTCCAACTTCTTTCTTAATTCATCTCGAACAGGGGCATAAGCCACACATCCAAACACTCTCATGAGTGACACGATGTTTTCTTCCACTCCATGCTCATTCAAGAATCATATTTATTACACTTTTGGTTGGACACCTATTTATAATATATGTTACACAAGCAATAACTTTAGCCCAATAATCATTTGGAAATTGTTTTGTCTTCAAAATACTCCTTTCCATTTTCGTAATTGTCATATTTTCCTTTTTGCGACACCATTTTGTTGAGGTGTATACCTTGTTGTGAATTGCTCGTGAATTCCATGATCCTTTCAAAAACATAGGAAGTCATTTGAGATGTATTCACCACCTCTGTTAATTATCAAAACTTTGATGTAGTGTCCACTTTGTTTTTCAACAAGAGCTTTGTATTGATGGAAGTGCTCAAACACTTCACCTTTCTATCTTAGAAAGTAGATCCATGTATTTCTTGTGTAGTCATCTATGAATGTTAAGACATAATAACTACCACCAATTGATGGTGTTTGCATTGGTCCACATAAATCTGAATGGACAATTTCCGAGGGTGCTTTTGCCCTTATTTACTTTCTTGTTGGAAATGATTCTCTACATTTTTTTCCCAAGATGCATCCTTCACATAAGTTGTTTTCTCTTTCTATTGGTGATGATCCCTTTACCATGCATTTCATGTGTATCAAATTTAGACCTCCAAAGTTAATATGTTAAAATCTTAGATTCCTGTTGACGGTGCTGGACCCGTCAACATGTCAAGGGATATCCCTGTTAAGAAGTCCCAACTAGACCTCGGACCGTTTGAAGTAGGAGTCCCAGTAGTGGGTAGTAAAGCTATGCCTTGATTGTGATAGTGCATAGAGGTAAGTGTGATATCTTTGTCAAAAGAAAGTGTGTGACCTTGCAACAAGTCAAGTGAGATCATGGGGGTTTTAACACACGAAAGGGGAAAAGAAAGTGTGTCCCTTAGAAGCCTGTAATAGTACGTAGCCTGAAAGGAACACATGAGGTGAATGACATCACAAGTTGGAAAGAAGAATAGTCTACAATCCAAATTGACAGGTTAAACCAACAACACTACTTCAACAAGATTCATACAATTGTATACAAAATAGTTCATACACAAATGTGTAAGTTAAACAACATACATTGCTAAAGTAACCAGAATAGTTGAACTACAATAACAACATATCCATGAAAACATGTTGGCTTTGTTATATTATATAAAGTGAAAGTTCCATCCATACATACAACCATGACAACTACTAGCCCCAATAGTGGAACATTAGAGTCAACACCGCCTGCTCCTCCAAAGAGATGTATTTGCTCAGCACTATGGAGAAGCCAAGGCTCGTCACAATGCTCTCCAAACCATCTGTAAGAAAAGCTTAGCCAAAAGCTTGCCTCTCGGAAGCCATTTCTATGAGTGATGAGGTTCTATATATAGCAAAGGGTGGGGTGACCCTTGACATTCCCCCCTGACTCTTGATCTACCATCATGAATCTTCAACTTCGTTACATATAACTCTTTATATTACATATGATTGTTTGTATTCCAGTAATGACACTTGGAATTTCACTTCACATTACATTTGATTACAACAGATACGACTCATAGTAGTGAGGTGGGTGAGACAAATCATGACACAACTCGACATGACATTGTTGACATGTACTGGCTGACTGTGGTATCCATGTAAAATTGTTGCGCTGTTGAGTGATAGATCTATTCTTAGATGTGCTTTATCTTCACCTCGACATAGCTTGGTGTTGTGGGGCCTCCAATGGTCTTGTTATTTGCAATATTCTTCCATGCATGTACTCCTTTCACTTGTTGCTTGATGTGCTTTGTGTGTCCATCCAGTTGAAAGAAAATCTTCTAACATGTGCTCCTTCTTCATCCCATTCTTTGTCTTGCCATGTTCCATCAATGTACCTGTTCCTGCAATTCACTCATGACGGGATGACATCAAATTCGAAAATCGCCTAGTCTAGCATGATGCATTGTTTTCCTTGTTCAGGTCCAGGTGACCGAGAGGGAGGATAGGAAATGGAAACTGCACAGAGCACAGATCAGGTCAGGATGAGGAATTCCAAAGCTTGGTCTACACTGTCGGGAAAAACTGCACAGTGACCACTGTGAGGTAGAATCATGCAGTGATAATCACCAGTGCCAGTTGTAAGATGAGACCTTGAGAGGGACAACTTCTACCCAATTTCTAGAGGGAGGACAGAGCGGAGCTACAGAAGGGCTACTGGGTAGTTCTATGCAGTTTCCATAGGGAAGACAGAGCAGGGATACTTGGAAGTTCTATGCATTTTTTAGAGGGAGGACAGAACAAGGCTGCAAAGGGACTTCTAGTCAATTATGCACAATTTTTGGGAGGAAGATAAGGTAGGGTGCAAGGGCATTGTTGCACAGTTTTCAAGGGGAAGAGAAGGTAGGCCACTCAGGATAATAGATGGGAATTCTGTACAGTTTCCTGGAGCAGTGTAGAGCAAGCCAACAAGGGACCTACTTGACAAGATTGCACAATTTCTCGAGACAGTGTAGAGCAAAGGCAGTAGAGGCCTTGTTGATCATGACTGCGCAGTTTCTAAAGGCAGTGTGGGGCATGAAACAAGGGAAACAACTGGGCATGTCTGCGCAGTTTTGGAGAACAGCGCAACCCCAAGTCTCAGTGTAGTGCAGGTTTCTGAAGTGCAGATGGAGGCTTGATAACTCATCGTGCGGGAAGTGCTGTTTGGATCAGGCTTGGAGGCAACTTCTACATAGTTCTGAGAGGCAGGCAGACTCCTCACTTCTAGGATTTCATAGTGCAGTTGACCCGGAGGACAGACTCAAGCACTGTTTAGTACTGGGCAACAAAGCAGGCTCACTGAGGGATGAGACTACATAGTGCAGTTCAATCGAGGTCCGGTTGAATGATGTTGTCCGGTCGAGAATATTTTCAGGAAAATGGCTAAGTGTCGAAAGCAAGTGAATTTGTGCAGACTGACAATGTGATCATACACTTAGCATATTTTGACGTTAAGACAACACAAACCAACAAGAAAAAGCATGTGCTCAGTGAGATTGTCTTAAATCTAAAAGCGACAACTGTGACACTTGAGATAGACCTTCGAACGATCGTGATGACACTTGCGCGACTATTCTTACAACTTTGTGTGTGAGTAAAACTAATGTTCACAGAGTGAATACAACTCATGCACACAAAAAAAAACCTGCAAAATCACAAGAACAAGATCACAAGCATGACAAAGCGATCCATATGCCAAAAGACGGTTGCTAGTCCAATAAGTGTCAGGGAGCAAGACACATAGAGGAAACACATGGAATGACTTTCAGTGGTTGCAACCATGCATGTCATTGAAGACAAAATGATATGATAATGATCAACAGTAATTCAAACTATACTAAGAGATGTATTTCAAAATGATGAGCTTTTCTTACCATACTTACCCTCCGGATGGTTATGCATTTGATGGAGTTTTCATGCGATCACAATATTTTATCATAACTTAGTTCCTTGGTCTTTCTCCTCAACTCCTTGAGAGTCATCTAGCATGTCATCTTTCCTTGTGGTCACTGAGAGATAGAACTGAACAATTTTAGTGGGTCAGTGGTTGCTACCTGGATGAGGCCCTGGTAGGCACATCTGCGCAGTTTCTAAATGTAAGGAAGACCAAACAGCTAGGACATCACTGCGCAATTTTGAGATGCAAGACATTGTTGCGGGATGGGGTCCTCAGAGGACAACTCTACACAATTTATAAATGCAAGATAGACTGGGAAACTGAGGGAAAATATTTCATAATTTCTAAATGCAAGGAACCATTGCGAAATGGGGTCCAGGGAGGACATATCTGTGCAGTTTCAGGTTGCAAGCCAGACTGGGCAGCTGAGGGAAACACGTGGAAGATTCTGGAGATAGTGGGTTCCAGCAGAGGGAAGGACATTGGAGGAAACCACTTTGCAATTTTGGATGTCAAGGGAGGCCGAGGTTCGTGCTCATTATGCAGTTCCAGCAGGCAAGGGAAAAACCTTAAGGGTTGCAGAAGCAAAGTGTGCAGTTCCAGAAAGCTGGATGAGGCCAAGTTGCTCAGGAAACTGGCTAAGTGTGAGATGAGTGAAACAGATATAAACAGTGATAGAACTTGACTACGAACACACACTTGAACACTTAGTGATACAACATATACCATCTAGAACATATAAAATATACCTTGTTTGATGCAACCACCTTCGTGACAAGAGTGCATGAAGTGAGTGTGAAACATGTCTATGTGATGAGAACAACCCATATGCACAAGATATCCCCTTGAAGCAGAACAAAATTCCCTTTGCATGATGAATGGTAATCCTGATGCCCAAAGATGACACATGTTACATAAAGATGAGAACGTGAACAACTCTTAAGTTCAAGGACGGGGCTTGAAATCATTAGCTTACCAATAAGTGATTAAAGACGATCAATCACAGGATCCATTGTAGGCTCTGAAATTTGCATGTGCGCCAAAATTTTGGAGGGTGGTTGTAGCCGCTACAACATTGGTAACACACTAGTAGAACTCCAGCTCTCTATATGGACCTTGTCTCGTGAAAGAGAGTCTAACTCCTCTGGAATTATTGTTTGATTCTTTGATCATCATGGCTTCCTAACTAGCTTGAGTGAAAGATGTAGTCCCTACCATTCTCTCGATCGGTCAACACGCATACCAAGCCAAGTCAACTGAGTTGTTTTGATTAGGGATGAGGGGTATATTGATGCACAAGTAATATGACTGTCAGAGTTTTAGTTTCATCTTTGGTGTTGCTCCGCTGCCAGCAGGCCTGGACAATGCCTGGTGGAGTCATGCAGGAACACAAGCATCTCTCTGCTGCCAATAAGCAGGTCAATACCCCGACAGAGTTACTTGTATTACCTCTCTAAGCAGGAAGCCTTTCTCTTCTTTCGCCTTATTTATTTTCATTTTCATTTTTTTTCTTCAAAGAACTGTGCATAGGCACTTATTTATTTCAGAGGCGGAAGAGAGATCCCGACTTACTGAGAGTAGAAGAGGTTGTCCCTTTAGAGAAGTATGTTATATATACCTTTGAAATAATTGTTAAGGTTTTCCCCCTCAACTTACTCTACTTGATTGAGCTGACAAGGGTTAAACCAAAAAAACCGATTAGAGCAAGTGTTGCTAGTTAAAATTGCAAGTGTTGTGTTTTCACAAAGACTCACTCTGAATAGAACGTATTTTCCATCAGGGTATCATCGACTGAAGATGATAATCTTTTCATAAATATATGGAATAGAAAAATAACCAAATGTTGATAGTTGTACAAGTCCTCTTATATTTTCCTGGCTTGTCTCAAGGTCCAAACATGGTTTCATGTGAAGCTAAACTACAGGTGAAAACAAGAAAACAAACAAGAAAGAAAAGGGCACAAGTAAAGTGAAAGAAAAACAAGGACACAAAGCAAAACATGCAAGAAAAACAAAGGAAGAAAGCAAAGCAAACAAAAAACAAATGCTACTCCTACTCCTACGCTAAATAGTGCATGGGCCTACTCACGTAAAGTGATATTTCCAATGCAGCCACTGACACATTGGTTAACCCATGTTAGCGAAGGCATGGTACACAATGTTATAGACATTTTTGTGCCTTACAGCATGAAGCATGAAATGTCGATAATCTAAGGGATCCAAAGTCCCTAAACATGTTGTTCCTACCCCTAGAGGAACAAGGTCAGCAAACCACAGCACTGAAAATCAGTTCTCCACCTGAAAACACTCAAAAACAAGCTAATTCTGGATCATGTCAACTGCTCCACTGAGCATCTGCACTGAATGTCAACTGCTCCACTCTGTACCTGCGCTGAATGTCAAATCTAATGAAGGCTACCTGCGCTGGGCGAGATTGGCCAAGTGGCACAGTCATTCTGCAAGGTGTCAAATGCCCAGGAAGCTTCCAAAATGACACTTGGATCAGGGAATTCGCCTTGTGATGAGTAAGAGGGTCTAGATCTCCAAGTGGAAGCAAGAACCTCCAAGTGGAATCAAGAACTGAAGAATAACTGAAGTGGGAGAGGACACTAGTCAGCTTCATGCCAGCCTCAAGCTGACTCATCCTTTCTCCAAAACTCCTATATATAGAGCTCTCTCATGAGGTCTAAGGAGGCTGGAATCTTGTGAATGTAAGGAAGTGCTGTTGGTTTGAGGATAGAACTATTGGGTGATTGCTTTGAAGGAGGTGAAGAGGAGATTTCTTTCTGCTGGGAGGTGTTGCTGGATTGGGCCTATTATGGTTGTAACACTCTCAGAACTTTACTTCTTTCATTAATAAAGCATTTGAGGTTCTTCTATATGCATGTGTCTTTGTGGCGTATTGATGCTTGTATATTTGATTTATTCTAATCCTTGAATCAATTATGGATGTATGCTTCTTGTAGTTTCCCTTTCTTGTGCTTTTGCAGGATCTTTGTGTAGCTGGGCCAGTGAAAGAGCAAGGAGCTGGGAGCAAGCAGCAAGGAGAGAAGATTGGGTCAAACATTAGCGGAAGACAACGGTTAGTGGATCTCTTTCTCCCCTCTCTTACATCTCATAAAGAAGCAATCTTGAATAGCTTTGCGTTCGGTTGTTGCTGAGGTACTATCACCCTTAGAGTGGGATAGGGTCATTCCGTATTGGATACTTTTCCCAACAACACACAAGAAAGATAAGCATGTAAACTAGCGAACAAAAAATATAAGACAATGAAGACCAACACGCTTGAAGTTTAAAAGCGTCCACAGAAAAGAAAAGAGTAAATGCACAAGACACACATTCTATGGACGTACCATGGTGATGCAACACCTTGTGCACAGACGATGAGCATGTATACTCTTTTGACCATGACAAACAATAAAACATGAAAAGGAGGACAAATTACTTTTCGCAAGTGTTCATTGTGTAAGACTCCTCCAGTGCATGGGTGATAGAATCGTGTGATGTTGGTGGAGGGAGTGAAATCTATGAACTAGATTGATCTTCAATGAAAATAGGAGAGTGATGAGGAGCCTGGATTATTTCAATATGTTTCTGATTGGAAGTGGAACTAACCTCAAGACAGTGAGGGCCTGACATAACCATCAACGCAGGCTGAAGTGCCTAGACATCTTGAGGGGTTTCCACTTCATCAGCAGGTAGATCATTAAAGACCAATGGCTTAGAAAGATCAACAACGAATGAATCAACCTTGTGATCAAATGAAGGATTAAAAAGATCGCGACAACCATGATCAGAAAATTCGAGATGTTCATCAGGATCCTCATGATCTCACGAATCATGCAGAGGGGTTGATGAGAAACACAAATGTTCACCCTTTGCATTTCCATAAATGATAGATGAAAGATTGAATTGGTTTTCATAGAAACATGTTTCCTCTCCACAATGCAATGACAGACTGAAATCCAGTGTGTCCTGTGAATGATTGGAAGTAGCAACATCTGGTGATGATTTTTCACAACGAAAATCAAAAGTGGCATAATCACAAGAGATGCCATGATAGAGTGGATGAGGCGCAGATGGAAGGAAGTCATCCTTCACTGCAAGTTCTTCTTCAAATTCCCAAACACACTCATCGTAAATGACAACGTAGGTTGGTTGCACAACATCAATTCCATCAACAAATTGATACTTGTGAACACAAGATGTGGAGTCTGAAATGGGAGAACACAACACAGTACAATCTGTAGGACCAATGGAACCAGAAGCCCGAGGCTGAGAGAACGAGTTCACGTGACAATCATCAGCCTTGACAACCAAATCTGTGCAAATATCTAGATTAGGTGGGGTGGTAGGATCTTACAGTTCAACAGATGTGTGCACACCTTATCCCACCTCACACTGCAGAGCTAGAGTCGTTTGATGAGAGCAGGATAGACGGTCACTTGTGATAGCAACCTTTTCCATCTTGAATTTGGCAGCTCTAACACCGAGGTATGCTAGGAGGGGTTCAAATGATTCTAAGATATGCGGATTTTCAAATATGTGAAGAAAATACTAAAATCTTACACGAATAAATTTCCAATCAATTTCATCTTTAGGGATTTGATACACGAGATTACGAGAGCGTTCCCAAAATTGCACAAGGGATTCATTAGGTGCTTTCCGTAATTCCATAATTTTCTTATTGAGTGCTTTACGATCATACTAATAGAAATCATGTGTCAACTCTCTGACCAACTGGTCAAAAGAGTGAATAGAGGCATCAGGCAGTGTGACACACCACATCATTGGGTGCCCACGAAGCATGAATGCGAACAATGAGCAGGCAATGTAATCCTCATGGATTTCATTCCTTTCATAAAAGCTTGTGAAGGCAACTCTGTGTCTAAGCAAGGTCGCTCTGCCTTCACCATCATATGTGTTACGTGACAAGTCATTCCAAAGCTCCTCTGATACTTCAAAATCATTTCCATAAGACAAACATCTCGGAGGATTAATTGTAGTGTAAGCCATGAAAGATATGTAGAGATTCAAAATAGACTTTGAGAACTCAGATTGTCGTTTGGTCCTCTTTCTAGTGCCATAAATGTTGATGGTGTTAGACCAACCAACATGTCATAGGATCTACCCGGCAAGAAGCCCCAACTAGATCTCAGACTGTTTGGAGTAGGAGTCCCAGCAGTGGGTAGTAAAGCTATTCTTTGACAGCAATAGCGTGCAGAGGTAAGTGTGATATATTTATTGGAAGAAAGTGTGTTACCTTGTAGGGAGTCAAGTGAGATGCATGGGGGTTCTAACACATGGAAGGGGAAAATGAAGTGTGTCCCTTAGACTCCTGTAATAATAGGTAGCCTGAAAGGAAAACACGAGCTTAATGAAGTCACAAGCTGGAAAGAAAAATAGTCGACAATCCAAAGTGAGGGGTTAAACCAACAACACGACTTCAACAATATTCATACAATCATATAGAAAATAGTTCATACACAAATGTGTAAGTTAGACAACATACATTACTAGAGTAACCAAAATAGTCGAACTACAATAAATACATATGCATGAAGATGTGTTGGTTCTGTTATATTATATAAAGTGAAGGTTCCATCCATACATACAACAATGACAACCACTAGCCCCAATAGTGGAACGTTACAGTCAACACCACATGCTTCTCCAAAGAGATGTACTTGCTCTGCACTATGGAGAAGCCAAGGCTCATCACAATACTCTCTAATACCTCTCTAAGCAAAGCTTAGCCAAAAGCTTGGTTTCCAAAAGCCATTTCTATGACTTATGAGGTTCTATATATAACAAAGGGTGGGGTGACCCTTGACATTCCCCTTCGACTGGACTACCCTCATGACTCTTCAACTTCGTTACATATGACTGTTTGTATTCCACTAATGACACTTGGAATTTCACTTTAGATTACATTTGATTACAAAAAATATGGCTCATAGTAGTGAGGTGGTCGAGACAACTCATGACACAACTCAACATGACAGTGATGACATGTACTAGATGACTGTAGTGTCCATGTCAATCTGTTGCGTTACTGAGTGATAGATGTGTTCTTGGATGTCCTTTATCTTCACCTCCACATAGATTGGTGTTGCGGTGTCTCCAATGGCCTTGGTCTTTGCAATATGGTTCCATGCATGTACTCCTTTCGCTTGATGCTCAATGTGCTTTATGCATTCATCTAGTTGCAAGCAAGTCTTCTAGCATGCACTCCTTCTTCATCTCATTTGTCATCTTTCCATGTTCCATCAATGTACTTGTTCATGCAATTCACTCATGATGGGATGACATCAAATCTGAAAATCTCCTAGTCTAGCATGATGCATTGTTTTCTGTGTTCAGGTCTAGGTGACCAGGAAGGAGGACAAGACACTGAAACTACGCAAAGCACAACTCAGGCCGAGATGAGGAATTCTGGAGGTCGATCTGCACTATCGGGAAAAACTGCACAGTGACCACTGGGAGGCAGAATCGGGCAATGACAGTCACTAGTGTCAACTCCAAGATGAGAGCTTGAGAGGGATAGCTTCTGCACAATTTCTAGAGGGAGGACAAAGTGAGGCTGTAGAGGGACTATTGGGTAGCTATGCATAGTTTCCATAGGGAAGATAGAGCAGGGCTGTTAGACAATTCTACGCAGCTTCTAGAGGGAGGATAGAACAAGTCTATGAAGGGACTGCTGGTCAGTTTCGCGCAGTTCCTGGGAGGAAGACAAGGCAGGGTGCAGGGGCACTGTTGCGCAGTTTTCAAAGGGAAGACAATGTAGGCCACTCAGGAGACCAGTTGGGAATTCTGCATAGTTTCCTAGAGCAAGGCAGAGCAAGCCAGGAAGGGACCTGCCAAATAAGACTGTGCAATTTCTGGAGACAGTACAGCGCAAGGGAGCAAAGGCCTTGCTGATCATGACTGTGTAGTTTCTGAAGGCAGTGTAGGGCATGCAGCAGGGGAAACAATTGGGCATGTTTGTGTATTTTTGGAGAGCAATGTAGCCCCAGGTCTCAGTGCAGTCCAGGTTTCCGTAGTCCAGAGCGAGGCTTGATAATTGATCTTGCGGGAAGTGTAGTTTGGATCAGGCTTGGAGGCAACTTCTACATAGTTCTCGGAGGCAGACAGGTTTCTCGCTTCCAGGATTGTGCGATGTAGCTGACCCAAAGGATAGCCTCAAGCACTGCACAATTATGGGCAATAGAGTAGGGTCACTGAGAGCTAAGACTATGCAATGCATCGCAGTCGAGGTCTGGCCGAAGGAGGTTGTCCGGTCAAGCAGATTTTCATGAAAATGGCTAAGTGTTGAAATAAAGTGAATTTGTGAAGATTGATAATGTTATCATACACTTAGAATATTTTTATGATAAGACAACATAGACCAACAAGACAAAAAATGTTCTTAGTAAGATTGTCTTAAAGCTAAGAGCAACAAGTGTGACACTTGAGATAGACATTCAAACGACTATGACGACACTTGTGCAACTTTGCTTACAAATTTGTGTGTGAGTACGGTCGTGTTCACAGAGTGAAGAAAAATCATGCACACAAATACAAACATTCAAAATCACCAGAACAAGATCACAAGCATGACAAAGAAATCCATATGCCAAAACACGACCACTAGTCCAACAAGCATCAGGGAGAAATACAATAGAGGAAACACATGGAATGAATTTCAGTGCTTGCAACCATTCATGTCATTGATGACATAATTATATGAAGATGATCAATAATACTTCAAGCTACACTAAGAGATGTATTTAAAAAGGATGTGATTTTCTTACCATACTTACCCTCTAGATCATTATGCATCCGATGGAGTTTTCATGCGGTCCCGATCTTTTGTCATAACTCGGTTCCTTGGTATTTCTCATCAACTCCTTGAGAGTCATCTATGATGTCATCTTTCCTTATGGTCACTGAGAGATAGATCTGTGTAGTTTCAACAGGCAGTGACTATTGTCAGGATGAGGCCCTTGGAGGCACATCTATGCAGTTTCTGAATGCAAAGCAGACCAGACAGCAAGGACAGCACTGCACATTTTTGAGATGTAAGACACTGCTGCAAGATGGGGTCCATGGAGGAAACCTCTATCCAATTTCTGAATGCAAGACAAACTGGGTAGCTGAGGGACAATACTGAGCAGTTTCTGAATGCAAGGCACCGTTGCAGGATGGGGTCCTGGGAGGACACATCTACGCAGTTTCATGTTGCAAGCTAGATTGGGTAGCTTGGGGACAACACTGCGTAGATTCTGGAGACAGTGGGTTTCGGTTGAGGGAAGGACATTGGAGGAAACCAATTCACAGTTTTTTATGCCAAGGGAGGTTGGGGTCCCTATGCATTGCGTAGTTCCAGCAAGCAAGGGAAAAAGCTTGAGGGTTGCAGAATCAGAGTGTGCAGTTATAGAAATTTGGATGAGGCTAGGTTGCTCGGGAAACTGGCTAAGTGTGAGAACAATAAAACTGATATAAATAGTGATGGAAATTGACTACAATCACACACTTGAGCACATAGTGATACAACATTAACCATCTAAAACATATAAAATATAACTTGCTTGATGCAACAACCTTCATGACAAGAGTGCATGAAGTGAGTGTGAAACATGTCTATGTGATGAGAACAACCCATATGCACAAGATTTCCCCTTGAAGCAGAACAAAATTCCCTTTGCATGACAAACAATAATCCTAATGCCCAAATATGACACATGCTGCATAAAGATGAGAACGTGAACAACTCTTAAGATCAAGGAGGGGGCTTGAGATCCTGAGCTTACCAATAAGTGACCAAGGAATGATTGATCACACGATCCATGGTAGGATCCGAAATTTGCATGTGAGCCAAATTTTGGAGGGTGGTTGTATCCGCTACAACAATTCCATAGCCAAATTTCATCTTTTATTTTGGCATGAAGCTTTGTGCGACTGTTGCAACATTTCTTTCATCTTCTTGTGAATTCATTGACAATTGTTCTTGTGCACCTTTTTCTTTCAAATTTAGTTTTATCATTAGGGGAAACATTCTATTTCTTGTCATTTGAACTTTTGCAATCAACTTCTTTCTTGGAAAATTATCCAAGATTTTGCCTTCTCCATTTTTGAACAATACTTTGTAGCCCTTTTGCATAAATTGTCCAATACTTATCAAATTGTGCTTCAAACCTGGAAGAAACTATACATTTGAAATATATTTCTTCTCCCCCTTCTTGGTTAGAATATCAACTCATCCTTTACCCATCACTGACACTTTGTTATTAGTCCCTAATGTGACTTCATATTTTACACTTTCATCCAAATTAGAAAACAATTCTATGTTCCCTGTCATATGATTAATACAACTTGAGTCTAAAAACCATACATCCTTTTTCTTCTCTTGTGCTACATTGCATGCTAAAAACATATTGTCTCGTTTCTGATTTTATCTTGTAAAATTAGCGTTTGGTTTATTACTAATATCATATTGTTTCTTTCTACATGCACTTGCATACTGGCCATAATTCTTGCAATAATGATATTGAACTTGAGATTTATCAAACCTCTATCCTTGTGCTTGATTTTGGCTTGGATTTTGACATGGATTTTGAGTGTTGTCTCTTCCACTTGAGCTTGAAGGTTTTCTTCTTCCACCTCTATGTGGACTTTTTCCTCTACCTCTTGTGTTTGATCTTCCTCTGCCTCTACCTTGACCAACTGAGACTTCTGTCTTGAAAGCATGTTCCATTAAAGAATTTGTTGTTCTACTCAACCTATGTTCATGAGAAATGAGTGAGGCATGGAGTTTATCCACTGAAAATTGTGAGAGATCCTCTGTCTCCTCTATGGCCAAAACAATAGGATAAAACCTTGCTAAAAACTTCTTAAAATATTTTCAACTATTCTCCTTTCTTCAAGTGTCTCACCATGAGATCTGATTTGAGTAACCAGTCCAATAACTTGTGTAAAAAATGAATCTATTGTCTCAGACTCCATGCATATTGTTTCAAAATCTCTTCTCAATATTTTCAATTTTGTTGTTTGCACCTCTGCCATACCTTGATATGTTGTCTGAAGAATATCCCACGCTTTCTTGGACTTTGTTGTCGTTGCAATCATTGGAAATGGCTCTCATGAACTACTTGAAATATGTAGAAGAGGGCTTTGGAGTCCTTCTTCATGTTATCTCTTAACAAATCTCTTTTTGCTTATGTCAATTCATTGTATGATGTTGCATCTACTCGTTCTTGGACCCATTTTCTACTAATCACAAATATTTTGAGAACAAAACAATGTCTTAATTGTGATTGACCAATAATCACAATTCTTTCCATTAAGTTGAGGAATCTGTGGTTTTTTCAAGCTTGTGCATGACGCTGTCATGTTTTACCAATAAAAACTTTGACTCCTTGCTAGTAAATCTATTGTCAAACTAAAGCTATGACACCTACTCTAATATCACTCTCAGTAAAGGAAAAGGATGTAATAATAGATACCACCGTGCAAACCAAATGACACTGGTTTCACTTCATAGTAAAAACACAGAGTGTTAATTCCAAAAATTACGTACATTATGGAAACAAAGTAAAAAATAAAAAATAAAAAAATTTCTAGAATGAGTGTGCACACAAATACTTTGGATTATGTATCTATGAAGGCAAAAAGAATTTACAAACTAACATTGGAGTCCTCAGCTCCATTCACCTCAGTGAAATGAGGAATTTTACAGATATTTACAATTCTCTATTTTTACACAATAAAACTGTGTTTTTTACATACCCAACCATGGTTCAAAATTGAACCCGTCACAGCCCATCAAGAGGGCTTTAGCACATCATAAAAGTGCTAAACTAAAATTACCCATAAAAAAATATAGGTTTTTATTTCTATCGGGTTTAAAAATATATATATATATATATATATATATATTATAAAATGGCATGTGAAGGGTTGTCGATCCTTTCAACCATCGGTTTTTTTTGGCAATTATTTTGAAGACATCTTAAAATCAATCCACCACACAGTTGGTTTTCTGGTAATTATTTTGAGGATAACTTAGAGTTGTTCCATCACGTTAAGTTAAAAGTGCATTGTGCATGGTCTTCACTGTTCACACAGTTTTACAATTAATTTCTATGACCCTGCAATGACTGAGAAGTGGATTGCAATCCCGAATCCCTATATTTATCATTTTCTACTCTTTAGCTTACCAAGGGGTGCAGCTGGAGGGAATATGGTCATTACCCACGGAAACAAAAACATATATACATCACAAATATGGTTGTTGATAAAGAGTAGACGCAGAAAATTAGATATGATGAACGGAGATCGACGTTTCCCGACAGCAAACTGATAGTTTTCAATTTATGTAAATGAATCCAAGGGATTATCCAAGCATTTGAGGGGATCCCAGATGGACAATTTTGTCCTAACAATGAGAGTGCATTGAATGGAAATGATGGGGACTCTGCGCCCTTTCTCATCCACATCAATAGGGGAAATTAGCAACAATAGCAGTGGAAATATTTTTACATGGACCAATTGTGACGAGGAGGGCTCAGGTGATATGGAGGAGCTCTTAACACTCTAAGATAAATATAGGGTTCATTTCCTATCAATTAAGATTGGTTGTAGGAACTTTTATTTTTGTATGTTTTACACAATTGGGGTCTAGTGCCCATCGTTCATGGAAATGGGTAGATTTTAAACTAGCACAAATTCATCTAAATTAGAAGTTCCAATAAAAATTGGACATACCTATCTAAACCAAAATTTCCTTTAAAAAAAGAGAATAGAGTCATCTAAACCAGACTTTTCTAAGTTTTTCCTATATCATGTTCTGATATGCCCCCTATCATGGTTTTATATTTTGAGTCCCAATGTCTGAGACATCCCTTTTTTTTGTGAACTTGAGATATGCATCCTCAAGCTTAATATTTCAGGCATCGAAAGGCTATTTCTCTATGATTTTCTCATACAACGAGTAATCAGTTGTCCATTAAACATTTTATATGAAAAGAGGTAAATGTATTGTTCATTGGGAAAATGCATTTGTATCTCAGAAGAGTGCAAGCTCTTACCATTATTGGTTGTATGAGAAGCTCATAGAGAAGTTAACAGATATAATATACTTCGTCAAAATTAGGACAAGAAGACTTTTCTGCTTCACGTGAAAATTTGTAATAAGGAAAAACATGTTTTTGAGACAGTGGAAACAATTTTGACTATTGAGTAATTGTAGATGAAAGGAAACTAGTGTAATTTTGTATGGAAATTTTCTTTCTATGGCTTAGAGAGCAATATCTTATTATCAGTATGTAGGAAATTCGTATCATGTGAGAATTTGTTTTTTTTTTAATGACATGAAAGAGATCAACAGATTTGGTGTACTTTGAACAGTTACAAATTTTTTATTTGAAGGATGTAATGTGTTATGGAATTGGTTGTTTTCTTTGATAGATTGCTAGATCTTATTTTTTGGTCAACTTTTGTATGTGCTTGTGTGAGAACGAGACCAGAAATATGATGTTATGTAGTAATTGACCCCCTTGGCATGCTAAGTGTACAAGACCTTTTGGCCATTATCCCAAAATAAAATGATAATGATGAATGCAACGTGGTAACTTCCATTCTTATTTGGAGCCTGGTGGAGTATAACTACTTATTTCAATTGAAAAAGAACAATGTAGGGCCTTTGTTCAGAAGAAGAAAACGAATGTAGTGTTGTTTTGAGCCTTAACTGTTTTGGTAGTTAGATTGTGAGATCTTATTTATTTGGTTGGAAAAGTCCATGGATGTCCAAATCTAATATAATGAAAGAGCTTGTGTTGTTGGGTAACATAGATTACATGATATTATTTTAAGGTCCATTACAAACTAGTGATTATGTGTGTGATCATATGATCGTATTTTTCTTGACTGGATCAAAATAACACTTCTATTTAAAATCTTTCCTAGTATCAATGCTATTTTTTTCTTAACTGGACCAACTAAATTTCATTCGATATAAATAGGGATGTTTCCACATGGGTCCAGGTCTACACAGGGGAAGTTATTTTTATTTTCATTAATTTGGTCTAACCAAGGCACCAAATTTGCACATTCCTTGTAGAGTTTGCAACCTCCACTGATGCTTCCTATTATACGTCCCCTCATCACTCTTAATTAAATGTTGTTGTTGGGCTTCAAATTCTCCACATAGTGCCCCAAAGAGTACACTTCCTCCTCATTGTCTAAGACAGTCCATCACAAATCACATGCATTATGAAGCAAAACAACATATTGATCTTTACATAAAGCTAGACCCTCAATATCGTGGTGAATTTCATCACAACAACCATAAATCTTATTATTATAGGAATGAGCCAATATATTTGTTGCTTGGTTTACACCCCACCAAGTTTAAAAACTTCAATAGTTTTTCCAGAACCTTTGATAAGCTCATCACACCACATGTACCTATTTGTTGCCAAAATTGTGTATATCCTTTCAGAAATACCATCTCAGGGGGGGAGTTCTCCCATGTCCAATAGAGAGTTCCAGATTATATCAGTTATATAATATGACATTTTCCCATTTATGTAAAATGTGTTGCTTTGTCTTTGCTCCAGAAGGAAACCAATGCCCAAATAGGAGGATTTGATGTCCAATATCTCATTACCCATATTCCCTGGCACCTTCACCTGATCTTCTGAAATTGTCACATGGAAACACATGTCCTTGTAGTCAGGACCTCGAAATCATTTCGATCAGGACAAATTTCAACAAGCGTATGTGTACCTATTGTCAAAACCACCTACCATAGAGTTTTAGGAATTTAACTTATTTAATAGAAATAAATTTGATTGAAAATGAAATGTAAAGATAATATACTGTTGTCAATTGAAATTCATTCTATTTTTAATCTTTTCATTATGGAATGGAAACAAGAATATATGCATTTCTAGTTGAAATTAAGACCGGCCCTTCAAACTTGATCACTGTGCCCACCTATTTTCACTCCTCAAATTTAAATGTATTCACTCAACTTCAACTTGAAAGACTAAAAACTATATCTTTTGACATAACTTGAAGCCTACATTATTGTATTAAATTATGGAAGGACAATCAATAAACCAAAATATGGGTGCATATACACAAAATTAATTTTAATACATTGCGTAGTAAAACCTTGGGATTTGCAGCTCACTAACTCCGCACAGATATTTACAGAGATTTGAATGTTTAATGTAATGTAGGGATGGGGGAAGTTGTATGCTAGTTTAGAAAAAAATTTACTTCATGTTTCTACTGCCAGAAAGCTAAATTTGCAAACTAATTTTCTTGTATTTTACAGGTATGGTGTAGACAGTGCATTTAGTTCGATAGGTGTGATTAATTCCAACATGAAAGAGCTTATGAAAAAATTCTAAAAGTTAGCAGATTTTTTTTAAGATATTCATGATTATCAAGGCTCTTTCATATGTGTGAAGAGTTAAGCAATGACGGGATCATTAGGGTAATTTTCAGGTCTAAAATGGTCCTCCTAAGGAAATTATAAAATAATAGTGGAATTTTGGCTTGAGGGGGCCTGACCCAGGTTCAACGTTAGTTAGCCAAACAAATCCCTACACTACTGGCCCTTTCGGCATCAACCCGCGGAGTGCGGACTGAAGTCTCACCCGAAGCAGTATGGGGGGATGTTGGAACCAAGTTTCCGCACCCTTGAGATGGATGTGATGTCGGTTTATTTCAGCTAGACCTGCCTTCGCGCAGGTCGCTTAACCCTCTGTTCCACCCTTCAGTACCTTCGCGAAAGGGTACAATCGGCTTCCGCGTAGCCCTAACCAGGGGCTGAAGTCCTTTCGCATTGCTAGGGAAGCGAACTGCGATATCTCCCAACTAGGCTAAGTGTCTTTCTTATCTTATTAACAGATCTTAGTTAGCTTCGCGTAAACAGATGTTCTTACTTGCGTTCACTTAACCAATACATTTACATACATTCGCGCATCATATAAGCATTATAAGTGAAATTCATACCCAATATAACATATGCATAAATAGGAAATAAGATGCAGAAATTATGGAATACTTCTCTTTATTGATAATTCTGGATGATTACAAACTCGACCCGCCCTGTGCACTCAGCTGTGGACCTATCAGCCTCTGCGCACTCAGCTGCAGAGCCTCTACCTATGCTACGACCCAAGACTTAGACTTCTACTTCAGAGCTATCTCTCATACATGTTCAATCTTTTTTCATTTCCCCTAACTACTTAGAGCTTAGCTCTATTTATACAATCCCATGGTCCGCGGACCATGGGTAGATCTTTTACAGCCAACATTACATTTCCAAAATAAGGGCGGACAACCCTATGACTCTTTAACACCTACGCGCTCTGCGACCACAAAATGTGGAGTCTTTACGTTTGGATTACAAAATTGGAGCAAAATATGGGCTTTTAGCCCCAAAACTACTATTGGGGGATCCCGTGCCCAACATGGAAATAATAAAATAAGATTAGATTACATCATCAAATTTTAGAGGGAAAAAAGAAAAACTTTTTTTTCAACTCGTATTTCAACTTGTCTCCCTATGGGTTTACTCAAATTTCGAGCGGAAACACTCATTGGATGAAAAATTTGATTCCTCATCCAAGGCATATCCATGTTGCATACTTTCGATGGACCCTACTACATGAAAAATGAGAAATACATGAAAAACGTGATTGCAATCATGTTTTTTAATGTATTTTCATTTTTTCATGTAGCAGGGTCCATCAAAAATATATAACGTGGGTACCTCTTAGATGAGGAATTAAATTTTTCATCCAATGAGTACTTCAACTCGAAATTTGAGTGAAAAAATGAGATAAGTTGAAAATACGAGTTGAAAAAATAGTTTTATTATATTATTATTTTTTAATCTTTTTACTTTTTTACTCCAAAAATGGTGAATCATCCCCATGGTTGACATCATCATCTTGAATCCTATTGGTGTAGAAAATCTGTGATAGGTTAACCCGATAATGCAATATAAATCAAAGCATAATACTATAACCTACTTCTACTATCAATTTGCGGAAGATTAAAGATCGAACTGAACAATATAACTAGAAGAAGAAGAATCAATGGGACAATACACATGAAAATACTTTGGGGAAAGTCTCAGATAAAACCCCACATGATTGTATTATTATACATGGTGGAAATACATAAGAATTATACAAAGCCTTGGCTCTCACAGCTAGTCAGCTCTCAGTACAATCCTCACAAATGCTCACAAGTAATCTTGGCTTCTCTGCAGCCTTCCTCTCTACCCTCCAAGCTCCTATTTCCTTGCGTTGTTCCTTGTGGATGATTTGCCTATTATCAAGTGGAAAATCAAGCCTTCAAAACTACACAATCCTCAAGGATGAAACCTTGACTGCATGCATTAGTTTTCTCCATGAGAAAACACATGCAATTGATTGTACACTCTCCTTGAACATTAATCTCAACTGGGTCTTTCTCTGAATAGAGATGCATGAGTTTGTGATGAGAGAATCTTCAGTTAACTAGAGTAGCACTAGTTGAGTGCATTAATGCATCAACTAACTATTAACTCACTATTAGTTCCTCAAACAATTTGGAACTAATTTAACTGGACTTAACTCAATAAACTGAGTTAACTAATTAAAACTCAAATATAACTCAATATTATCTCCTTAATTTAAGGGATTGTGATGCAGGAAAGTGTTCCCTCTGCGGACAGAGGCAACCCCTCTAGCCCTAGAGTGGGTCTAGTCACAGCAAGGATAGATCAACAATAGATTTCCTTAAACAGTCATAGTTGGAGGCCTACCTCAACCGGTGGTCGATGGAGTTCCATTGCGCTGCTCCAGCTTTCGCTTCCTTCTCCTCAATGAGTGATCAACCTGAAACAATGCAAAGGAAATACAACAAAGCATGTAACTAGAAAACAACAATGATCTATTTACTCACAAAGTCAAGAAGTCATGAGCTATCAAGTAAATTACATTCAAGACATAGGAAAACATCATTGATTGTATTAATAACGAAATAAGAGCAAGCTTACAACCGAAGTCTTGACGTCGCAAGTCTTCTCAGAGGGTCCAACCAGTGTATTTCTCAAGCATTCACTCTTTGAAGATGGATCTCCCAACATACAAAGTTCTCTCTCTCACTCATAAGTTTTACACAAAGTTAAGGGCACTTCACAACCTTCCACAAGCTATCAACAATCCCACACTTGTCACACCCACACCAGCTATCTAGCAAACTCACAAACACTAACAGCACTGCTCAATCCAAGAATTTACCAACTAGCTGATCATAGCAAAGGTGAGTGTTTAAATAGGAGAAGGAGTCTCCATGAAAGGTGGAAGAGAGAGCTTATCCCCAAGGAAGGTAGCACAATTGATGGAAATACCATACCAGAGAAGGAAGGGTGACACAAACTATGCGAACAACTAGGTCTGGAGACATCCAAAAGGCCGGCTGTTGGAACGAATTCACCCAATCTGGATCATCACGGGTTCACAACTAAGCTTTAGCGCTGACATCACCAGTGAGAAATTTATCCAGTCAAATCATCACTAAAGATAGTAAGTAGCCTCGCGTCGGAGCATGAAATCGGACCGTCGCGGGAAATAGATGTACTTCCGCACTGAAAGCGCGGCTGGACTGTTTATGACCACCATTCGTCGCGTATATTAAGTCCATTCTCACGATGAGGCAGATTACTTTGGAAAAGAGGGTCAATTGGCAGCATAAGAGAGCATTTTTTCAGTATGAGCATGTTTCATTGGGACACATGACATAGTAGAAGGACTGGGGTGAAGGCAGTGACAAATTACTGTGTAACAGATGCCCCCTAAAGTATGAAGCCCGAGAGAGTGGGAGGGGTGAAATGCTTTACGAAACTGACTGAGCTGGAACACCATCTTGAAGAACCTGCATGCAAGTACAACTGATACCTCTGATAGTGGAATACATGTAGTTTAAGCATGGGCACAACCATCCAAAAGACATACGAACTAGGTCTGTGGTATGGACATAGCCATCTAGCTGATAAGACCATGATAATAAGAAAGGTATGGTCGCAGCCATCCATGAAGACTCAGGTATGGTCGTAGCCATCCATCAATGAGTCATGTAATCACAAACCAATCCACACAGCCCGAACATATGTAATCTGAGTTCGGGGTCTTGAACCCAACCGATCATAGTACAAATTCTAGCATGCGAATAGATGTGTCAAGGTCGATCATGATAGAAAGTCGCTTGATTACCAGTCAATGATGGAAACAGTTAACAAGTGCGAGAGAAACCACCAATAATGCCAATGGTTCTCAAGGTACAGTCTAGCACAATCCATGAAGTGTGAAGAAGGAGCTGAAGTCGAACACTCGTGGAATCACCCAATCGACGACCAATGATGAAAGTCAACCGTCAGGCGCGAAGAACTTGCCATTGAGGCATGCAAGCTCTAAGGTACCAAAGGGGACCTCTAGATCAACCCCCTGGATAATGAGCTGATGTCGACAGGAGACGATCCGTCGCAGGAGGGCCATAATGTTTCCCCCATCAACGACGCGAGATAAGGAACAAGAAATAGATGGCGAAACAGAGTATCAGAGGAGGAGGCAAGGATGTAAACCGCAGAAGGATTATACTCTTCAACATGTCGGTGACACGACTCCGGAGGGTGGCAGCATTCAGGTACCAAGGGATCAAAGGCTTAATGGAGACAGCATGGATCAGATGGAATGAGGCTAAATGACAACCCAAATCCGCGGAAGTCCAAATGACGATGTATGAATATCCCAACCTGACAAGAAGCAAGTGTCGATGTTCAAGAGTGACTACCTGCCATAGACAATCAATGATGATTTCCAAATTTTCCCCCACCATTGCTGGCGAGTACCCCAATTATTTTTGAAGACAAGCTTGATGGGGATAGCATGTGCTTGTAATACAAGTTTGACCTATGATCGAATCCAACCTAGTAATAGTTTAATGAGCCCTAGGGAGGAGGAGCTCGAGTCTCGTCATGGTGACGAGTCCAATGTCGTCAGGGTTTAACGAGTCTGACATAGGTAAAACTTGGAGTCTTTTTCATGTTTAGAGAGTTTGAAAAAGACACGGAAAAGAAAACTCCAGGGGGGGTCCTTTTTCGTATTTGTGTCTCTCGAGCCCGAAAAAGTATAAAATGATACTTGAGATAACCGCTTAACCATTACGATCAAGGAGTACTTTTTGTGATTAGTGACCTCGATCCGAAAGAGTAGAAAAGCGATCAAAGACATGTCGTCTCGTAAACAATTTCGGACCTGAAACGACAAAAGCCCGGCAATCTTTTCGCGTTTATACGGTCGCAAAAGAGCTTAAAGCAGACCTCCATTTTTATTCTCTTTAGTGAGTCAAAAAGGGAAAAATACTCGGCACTCTTTTCATCTTTTACAAGTCATAAAATAGCTTAAAGGAGACTCATCCTGGACGAACGAGTGGTATAAAGGGTAGCAACTAGTTCCGACGATGGTGGAACTGCTCAAAACATGTAATGGTCAAGAGGATGGCTAATAAAACCACTCATCACTGTGGTTCCTCAGGAAAGGATAAACAACTAAGTGAAAGCATATGATCGGCCAAAGAGATGGTGGCGATGGAATGAAACAACCAAGGCTCATCTAGTAGAATTAAGCAGATAAAAACGACAATCACGAGATGTAAATTGGGTATGGGTTCATTTTTACACAAGCTTGAACCACGGAGAACTCTGCTTGGATTCGATTTCATGTTTACACAAGCTTGAAACGAAAAACTATGCTTGTTATGAGTTCGCATGCCCCCAACATATCAAGGTAGATTCCCCCAAGCTTCATTGCATTCAACGAGGTGGATGGAACGAAGGTTCACTTTCGAGATCTTGGAAAGACTCGACTTGGATTTTACGATATCTTATGCAAAGACTCGATTTGGAAAGGGAGAGTTGTTTCATTTTTTATTGAGGTTGACACAGTAAAAGAACTATCCTCATAACCCTTGTTTCATTTTTTTAACGAGCTTGACACAAGGTCAGGAACTATGCTCATCACCCCTATTTTCATTTTTTAACGAGGTTGAGATAGGAACAAACTATCCTCGTGACTCCTTGCTTCATTTTTTAACAAGCTTGACACAAGACAAGGAACTGTGCTCCATGATCCTTGTTTCATTTTTTAACGAGGTTGACACAAGATCAAACTATCCTCGGACACCTTGTTTCATTTTTTAACGAGGTTGACACAAGAAAATAACTATCCTCGGGCCCTTGAGTCATTTTTTAACGAGGTTGACACAAGATCAAAACTATCCTCAGGACTCCTGTTCATGGGCCATATGAGAACATGGCTCCCAAGAGGTCTTCGCGGGATGGAAGAAACGCACTCTGGGAGGAATACATGTCATGATGCACCAATAACAGATCGGGTTCCAATGCCCCTAGTACATGATGTACAAGACCATCTGCATAATCATCAGTAGAGGTGGAGACAGAACGGGTAGCCACATAATTGACCTGCGGCAAGGAAGGTACTACTTGCGAGCAGTACCGACAGGGGACAACGACTGCGCAGGAGGCACCGGGGGACTAAAGAACGATAATTGATCAATAGTCACCATTATTCCATCGTGCGGAAAACAAACCACACAGAAAAGTGAAGAAACAAGAGCTCCCATGGCATAAATATAATCACGGCCAAGGAGAAGACTAAAATCTAAATCACCTTGGACAACCATGATGTCTATATAGACAGTTTTGCCCCCCAAAGTAACAGGAAACTTTGGGAGGATCCCTAAAGGTTGACTAGTTCCTCTATCAAATGCCAACAGATTCTGTGTGACAGGCACAAGCTGTGGGGAGCCCAAAGCTTGCAAAGTAGTAGAAGGCATAAGACTGACAGATGCACCCTCATCCAAGACAGTGCCAGGTACTGCCTTATTATAGGCATGTACTGTAATCTGGAAAGGCACATAGGATGGAATGTGAAAAGTAGTCAAGTGACTCTAGTCGAAGGAAACGATTGAACTACTTGGTGGGGGTATCAAATGATTGCCCCCCTGCTCTACAGGAACAAAAGGAGGACTCTCGTGATCAGCAGGGATAGGAGGGTCATTCTCGGACTCAGGAGAATCTGACGAGATGAGAAGAACATGAGCATGACACTCTTCCAAAATAGAGTGATCAACAGGTGGTGAACCCAAGTTGACACTCTTTCTGACCAACGGTAGGTTAGGAACAGGCTGAGCACAACCAGGTTCGGAAGAGAAGGACGGACAAGAGAAGAATCTAAGTCAATCTCTTTGTCAAAGGGGAGAGGGTCTGAAGAGAGCCTCTCATAACCAACGGGAAGTTGGGGTGAAGAAGCTGTAAGACTTTCCAAAATGGTGGAAGCTTTATTCATGAGTGGAAAAAGGTGAAGGGGATGGTTGCCCTCACACAGTCTACAAGGGAATCGAATCTTCCCTTTCTTCTTACCGTTGCCAGTTGATATTGTAGCATCGCCATGAGCTTTAGAGGATGATGAGGGACGAGCCGAATCATGAGACCATACTTCTAATATCCTAGGAATACTAGGACAATCACGAAGAAGATGGTCACCCTTGCACAATTTACAAGGAAACTTAACCTTCCGCAGAGGAGCGGAAGGTGGTCCGACCTGAGATGTACTCGGAGCAATAGCTGCACCGGTGACCTCGCATTTATCAGACTTCTTCTTCTTCTTCATCTTCTTCTTCTTCTTCTTAGTCTCCTGGTTACTAGATCTGAAACTTTCACCAGGCGAAGGAGGAGATGAAGGTGAAGAGACAGGGGAAGAAGGCGCAGGCTCAACCTTGGAATCGTCGTGTCGTAGTTCGGACGAAGGAGACGGTGGAATAGGAGTCATGACACTCGAGACCACCGAGGTTGAAAACAACCAAATGGGTAAACCGATGGTTAACCCAGGCAAGGACAATGTTGCCATATACGGAGCACCGGTATTTCCAAAAGGAGGAAACAGACCAGGATTTCCATCTGGGGGAAGACCTTGACCTATAGACTGGGGGACTCTTGCCATCGGAAACGAGCCTGAAAACACTCGAACTGTAACAAAGAACTCTAACTGTTACCAGGAATATTTCGTGGGTAGTAAATTCTATGACACAGGAACAAAACTTGACCTTTTCATGTTTCAAGAGTTGAGAGAAGGACGAAAAGGTGACTCTATCTCTTTCGAGGTTTAATGAGCCTGAAAGGAAAAGTGCTCAGATGGACCTTTTCTTTTAAGGAGTCTGAAAAGGAATGAAAGTGACTGCTCTGGAGAAACTAGGAAAAAGGTTTACCAAACATCCCGTAAAACTGCATATACACCTTTGCGATCTTATGAAAACCAAGGACTTTTTGTACGGCAGTCAATCTTCCCGAATGCTGTGTTCAGTGCGTTATGGTTTGCAAGGTGGCACACACGGCTTCCTAAGGATATAGGATGATAACCTAGTGGGGTCTCCCAACATATACTCGACGGTACACGGGAGCACAATTCCGTACCAGACCGCTATTGAGTCACAGAAGGAGGAATCACCCAACCTTGAGTGAAAACAATAGTAACTAGGTTTAACGACACCGGAGCACATCTCTAGCCTAGACCTCTAAGTAATGAGCATTATGTTCCAATGCATTTTTAAGTTTATTCAGTTCATTTTAAAGTTGATCTTGAATTATGTTTCAATTTCCAGGCCCTATCGTATGTATATCAAAAACCTAGGATGCAGCTAGAATGAGTAAAGCATCTTTCATTTCGATGAACACCTACTTACAGAAAGGTAGAGAGTTCATTCCCAAACCAAGACAAGCAAATGCAAACACTAAGAAACACAATGCATCAATACACTAATCTCATGATGCATTGGTACTACTAATGAAAGATTTAAAATTCGCTTTCCAATTTCTCAAACATGAAAATTCGTAATGAAAATGTACTTTCACTTTCGTATGCTAAATGAATGCAAACTTTTAATTTTTTTTTGTTTTGAATTTAAAGAGACAAACAAGCAAGTGTGAACTGATCGATCTAAACAATTGTGATCTATGCTTGGTAGTGAATAAATCGAATCAACATAAAGAATTGGTTCAATAATCGACACTAAAAATCAACCAGGAAGAAAACAAGAAGTGAAAAAGCCTCAAGCAAATCAATAAGAGGGTTGTGGATGAACCTTGAACAGATAAGTAACCGAAGCAAACGGTTTCTCAACAAAACTTCTAAAGGGCCAGGTCACATGGTCTAAAAAACACAAGACTCACTCAATGAAATCAAAGAGACAGTACCCTAACTAAAAGCAATTAAAACAAGCTAATGAGAGACAAGAAACAACAGGGGATAAACAAGATTGATGAATTCAGGAGGTAAAGTTGTAAAAACAACTTTACAGGAATCATCGCAAGTGTTACATTGACAACTAGAGACCATCGCTAGTGTTATACTGACAACTAGAGCTGTCGTCGCCAGTGTTACACTGACAACTAGAGCTGGTCGCGAAAGTACACCTATTTTCCACGACGGTCTGATTTCAAGAGTCGTCGTGGGAATTAAACTAGTAACCTGAGATCGTCATGGGTACAGAGCTACAAAATGGCAACGTCATCGCGAATGTTAGGCTATCTTCCGCGATGATGTTAAAAACAATGACAAACGAGAAAAAAACTCCCAAACAAGAACCAGTCAATCCAACAGACAATAGAGGGGTTTCCCAAATCGATCTAGGTGACCCAAAATACTGATAATTAATCCCCAAAATTTCAAGAGAGACCAAATCAAAATCAAAACAAGAGAAAACAAGAGAAGAAACATGCAAAGGACTCCCCAGCGGAGTCGCCAACTTGTGATGCAGGAAAGTGTTCCCTCTATGGACAGAGGCAACCCCTCTAGCCCAAGAGTGGGTCTAGTCACAACAAGGACAGATCAACAATAGATTTCCTTAAACAGTCATAGTTGGAGGCCTACCTCAACCGGTGGTCTATGGAGTTCTTTTGTGCTACTCCAGCTTTCGCTTCCTTCTCCTCAATGAGTGATCAACCTGAAACAATGCAAAGGAAATACAACAAAGCACATAACCAGAAAACAACAATGATCTATTTACTCACAAAGTCAAGAAGTCATGAGCTATCAAGTAAATTACATACAAGACATAGGAAAACATCATCGATTGTATTAATAACGAAATAAGAGCAAGCTTACAATCAAAGTCTTGACATCGCAAGCCTTCTCAGAGGGTCCAACCAGTGTATTTCTCAAGCATTCACTCTTCGAAGATGGATCTCCCAACATACAAATTTCTCCCTCTCACTGATAAGTTTTACACAAAGTTAAGGGCACTTCAAAACCTTCCACAAGCTATCAACAATCCCACACTTGTCACACCCACACCAGCTATCTAGAAAACTCACAAACACTAACAACACTGCGTAATCCAAGAATTTACCAACTAGCTGATCATAGCAAAGATGAGTGTTTAAATAGGAGAAGGAGTCTCCATGAAAGGTGGAAGAGAGAGCTTATCCCCAAGGAAGGTAGCACAATTGATGGAACTTCCATACCAGAGAAGGAAGGGCGACACAAACTATGCCAACAACCAGGTCTGGAGACATCTAGAAGGCTGACTGTTGGAACGAATTCGCCCAATCTGGATCATCGCAGGTTCACAACTAAGCTTTAGCGTTGACATCGCCAGTGAGCAATTTAGCCAGTCAGATCATCACTAAATATAGTAAGTAGCCTCGTGCTGGAGCATGAAATTGGACCATTTCAGGAAACAGATGTACTTCGACGCTGAAAGCACAGTTGGACTGTTTACAACCGCCATTCGTCACGTATATTAAGTCCATTCTCGCAATGAAGCAGATTACTTTGGAAAAGAGGGTCAATTGGCAACATAAGAGAGCATTTGTTCAATATGAGCGTGTTTCATTGGGACACATGACACAGTAGAAGGACTGGGGTGAAGGCAGTGACAAATTACTGTGTAACAGGGATAAATCTTGCATGAATTCAGAAAGACTTCTAACTTGAATTTCTCCAACTAATTAATTTAAAGTTAATTAATTAATTATTTCCATGTAGCTGTTAAGACTAAATTTGATTTTAATTCACAATTTAATTCAAGGAAAAAATTAATTGGAATATTCTTGTTGTCATATTTCAACACTCTCTCTCAACAAGAAAGGGATTATCTGCCACTCCTATCCTGTCTCTATGGAACTTGAATTTACACTTTGACAATGCCTTTGTCAAAATGTCAGCATCTTGCTCCTCTGTCGAAATATACTGCAGCAACATGATCCTCCCCGCTACACAGCCTCTAAGATGATGATACCGGATGTAGATGTGCTTGGACCTATCATGAAATACTGAATTCTCAGAGTGTTTGATACAACTCTGATTATCACAATAAATCACAGTTGGATCCATCCTTTGATCAAACAAGCCAACTAGGATTTTCTAGATGGCCTCACATGCTACCTGACTTGCAGCCATGTATCCTGCCTTTGCCGAGATGAGTGCAACTGTTTCTTGTTGTACCAAGAAACTTTTGCTGACCCAAGATTGAAAATCCCTCCTGATGTGCTCTTCCGATATGATGGACGCGTTGCCCAATCTGCATCAGTGAAGCCCTGTAGCTTCACTCCCTTGACCTATGAAAAGCCACGGGCAACAAATCTTGCCTTATACTTCTCCACACTACCATCAGCAGCTTTTTTTACCTTGTAAAGCCAAAGGGAACTCACAACTGACTTGTTCTCCGGTCTCAAAACCACATCCCAAACACTGTTATGAACTATGGAATCATACTCCTCCACCATAGCATCAACCCAAATCGGCTGTTGCACTGCTTCCTCAAAGGAATATGGCTCGGTCTCAACACATTCCCCAACAAGGGACATGTATCCAGTGTACCTCTCAGGTGAACTCATCTGTCTGTGTTGAGAAGATGGTGCTCCCACATTCTCTCTCGCATCCTCCAACAATCTGTCATCTTCTCTTGTGCACTTCCATCCATCTCTGGAAGACTCTGCTTGAGTGGATGTCTCCACTCCTGGAACCTCTGCATGCGGCTGCTCTACATTAGTCTAAGGCTCCTCCTCCTTAGGAACCAATAGTTCCTCCACAGCCTGTAGTTGGAGCTCCCTCTCAATGGAAACTTGCATGGCCTTCTACTCATCAAACTTGAGATCTCTGAGAACCACTGTCCTCCGACTAGTAGGCAAGTACACCCGATAGTTGTGAGGCGTATCAGTGTACCCCACAAATATCCCCAACTCTGTTGTTGGCTCAAGCTTCTTCCGTGCATCCTTTGTCACATGGAAATATACCGATGAGCCAATGATCCTGAAGTGACCCACATCTGGTCTCTTACCGGAGAAAGGTTCCTTTGGTGTCTTCATCCTACCTATGCGATGCGGGCTTCTATTCTACAAATAGACTGTTGTGTTGCATGGCTCATCCCACAAGTGAAGCAGTAGGCCTTGATCATGCAGCATTGCTCGTGTTGCCCCTACAATAGTTTTGTTCTTCCTCTCGACTACCCCATTATGCTGTGGTTTATGAGGTGTCATAAACTCTCGTTTAATTCCTTCCACTGCACAGAAGTCCTTAAAATATTGAGAGACATATTCTCCACCATTGTCGCTTCTCAAGGCCTTGATCTTCTTCCCTGACTTCTTTCTCGACCAAAGCTTTGAACTCACAAAACTTTGTGAAAGTTTGGTCCTTCTTCTGCATGAAATAAATCAAGCATTTACGAGAATAGTCATCAATTAAAATCACATAATACCTTTGCTTCGTTGTGGATGTCATCGAGAATGGTCCACACAAATTAGTATGAACTCACTTTAAGATAGCCTCTGCTCGACTTTCTCGATCATGAAAGGAAGACTTGGTGTACCTTCCCAAGGTACAACCTTTGCATGTGTCAACTATCTCAAGTTTACCTTTGGGAAGTCCTGTAGATATCTACTGCATTATCTTCAAATCCCCATGATGCAAATGGCCCAACCGCCTGTGCCACAACTCACCAATGTCTTGGCTTTGCACCAATTATGCTTTTGTACTCAATGCTGCACAATCATCTACCTCTAGTTTATAGAGATTCTTCACTTGAATCCCTATCCTCTTGGTCTGACCCATGGCTATGTGTCTTAGGAACACATTTCCTTTACTGAAGACAACATCGTAGCCTTTGTCCTCCAACATCGCGATCGATACCAAGTTCTTCTTTAGTCCAGGCACATACATCACATATGTCAAGGTGAGAGGAGCTCCATGCTCCCTCTGAAAAGTAATCGTGCCCACTCCTAAAACACTATACCTTCCATCGTCGCCCATCTCTATGCGCATCTTGAGGTCATTCTCCTCCAAGGCACTGAATAAATTTTTATCTCCAGTCATGTGGAATGAGGCTCCACTGTCAAGATACCAGACACAACCAATCATCGATGACACGATGCATGCGATGAGGGTAAAGTCCATTTTGAACTGAGAGGCTAATGCCTCATCTTCCGATCCTTCCGAGGATCCCTTCTTGGACTTCTTCGATGGGAAATTAGTCGCATAATGTCCCATCTTGTGGCAATTAAAGCATCTTACTTTAGACATGTCACCCTTCTTCCCTCCATGAGAAGATTTCGATTTGAAATGGGAAGCCTTCCCATTCCCTTTCCTTGCCTTACTTGCTAAGGCCAGATTTTCTTCATCATCATTCTTGGATGAAGAACCATCTCGTGTGCTCCTCCTAATCTCCTCCTGCATAAGATCTGACCACATTTGTTCCCAATCCGGCAGTTTCTCCCTTCCATTCACAGAGTCCTGGTAGTTATTCCAACTCTTTGGAAGGCCAAAGAGAGCGAGGCTCACCATATCATCATCGACAGTAGTTATTCCCACACTGCCAAGCTCATCTCTACAGGTGGTGAGCTTGTTCAGATATGTGGAAATAGTATCGCCCTTCTCCATCTTGATTCTTCGAAGCTTATCCTTGAGCGCCAATTTCCTCTGGTCACTAATGTTTTGGTAGAGGTCCCTCAATGTCTTCCACATTGAAAATGGAGTATCCTTCCCATGGAGACTCGAGACAATATGGTCTCGAACTCCCTCAAGGATTATCCATCTCACCTTTTCCACACACTTCTTCCACTCATCCAACTCTTGTGCATTAGTTGAAGCTAGCTTTGGGATTTCTTGATCAATGAATTCCTTCAAGCCATTGTCTTCTAATACATCCTCCATTCTATCTTTCCATGTTATGTAATTCGAGCTACCTTCCAAGGCATACTCGAGTCTCAAGCCATAGAACACCATTGGCCAACCTTGAAGTATGATATGAATTCGATTTTCACCTACAACCCCGAACCTCAAACTTCAAATTCTCTTCTCAGTATATTGTTCACAAATCTGATACCATGTAGAAAATTTGTGATAGGTTAACCCGATAATGCAATTTAAATCAAAGCAGAATACTATAATCTACTACTACTATCAATTTGTGGAAGTTTAAAGATCGAGCTGAACAATATAACCAGAAGAAGAAGAATCAATGGCACAATACACATGAAAATACTTTGGGGAAAGTCTCAGATAAAACCCCACACTATTGTATTATCATACATGGTGGAAATACACAGGAATTATACAAAGCCTTAGCTCTCACTGCTAGCCAGCTCTCAGTACAATCCTCACAAATGCTCACAGGAAATCTTGGCTTCTCTCAAGCCTTCCTCTCTGCCCTCCAAGCTCCTATTTCCTTGTGATGTTCCTTGTGGATGATCAAGCTATTACCAAGTGGAAAATCAAGCCTTCAAAACTGCGCAATTCTCAACGATGAATTCTTGACTGCATGCATGAGTTTTCTCCATGAGAAAACACATGCAACTGATAGTACACTATCCTTGAACATTAATATCAACTAGGTCTTTCTCAGAATAGACATGCATGAGTTTCTGATGAGAGAACCTTCAATTAACTGGAGTAGCACTAGTTGAGTGCATTAATGCATGAACTGACTGTTAACTCACTGTTAGTTCCTCAAACAGTTTGGAACTAATTTAACTAGACTTAACTCAGTAAACTGAGTTAACTAATTACAACTCAAATATAACTCAATCTTATCTCCTTAATATAAGGAATAACTCTTGCATGACTTCAGAAAGACTTCTAACTGGAATTTCTCCAACTAATTAATTTAAAATTAATTAATTAATTAATTCCAAGTAGTTGTTAAGACTAAATTCGATTTTAATTCAAGGACAAATTAAATTGGAATATTCTTGTTGCCATATTTCAACAATTGGTTATTATAAAGTTTATTTCAGTGGTACATTTTTCTTAGGAGGCCCATTTTAGACCTCAAATTTCCCCTAATGGCATGTATCGGTGTCACAAAGAGAAAATTGAAATCAGCATCCACTTCTTATACAAAAAATAATAATGGAGCTTACTAAGAATTTTTATAAGTTCATAGTTTCTTTAAAAAGATATTCATGATTATCAAGACTCTTTAATATATGTGAAGAGTTGAGTAATGGATGGGAACTTGGAATCTATTGGATCTCATAAGAACTATGTATGTGGCTTGTAATTTGGATTTGTGAGAATAAAAAGTTGATTTGTGAGTAATTTGTGCACAATGTCTGGTCCTCCAAAATTCTTGTAGAGATGCATATTTCGATGTCATAAAGAAAAATTGAAACCAGCATGTTCAGATTGTCTTAAAATACTGAGCTAATTATTTTTATTGCCTAAGCTCTTTCTATATCACGTTTTCCAAAGAATTCAAATGGTTCAAAGAATGTGAATTATATGTTAGCTTATTTTGTACCCTTGTTTCTTCTTTAATTTTAAATGGTCAAACTTTTCTAAAATGTTTTTTTAATTATTATTTTATTTAGTGCATGGATTCTTTTATTACTTTTGGTTTTTCTTGTCCATAAAATAAAGATCTATTTTTTATATTAATATATAGAGTATACAAAATTTGTAGTTCTATTTTGCGTTGAATGATATTCTTTAGTGATTTGCAAAAATATTTGGACTATACTTTTAATTTAGAAGTTGCCCTATTTTGTTATTTATTTTCTAAAAGTTTGATTTAGCTTTTGAGGAAAAAAGGAAGACTAAAAGATTGGATGAATTCATTTCTATGAAGAGAAATTATATTATATATATATATATTTATTGGAAACTGATATTAATTTTTTTCTAGATTATAAATACATTTATTTTAGATGGAAAAAAATCATTGATGATTGTGCATCTTTAGCATAGGATAGAAGGCCAAGTTAGGTTATTTTAAGTTCGGTCATTAGTCAATTTATATAGGTAAAGCACATTCAAAGTCACAAAAAATGGAAACTAATATATGGCAATAGTTGAGGGTTTCTGTGGTAAGGACCTCGTGGAAACCCACTATGCATCATATTTTCATTCATATAAATATCACCTATGGAATTTCCATTTCCATGATTGAAACCTTTGTATCTAAAACTCATTGTAAAACATCTACAAAATAGAAATCCCATGTTAAGAAGAAAAGTGTTTCCAACATGAATTTTGAACAATGTAATGAACCCACAAACTAGTAGAAGATATGGATTCAGGAATGTTTCCACTCCCAAAAGGAAATCTTATATATGAGGCACTAGTGCCCCATACCAGCATTCCAAAGATGGGAAATATAGTCACTAACACACTTGTGTTTATAAGTAGTATTCCCAAAGAGACATTTCTGCCACTCTAAGGATTATTAACATAAGGGCCAACCCCATTAGATGGTGTTACTTTGGGAACCTTGATGCCCCTAGTAAAAGTACTATAAATAAAGAGGTTTTCACCTATAGACTTAATGGGTGAAAAACATTTTTCATTCCAGATTAAGGATGCAAAAAATTATGAGTAAATGTATCTCTATGTAAAAATTCTCTTAAATGACAATCATACCTTGAGGATTACTAAAAGGAGTGTTGTAATTCGCTAAAGACAAATAAAAAAATATTCAATCTCTAGAGTTATAAGATCATCTAAAAGAGGAGGAGAGAAGAATATTCCTAATATATTAATGTGACCCTATGGTCCTCTGAAAAAACTTATGCTAATAATTTTCAAATGTGAACTCATGATCTATAGGTTACTCTCTTGCAATACTATTCAAAGTATTAGTTTGTTTCATCTTTTGACTCAACTGATAAATTGTCAAAAGATTGGTTCTACACATTTTCATGGGAAACTCCATGGTCTCAGGAAGAGATTCCTAATCCTCCAATATTGATGGGATGATTAGTTAGCCACACCAAAACTCATAGCTTGGAAAAAGGAAAATAATGAGAAATCAATTCTTAAGGCTACCTACACTTTACACCAAATAACACTCTACTAAAAAATTACTAAATGTAATTGGCAAGCAAACACATTGTCCGAATGATTAGTCTACGATGGTTAATTCCCATGTCTAATTAGTGAAGAGATGAAAGAGGGACTCCCAAAGGTCGGCTTAGGATGATGATGGCCTATATCTGAGTAACAAAGTTATGAGGAAAATATATTGTAACTCCCTATGAATCAATCAATTGAGGTGTAATCTCCCTCATGAATTTGATGAAGAATATCTAGGGGAGATAAGACTAGAATATAATATTTTTCCTAGGTGATACAAGCACTTCCTATTTGAAATCACGTACTAGAAACCTAAACATAGTCACTAAGGATGACACTTAATGATAGGTAGCTAAGAAAAATACTTGTGGGTCAAGGTTTTGTGTTGGGCAGGGGAAAAAACTTCTTCATGTGATCAAAGATCTAGGAAAGTAGTGTCACTCTAATTAATATGTAAATTCCACTAAATTCTTATATTATGCATCCACCTCCACCCAAGTACAATGCAGTAATCTCAATGCTTAAAATGCCTGGGCCTAGTGCTTAATGCATAAGTTAGAGATTGTTCCTTGACAAGTATTTCTTATTAATAATGGATATTGAACTTTATTTAGTCAATCCTACTTTCATTTTAATGGCCTTGGAGAAACCTACACCAAAGCCCCTACAACTTAGACTATTGTTGGTTTTCTAGAAATGGAAAAGAGCCTAGTCATCTATTATTACTCAAAGATAGTGTAATGAAACTAAAATGGTGTTTTATGACTAAGGGTTGTTGAAACTAAAAATAAATTGATAAATATGAACATTCATGTTTTCCTCTCAATATAAATGATGCAATCTCTAAAACAACTTTGAATTCAAACAAAATGAAAAGACCGAATTAAACTTTGAATGTATCACAAAATTTTATGTTTATATTTCTAGTGAAAAGTCTATAACCAATTGCAAAATGTAAATGAAACAAATAAAAATAATGTACATTTGCCAAAATGATATATATATATATATATATATATATATATATATATATATATATATTATTTTTCAACTCTTTTCATTTGATATGAAATGACTAATTCCTAGAGTGTTCCTAGAATTCTCAAGTGAAGAACACAAACCTTAGATTTAAGGAAGTTTTCAATACTAGAAGGAAAATAAACTCTTACAAGTTACTAGAAGGCAACTCACATGTGTTGGAAAATTCTTATAGGTTGTTTGAAGGAAACCCAAAAGATCTCACTAATGTAACTGAAAACAATTATAAGAAAATAATTGAGCAAGTGAAAAAGAAAAAGAAAAGAAAAAAGGACAAGTGGGTGATTGTGTCTAGTTAGCTATTAGCATTTTATTACTGGATAAAGGATATATTATTTACAACACTACCATGCTCAGATCATCATGGTATCATATATAATAATTGACATAATTAAATACACATTTAATTAAGGGGTCAAAATGGGGACCTAGCAATGAATGTGAGGGTAAGAAATTATGCATAGTTTATCCTCACACCCCCATGCATAATAATGATGTGAATTTCAAATGAAAACCCCTACCCTATGAGAGTGATAGCAGATGTGGGTGGGGTGAAAATGTCTGTATGAATAAAATGTGAGGATGGGGTCGGGGCAAAATGAGTGTGCACACTTTCTTTCCCCCATCGTCATGCAAACAAAGGGTGTGCATTTCAAATGCACACTTTCTCTCCTAAACCCATAAGGGGGATGGGAAAATGGGGGTGAGGGTACAAAGTGTATATTTCAAATGCACTTTCTTTCCCTCACCTCAGTCTAACACAATTTCTTCCTCCAACCCCATTTGTCATCACCTTCATGAGGGTTTTGGGGGTAAGAGTGGGTTTCAAATACAAACATACTCCTCAAATCCCATGTTTCAACACCTTCATGGGGGTTGGGGTGTATTTTGGCATGAAGGTGCAGTGGGGGTTAGGGTGGGGAATGCATACTTTCGACCCCCATCCTCATAAATGCACACTTTCTCCCCTCATTGAAATACATAAGGATGGTGATATGGAGGGAACGTACATGTTTGAGCATAAGGGTAGAGGTGGGAAATGAAAAGTATGCATTTTGATTGGAAGGGAAAAGACACATTCTAAAATCACACCCTCTCCAACCACACCAAAATGCACATTCTCTTGCCCCACCACCGCCGCTATTCTATGTTCATTAAATATTAACTCATTTAAAAATTTACACTTTATAAAATCTCATCCCTCTTGATGCCTAATAAATTAAAATTTAAAACAAATTTACAAAATATATATATATATATATATATATAACTAAAATATCATTATTATTTTTAATAAGTATTATATTTACTTTTAATACTTAAATATAAACATAACTACATATTGCATATCATCTCCATCACAATAATAGGAGAAAGTGTGTACTTTACCATGAAGGTAGAGGCAAGGGTGAGGATGGGGATGTACACTTTTTCACCCCAGTCCCACAAATGCACAATATTGTCTTTCATTGAAATGTATAAATATAACAATTTAGAGAGACTATACGACTATACAAACGTACATGTAGATATAGGTATAAAGATTCGGGTGAAAGTGTATATTTTCATGGGATAGAAATGTTACATTTAAATGTAAGCTTACTTTCTCACCATTTATTTCTTGAATATTAATACCAGAATGTGTATAAGATTTTATAGAATATATAATATTAATTATTCTAGTTAATTAAATCAAATGGTTGGTAATTGTCAATAGGAATCAATCCATAATAAACATGAAAGTATTTACTTCATGATACATATCACATTTAATCAAAATTAAAAAAACTAAAAAACAAAAAAAAAAAAACTAAAAACTAAAAATTAACTAAATTATTACTTTATTTTAAGTTATTATTATTATTAATTAAATATAAAAAAATTAATATATCATATATACATTTAAAAAACATATAACAAGATTTTCAATCTGTAAAAAAACATATAGCTAGATTCTTAATTTGTAAATAGGTTTCGTTACAACACTGTGGGTTAATACTATGGCTTATCAATACCATGTGCCCAAAAAACTATAAGTTATTTCATATGAAAAATGTTTATATTACAATTTCTAATTATAATTTAATCAATTTAATTAAAATGGATGTTTATATTACAATTTATAATTCTAATTTAATCAATTTAATTAAAATGGCATAAAGCACCTAACTATTTTTGAAACAGGTATGTATATTTTGGAATGGGGCTTCTAGAATACTAATTTAATTTAATTATCAATAATTATTTGGGTGATGGTAGTAGTCACCCATCAATGGTTGATATATATTTTAAAAGTAGTTATGCTTTTCTTCCACTTTTAATTAAATTAATTAATTTTAAAAAATGATATTCAGACATGTGTCCTATGAACATGAGTTATGGTTTTTCGGTCATGTAATAGTAGTAAGCCATAATGTTGTAACGAGACTCTACCTGGTTGTTCTTGGCAAAGACCCTTTCATAGGCTATGCTAGCGTTTACAAATTTTCCCTGATTTGATCCACTCCTTGTATTCAAAAGGACTCTACCACTTGCAAGATGTTAGAAGAATTGGTTTTTCTCTGCTTATAAAGAGCTATTGGTTGTCCTCAACATAACTGTGTTTGACTAGTTCCTTAAAAGAGGAATAGAATCATTTTGTCGAATAATTAATTAGCAATTGGTTGCGCTTAGACAAAATTAAAGGACTAGTTGCTCTGGAACGAGAGTCCTCTGATAAAGTTAAAGCCAATCAAGCCTATGAAGCTAAAATGTTTTTCGTAGATAGTCTTACATAACAAAATTCTGACTTGGGAGAATCTTCAGAAATAAGACTTTGTGGGACCAAATACTTGTTGTCTTTGCAGACAACATGAGGAAACAATGGACCACCTCTTTGTCAACTGCCAAACAACTCAAAAAATTTGGCACTCTATCATGCAAATTCTGGGCATTAGAGAGAATCTGGATCGGCCCACCTTTGAGGATTAAATTACTAAGTGCTCTTCCCATCTTTATCACCTAGGGCATTTGGAAACTCATGAACAAGTTTAGTTTTGGAAGTGATAACATAAGTGTTCTCCCTTCATCTTTCAAGATCGTTTCTCTATTCATAGATTACCTCTCATAGCAATACAAAATCCCTGGGAGGATTCTATTCCATCTATCTCCTATGCTTTACCTGCTATTTTCATTGATGGAGATGTGTAAAATTATGTTTGTGGTGGGGGGGCAGGGCCTGGATTAAATTGCCTCGAAACAATTCATTTACATTTGAAATAGGAATTGGAAATGGGACCAACACTAAAGAGGAGTTGATAGAAGCTTGGGCACTTACGACTCTAGCTAAGAGAAAAAATATAAAGTGCATCCATATTCTTGGTGACTCCAAATGATGGGGGCTTCACTAGGGAAGCAATACCATACCACATGGGTTCATATTGGGGTATATATATTGAGGAAAAAATGACATAATTTATTGAGCATATATTAGGGGGTAAAGGGTTTTTAAATTGATAGGTATAAAAAATTCAGCTCAAAGTCAATGAAAAAATATAAAGGGGTATTAAAAATGTTATTGAAAAAATAGATGATTACAGTATCTACTGAAAGTAGGGGTTTTTTAATTGGGAAGGTGTATTGGGTTTGTATTGGTAGGGGGTTAAATAATGTGATTTTTAGAGGTATTTTCTAATATGTAGTCAAATTAGGAGTGTTTCCTAGCATGCCACAAAGGCAATGATATGTCACAGGATCATTGAGTGAAGCCCCCGTGTTCCAAATGCGTTATAGAATGGTTGACAGGTAAAACCCACTTCAAAGTACTAAACCTAGATGCTTGGAAGCTCAATATTGTAAAAACTAAAAACCACTTTCTGAAAATAAGATTTCAACACATTTATAGAGAATTTAATAAAACAATAAACACGTTATCAAAAAGTGTCTTAACCTTGGACCCGGACACCATCCTCATTGAGGAGCTTGTTGATGGCTATATCCAAGTTGTTTACTTCTCTCGAATTGATTTTATGTTTTAACTTGGATCTCTCTGCATTTTCATTAACAATGATTTATTTTAGATTTCCCAAAAAAAAAACTGGCAGCATAACAATATATAGGCCCCTACCTTTTTGATTCTCAATTCTTCACATTCTTATTGAAAATTTTGATGAAACAATATTTCAGTTTTTGTATTACAGTTATATCAGGCTAAACAATTTTGTAACTATCTATATTTCTCTCCCATGTATATCAGATTTTGCAGAATCTGTATCTCACAGTTTCTAATTATATCTTCTTGTAACCGTAGCGTATGTTATGTTTCTCTAGAGATATATGATTATGATAAATTGTGCAACTTGAAGTATGAGCTGAAAATTTCTAATTATGTCTTGTGGTAACCATAGCATATGTTATGTTTCTCCAGAGATATATGATTATGATGACCTGGAAAATTTTGTAAACAGGGGCATATATGTACTTGTTTTGATTCACTATTGAATAACAAAATATAGCCATTTAGAATATATAAAAAAAACCATAATATTTTACTAAAGCTTATTTATCTTGAGAGAACTAATCACTGATAAGTGAACATACATTTTTTCTGTGAACCACCGTTACAATGTCGTTGCAATTATCTCACTACTCCTACAGTACAATGATGGTCACAACAAAATTCAAAGCATTTATTTCTTTAATTGTGTTATCATTTTTTTTCGGTGAATAGCTCAGCGCACCACACTACGAGATGGTGATTTCACTATATTGCCATTTTTGACGGTCGAGAGCTCTGGGCCGGCGCTAAGAGAATGTGATACCCGCAACGCTGTTTCAGTGGGCCTCAGTGGAGCGAACGACCCGTTTTCACCCAACATCTGCTTCACTCCACGCATTTTACACGCTTTTTTTATTCTAGTCGCGCACTCTAGTTGACCCATCGTTTGCAGTGAGTGGTTCATATCTTTTTGCACGCATTTTCTACTCGTTTCTCACGCGGTCATCGTGCAGGTCACATACATTCCGTCGTTATGAACAGTTGAAGCCAGCTTTACGCAAAGTGGGAACCCACGAAATAATAATATTATATAAATTCCAACCACATCGACATGTTTCCATAGAGAAGGTCTTCTAACTTAAGACATGGAGATCATCCAGGTAGAGATAGAGAAGCCCTCGTCAACTGAAACTGATGAGACGATTGATTGCATCAGGAAAGAGGAGTCATCAGTGCCATTAATATCGAGTGGAAGAAACTACTCTGAGCTTCCACAACATTACGTCAGACCTCCCAACGAGCGACCAAATCTGGATGAAGTCCTCCTCTCTTTGGAGTCCATACCTGTCGTGGACATCCAAGGTCTCCTATGCGATTCTACTAGACCGAGATTATCCGACAAATTGGCCTGGCCTGTGCTGAATACGGCTTCTTCTGGGTATTTTCTATGCTACTCTTATAACAATTATGTCATATTCTGAGATCTTTCTAATATTTTCTGAATAATATTATGTCAAATTGAAGATGGTTGGAGTTTGGATAAACCAGTGTTTTATGTGTTTTTCTCGACGTGTGTTTAATCGCTTCTCCTAGATCCGTTCATTTTTGTTAATTTTGATGATGCGTTAGTTTTACTAACATCATCGGTGGATTTTGGTGTAAGGTCAATTGTGATTCCAACAAGTGGTATTAGAGCCAAAGGTCTTGAGTTCAAACGGTGTTTGGGTAGATGGTTAGAAATTGGATAAATTAGCTTTCCCCATTATTTTGCAACATGTGTTAACTGCGTCTTGTGGATCCCGCGTCTTGTGGATTTGGATTTGTTAACTTTGGTGATGCTAATCTGTTAACTTTGAAGATGAGCCCATGTGCTTAACCGCCTCTTGTGAATCCAGCCTCTTGTGAATCTAATCGGTTAACTTTGGCAATGTGCCATGGGCTTAATTGCGTCTTGTGGATCCAACATCTTGTAGATCTGATCTGTTAACTTAATCTGATTCTCTTAACTTTACCCATACACCCTTCTACTAACACCTGTTATGTTTGGGTATAATGGGAATCATGATTATCCCGTTTATTAACACCTGCATGTTTTGAGTGCATGTTTGAGTGTAACTGCTGCAATCATGATTATCCCGTTTACTCAGACCTGCATGTTTGAGTGTAACTACAATCATGATTATTGATTAACTTTGGCGACGTACCTGTTTACTAATATCTGCAAGTTTGGGTTTGGGTGTAACGGCCATCATTATTTTCAGTTAACTTTGACGATGCACCCGTGACTAATACATTGGCTTTAAGTGTAACGGCAATCATGATTGACATGTGCTTAACTACATCTTGTGGCTCACACATATGCCTTTAAGTGTAACGGCAATCATGTTTGACATGTGCTTAACTACATCTTGTGGCTCTCTTACCATGCGCCGTTTACTAACACCTAAAATGAGATGCAGTTTCTCAATATTTATATTTATTGCTATTGTTTGATGTATAAACAGATAATCAATCATGGCATTCCAGATGTGGTGTGCAACAGGATGCTGGAAGTGGCAGAGGAGTTTTTCACTATGCCCGTGGAAGACCGAATGGAATACTATTCCGACGATCCATTTAGCAAAACACGTTTGTCTACCAGCTTCAACGTCCACAAAGATCAAGTGTTCAACTGGCGGGATCTACCTGAGACATCATTGTATCCATTAGAGAAGACCATGTTCATACTTGGCCTTCGAAACTGCTCATTATAGGTTAAATATTTTGTTTCTTTCGTTTGTTAAATATGTGTCTGTAATTTCAGCAACGTTGATTACAGAGATTTTGATGATTATGGCAGAAGAAGTGGGCAGTCTCTATTGCAGAGAAGTTAAGAGAAGTTGCTCTCAGGTTGCTGGAGGCGATATCTGAGAGCCTGGGATTGGAGGCTGACTTCTTAGACAAAGCACTGGGAAAGCACGAGCAACACATGGCTATAAATTACTATCCCAAGTGCCCCAATCCTGAGCTTACATTCGGTTTACCAGCCCATTCAGATCCCATGTCCTCACTCTTCTTCTTCAGGATGAGGTGCGCGGTTTACAAGTGCTCAATAATGGACACTGGATTTCTGTCAACCCCATTCCTAATTCTTTTGTCATCAACATCGGTGATCAATTACAGGTTCCTTCTATCCGCTTGGAACTCTAATTAATCTCTTTTTCTGATTTAATTTTTCACTTATAGAGTTTTATAGAGTCTGTTGGTGGTAGCATAAGTTTTATAGAGTTTGTTGGTGGTAGCATGAATTCGTGGGTGTTTTATAATTAGCAAAAAAACATGTTCCCAAGCACTTGTGTATCTAAATTATGTGAACATATCTCACCAACGACACTTAAAACTTAAAATCCATGATGTAGCATCCGTACCGTATAATTAATATTAAGACTGAACTTATGTATGCGCAGGTTCTGAGCAACGGAAGATACAAGAGTGTGTTGCATCGCGCTGTGGTGAGCTCTTCAAAAGCACGCATTTCAATTCCCACTTTTTACTGCCCGTCTCCTGATGCGGTCATCGCCCCTGCACCGGCATCCATTGACGATGAGCATCCTGCTTTATTTAGAAGCTTCTCTTACCACGAATATTACGAAAAGTTTTGGGACAGAGAACTGCAAGGGAATACTTGCCTGCAGTCATTCTCACTTGCTCATCAACAGCAACAAGAAGATTCCCAACTATTGGAGCATTCTACTCAGGAGGAGGAGAACGACATCTGAAAGCTTGCGGGCATCGAATTATGGTTTATCTCATGTTTGCCAATAATATATTTCATATCCCATGCCATGAGAATTTCACTCCATTATAAGAAAAAGCAAGCTTAAAGGCGCTGGCTCTAATAGGCATTCTACTCAGGAGGAGGAGAACGACCTCTGAAAGCTTGCGGGCGGGCATCGAATTATGGTTTATCTCATGTTTGTCTGTAATATATATTTCATAACCCATTCCATGAGAATTTCACTCCATTATAAGAAAAAAGCAAGCTTAAAGGCTCTAAAGGGTGATCATGGAATGGGATTTATATGCTTCTAAATAATATATTAAACAAAATTTCAAAGTGTTTCTACTTTTATTTCCATGAAGTATTTCCATAATGCAACAGAATTTATGTGGTGTTTTGGGTGGATTATTTGTCAATATTATATCTTCTTAAATGAGTATTAATGGTATTCTTTACATTAATTATCTCAAATTAATTTTATAAATATTAATAGAATTTATTAATAATACTTACTTAATAATGCATATTCCAAAGATTCACTTTTCGTATATGTTATTAATAATCAATTCAATTAAAGCTTGTACGATTAATAATTAAGTAGAATTCACCAGCAAGAGAATCTAGATATAATTCATATACTTTAATATTAATAAATACATTAATATTAATAAATGCATAATTTAAGGGTAAAATCAGTGTATATAAAAGTAATTAAGCGAATTAAGGAAAGAGCTGAAGTCCGACATAAATTCTCTTTACCCATAAAGGCATAAATGGATGAATACACAGCGAATGTCTAAGTATCAAAAATTCGTTTATGATGTAAAAGGTTATACACGTTTAAAAATGGTATGTATGCATTTCAAAATGGTTCTAAGCCATACAATTTATTTAATTTTTAAATAATATTGTAATTTGTTATTATCTAAAATGTAATTTTGAATTTATAAATAAATTTAATATTTTTTAAAAAATATTTAATATTTAATAAATAATTTAAATTTTTAATTTTTAAAAATCACTCCCAAACAAAATTACTAATAAAAAATGTTTAAAAACAAACTATTTCACCTGTTAGTTAAAATAAGCATTCAACCATTCATAACTTCAAAGCACGCCTCCTCATAAGTATTCCTATTGTGCAAATTGATTTGCATCTATGTAATTACAGAATCAAATAATATGTTTTTGATCCTTAAACTTATTAATAATTCGTCAATAGTTTATTAATCTAAAACCTACAATCGGAATTCCAAAATAAAGAAAACTAGGTGAATAGGGTTTATATCTTACGGAGAATTATAGTTAAATGGTCGTAATTAGTGGTCAAATAGGGGTAGGAGTAATAAAGTTAGAGGTTTATTGGAGCCTATTAGAATCAATTACGGGGTTAATTATGTGTCAATTATAAGGTAATTTAGAGAAAATTAGTAAAAATTAGTAGTTATATAGAGTGAGTATGGGTCATTAAGAAGTAATTAAAAATAAATTAGAGGTAATAAGTGGGTTATTAGTAATAATTAGGGTTTAATTATGGTGTGACTTAGATTTATTTAGGAGTAACTAGGGTATTCATACAAATTAAATGGTTTTATCAAATAGGGGACTTTTCTCAATGAACCTCTGCATTTATGACATACTAAAAAAAATACTCCTAATTTGACTACATATTGGAATTACTTCTAAAAATCATATATTTTAACCTCCTACACCTTTAAAAAAACCTTACTTTCACTAGATATCGTAGGTATCCATTTTTTCATAAACATTTTTTATACCTGCCAATATAAAATCCCTTTACAGCGTATTATATGGTCAACATATTATGCCAATTTTTCCTTAAACCTATTATCCCAATTTTTCCTTAATATATATCCCCCAATATGAACCCACGTGGTATGGTATTGCTACCTTGGTGAAGCCCCTTGTTGCATCAAAACACTTATCTCATGGTACATTTCACATTGTCAAGATTAAAAAAATCACAAAAATTAACTAAATTATAACTTTATTTTAAATTATTATTATTATTGTTATTAATTATGTGCATGTCTATTTTGGATTAAGGCTTCTATAATTTTAATTCAATCTATGGAATATTCTAGAATATTCATAGTAGTATGCACAAATCAAAGGTTGAGATCTATCTTCAAATGCCCTTTCAGTTAAATTGGTTGGTTTTAAAAATGTCATGTGAACAACTGTCATGTGGAGTAAGTTATGTTTTTTTTGGCAAATGGTATTCATAATCCATGGTAATGACCCATGGTATTGTAATAAAGTTTATTTGGTAAATCTATATGATTAATAATCTTGTTCCATGTTTTTTTGTATGTATATATGTTTAACTTATATATTCATTCTTTTTTTATAGATAATAATATTAATAATTTAAAATAAAGTTATAATTTAGTTATTTATTATGACTTTTTAATTACGTCAAATATTCTAGAATTTTAATGTCATTATCAATAATTATTAGGTGGATGGTAGAGATTTAACCTCCATAAATATTCTAGAATATTCATTGTAGTATACGCAAATCATAGGTGGAGATTTATCTGCAAAGTATATTTTGCCCTTTTTTCTCTTTTAATTCAATTGATTACTTAAAAAAATATCATATGAACAAGTGTCGTATGATGTGAGTTACTTTTTTTTAACATGTTGTAATGACATCATATTGGCCTATGGTATTGTAACAAATCCTATTTACAGGTTAAGAATCTCCATGGTAAAGTGTGAGTAAGTGTTTTGATGCTTATTATGGATTGATGTCTATTATTGTTGTGCTAGTTCCTAGAGAATGTACACAAATTAAATGGTTGCTAAATATGGATAGACTTTTTTTAACATGTTGTAATGACATCGTATTGGCCTATGGTATTGTAACGAATCCTATTTACAGGTTAAGAATCCTCATGATAAAGTAGGAGTAAGTGTTTTGATGCTTATTATGGATTGATGCCTATTATTGTCGTGCTAATTCCTAGAGAATGTACACAAATTAAATAGTTGCTCAATGTGGATAGACATCAATCCATGATAAGTATCAAAACATTAACCCCATGACTGATCTCATACAACACAAATTAAATCTAAAAAAAATGAAAAAAAAAAAAATGTAACGGTATTTTAAATTTATTATTACTATTATAAATTATGAAAATAATGAATATATGACTTAAACATATATAAAATTTAAAATGCATGTAACAATATTCTTAACCATGTAAATTCACCCCCACTATACCATAGAGATTCTTAATTTGTAAATAACGAATATTTATTGTTTGACGTTGTGGACTAAGTATCACAGAAACGATTTATATTTATAGAAGAACCTAAGGTTTAAATAACCAAAGTATGTTAATAAATATTAATTAATAATTAATATTTATTTACTTGTAAATAACCATTATTACAATATCATGACCTATCAATACCACATGCCCAATATGACATGTGTTGATATGACAAAATTAATCTAATGTATCACAGAAACGATTTATAGAGGAACCTAAGGTTTAAATAAGTAAAGTATGTTAATAAATATTAATTAATAATTAATATTTATTTACTTGTAAATAACCCTTATTACAAGAGCATGGTTTATCAATACCACATGCCCAATATGACAGGTATTGATATGACAAAATTAATCTAACAATTCGATCAACTAAAAGAAACTAATCACATTTCTTGAAAATAAAAGCACTCTTCTTGAAAAGTAAAGGCATGCTTCCTGAAAAGTAAAGGCACACTTCTTGAAAGGTAAAGGATGCTTGAGTAAGTCTAGTTTGGTGGACTTGCATGCATTAGGGACTTTACTCGTGGACAGACACTCCTAATCTTTTACATAACCTAGTAGTAATCTTGTTTCTCAATACATCTACCAATATATGAAAGCAAGATAAAAGAAGCTTGAGTAGGTCTATTTTGGTAGACTTGCATGCATTAGGGCCTTTTCTCATGGATCGAAACTCCTAATATTTTACATAATCCAACAATAATCTTGTTTCTCAATACATCTATTAATGTATAAAAGAAAAACATGTAATGCTTTAATGCAACATTAGTTGATAAGATATGCTTGCAATAGGGTCTTTTCTCACATATGAACACTCCTATTCTTTTACATAAATCAATAATAAGTCTACCTTCAAGAGCATTAACTATTCTAGAATACGAACGCTCAATCTACTCATGAATATTATTAAAACTAAAATATAAGGTTGATAATGTAAATAACAAATTATATGTTGAGTATGTTGGCATATAGTTGAGAATGTGTTGCCATTGATGTCAAGTTCAAGGGAAGAATTTTGAGTGTCCATGATGTCACTGATGTCATTATTACTCTGAGTACCCATTCTCATTACTTGCTATCATGGATGAAATCAATTTGAGTAGTTTATCTTCAAAAATTGTGCCCATTGTTTCTTTGTCCAAAAGAGCATGAAACATGTCCATCTAGATATCCCTTTCTAAGACCTTTCCATTGGTATATGGAACTTTGTCTAACTCCTAAAGACTTATGAGAAAATTGGGTTCAAAGTGGACAGACTAAAATGGGTGATAAAAGAAAAATTTGTGTCATTAGATCGGGCTAAGTGGGTAGATCAAGAATAAGAGGGGGCCCAAGTCTATCTAAAATTTAATGGGGAGGTACCCCTCACAGTGAAAACCATCATGGTTTACCGACCAACTAAGTGGCAACATGTGATTGGTTACACCCCTCCCCCACGATACCAGTGGTTTCTTAGATGAATGTGGCAGGTGAACCCCTCATTGGATCGACACCAAAAACTAGCTAAGGAGGGAGAATCAGTGGTAAAGATATGAGGAGGTATAGCCTTTGTTCACTACTCCTAGTCCTAAAGGGTTATAGGATAGTTCTTGTTGGCTAAGATCCTATAGATGTCATCAGCTTCAAACAACAGAAACAAATCTCAAGAGGACAACACAATTGAAAAACTTTAGCACCAAGACCTGAGATCCGTAAACATGATACATGTGGAGATGTAGGTGGAAAAAATGACATGGATACAAGGTGGAAATGTAAGTGACATGAAAAGATTAGGTGATGACATGTGCCAATAATAATTAGAACTTTTGGGTGGCCAATCATCCACATGGTAACATGATGACATGGTAGGTGTTGTGGCAAACAAATGAGATTGTGGCACATGGGGATGACATGTGGCAGGTGATTTTGGCACTTTTGACAAGCCAAACAAATTTTTGGCTAATGACACATGGCAGGAACATGTGAGGAATTGGACATGTGGCAAGTTCTTAGTGAAAGTAGTAGACACCATGTTAGAACTTGCAGCAAGTGATGAGGCAGTGAACCCCATCTCATGACTTAGGTATCAAACTTTTTCTTTAGGAGTATTAGAAGGTGTTCTTGATACCCATATCTAAAAATATTAATCCTATGGTCATAACCCCTTATCATAGAGGGCTTAGCAAGAAGTGCTTGGGGTCTATTATTCATTAATACCTTAGTCTCAAACTCTAGCACATCATCATAGACATTCCTCCAAACTCTAAACTCTAATATCTACTATGCTTGATGGATATGGTCACTGCCAAGGTCACGGGGTGTTGAGGGTTAACCTTCATTAGGATCAGGTCCATCAAACATTAGTGATCAGGCCACAACAGTGCATAGAGGGAAGTGGTATGCTCGATGCCCAATACTCTATAGACATGTTAAGGTTGTGGTTCTCACCACATGACACATGGGACCAGGCGTATGCACTTATTGTAGCTGCGAGGACTTGAAAATTTAATGTTTGAGCATGCAAATCATTTCAGTACAAAACTATAGATTAGGGAAAAAAACAAGAATATAACTCAACAAATGGGTGAAGTCGAAGGAAAATATCAACTGTCATGTGGAGTAAGTTATGTTTTTTTTGGCAAATGGTATTCATAATCCATGGTAATGACCCATGGTATTGTAATAAAGTTTATTTGGTAAATCTATATGATTAATAATCTTGTTCCATGTTTTTTTGTATGTATATATGTTTAACTTATATATTCATTCTTTTTTTATAGATAATAATATTAATAATTTAAAATAAAGTTATAATTTAGTTATTTATTATGACTTTTTAATTACGTCAAATATTCTAGAATTTTAATGTCATTATCAATAATTATTAGGTGGATGGTAGAGATTTAACCTCCATAAATATTCTAGAATATTCATTGTAGTATACGCAAATCATAGGTGGAGATTTATCTGCAAAGTATTTATGCCCTTTTTTCTCTTTTAATTCAATTGATTACTTAAAAAAATATCATATGAACAAGTGTCGTATGATGTGAGTTACTTTTTTTTAACATGTTGTAATGACATCATATTGGCCTATGGTATTGTAACAAATCCTATTTACAGGTTAAGAATCTCCATGGTAAAGTGTGAGTAAGTGTTTTGATGCTTATTATGGATTGATGTCTATTATTGTTGTGCTAGTTCCTAGAGAATGTACACAAATTAAATGGTTGCTAAATATGGATAGACTTTTTTTAACATGTTGTAATGACATCGTATTGGCCTATGGTATTGTAACGAATCCTATTTACAGGTTAAGAATCCTCATGATAAAGTAGGAGTAAGTGTTTTGATGCTTATTATGGATTGATGCCTATTATTGTCGTGCTAGTTCCTAGAGAATGTACACAAATTAAATAGTTGCTCAATGTGGATAGACATCAATCCATGATAAGTATCAAAACATTAACCCCATGACTGATCTCATACAACACAAATTAAATCTAAAAAAAATGAAAAAAAAAAAAATGTAACGGTATTTTAAATTTATTATTACTATTATAAATTATGAAAATAATGAATATATGACTTAAACATATATAAAATTTAAAATGCATGTAACAATATTCTTAACCATGTAAATTCACCCCCACTATACCATAGAGATTCTTAATTTGTAAATAACGAATATTTATTGTTTGACGTTGTGGACTAAGTATCACAGAAACGATTTATATTTATAGAAGAACCTAAGGTTTAAATAACCAAAGTATGTTAATAAATATTAATTAATAATTAATATTTATTTACTTGTAAATAACCATTATTACAATATCATGACCTATCAATACCACATGCCCAATATGACATGTGTTGATATGACAAAATTAATCTAATGTATCACAGAAACTATTTATAGAGGAACCTAAGGTTTAAATAAGTAAAGTATGTTAATAAATATTAATTAATAATTAATATTTATTTACTTGTAAATAACCCTTATTACAAGAGCATGGTTTATCAATACCACATGCCCAATATGACAGGTATTGATATGACAAAATTAATCTAACAATTCGATCAACTAAAAGAAACTAATCACACTTCTTGAAAATAAAAGCACTCTTCTTGAAAAGTAAAGGCATGCTTCCTGAAAAGTAAAGGCACACTTCTTGAAAGGTAAAGGATGCTTGAGTAAGTCTAGTTTGGTGGACTTGCATGCATTAGGGACTTTACTCGTGGACAGACACTCCTAATCTTTTACATAACCTAGTAGTAATCTTGTTTCTCAATACATCTACCAATATATGAAAGCAAGATAAAAGAAGCTTGAGTAGGTCTATTTTGGTGGACTTGCATGCATTAGGGCCTTTTCTCATGGATCGAAACTCCTAATATTTTACATAATCCAACAATAATCTTGTTTCTCAATACATCTATTAATGTATAAAAGAAAAACATGTAATGCTTTAATGCAACATTAGTTGATAAGATATGCTTGCAATAGGGTCTTTTCTCACATATGAACACTCCTATTCTTTTACATAAATCAATAATAAGTCTACCTTCAAGAGCATTAACTATTCTAGAATACGAACGCTCAATCTACTCATGAATATTATTAAAACTAAAATATAAGGTTGATAATGTAAATAACAAATTATATGTTGAGTATGTTGGCATATAGTTGAGAATGTGTTGCCATTGATGTCAAGTTCAAGGGAAGAATTTTGAGTGTCCATGATGTCACTGATGTCATTATTACTCTGAGTACCCATTCTCATTACTTGCTATCATGGATGAAATCAATTTGAGTAGTTTATCTTCAAAAATTGTGCCCATTGTTTCTTTGTCCAAAAGAGCATGAAACATGTCCATCTAGATATCCCTTTCTAAGACCTTTCCATTGGTATATGGAACTTTGTCTAACTCCTAAAGACTTATGAGAAAATTGGGTTCAAAGTGGACAGACTAAAATGGGTGATAAAAGAAAAATTTGTGTCATTAGATCGGGCTAAGTGGGTAGATCAAGAATAAGAGGGGGCCCAAGTCTATCTAAAATTTAATGGGGAGGTACCCCTCACAGTGAAAACCATCATGGTTTACCGACCAACTAAGTGGCAACATGTGATTGGTTACACCCTCCCCCACGATACCAGTGGTTTCTTAGATGAATGTGGCAGGTGAACCCCTCATTGGATCGACACCAAAAACTAGCTAAGGAGGGAGAATCAGTGGTAAAGATATGAGGAGGTATAGCCTTTGTTCACTACTCCTAGTCCTAAAGGGTTATAGGATAGTTCTTGTTGGCTAAGATCCTATAGATGTCATCAGCCTTCAAACAACAGAAACAAATCTCAAGAGGACAACACAATTGAAAAACTTTAGCACCAAGACCTGAGATCCGTAAACATGATACATGTGGAGATGTAGGTGGAAAAAATGACATGGATACAAGGTGGAAATGTAAGTGACATGAAAAGATTAGGTGATGACATGTGCCAATAATAATTAGAACTTTTGGGTGGCCAATCATCCACATGGTAACATGATGACATGGTAGGTGTTGTGGCAAACAAATGAGATTGTGGCACATGGGGATGACATGTGGCAGGTGATTTTGGCACTTTTGACAAGCCAAACAAATTTTTGGCTAATGACACATGGCAGAGAACATGTGAGGAATTGGACATGTGGCAAGTTCTTAGTGAAAGTAGTAGACACCATGTTAGAACTTGCAGCAGGTGATGAGGCAGTGAACCCCATCTCATGACTTAGGTATCAAACTTTTTCTTTAGGAGTATTAGAAGGTGTTCTTGATACCCATATCTAAAAATATTAATCCTATGGTCATAACCCCTTATCATAGAGGGCTTAGCAAGAAGTGCTTGGGGTCTATTATTCATTAATACCTTAGTCTCAAACTCTAGCACATCATCATAGACATTCCTCCAAACTCTAAACTCTAATATCTACTATGCTTGATGGATATGGTCACTGCCAAGGTCACGGGGTGTTGAGGGTTAACCTTCATTAGGATCAGGTCCATCAAACATTAGTGATCAGGCCACAACAGTGCATAGAGGGAAGTGGTATGCTCGATGCCCAATACTCTATAGACACGTTAAGGTTGTGGTTCTCACCACATGACACATGGGACCAGGCGTATGCACTTATTGTAGCTGCGAGGACTTGAAAATTTAATGTTTGAGCATGCAAATCATTTCAGTACAAAACTATAGATTAGGGAAAAAACACAAGAATATAACTCAACAAATGGGTGAAGTCGAAGGAAAATATCAAAATTAGAAATAAAAAAAAGTGAAAGTGTGTAGTTGTCCGATACAAATTAATGATGGAATAACTAAGGTAATGTTCAGGTCAACTCACGATACCATGGGTGAAAAAATGGATCAATACCCATGGTAATAAACATAGTAAAACTATAAATGCAAATCGAAGAGTAATAGTGCAGTGAACATGTATAGGCACGTAAGTTCAAATCAAGAAAATAGAGCGAAACACAGTGAAGGAGTGGTGGAGATGTTGTGTTCCGCTTGGTATAGATTTGAGTTCCAAGTTTGAAATTAGATTTGTGTAAAGGCTAAGAAGATTAGATTGTTTGAAACATAAAATTGCTATGTGAACAAATAGTGCTGATTAGGATTGATATCTGAAAATAAAAATTGCTCTAAGAGTAATGTCAAATTGTGGAGCCATAGATCTAATTTTGAAAATGAATGAAAGAGGGATATAAAAGGCTTAAGCAACTCGGTTCTTTCAGATGAGGGGAATAGAGTCTCCTTCATGTTTGTTCCCATAAAGATTAGCAGGTTGGTGCCTATAAACTAGTGGGAGTTGGTGCTTCCAGCAAGTGGGTTCTTGCAAAGAAAAGGGGGTTGGTGCCTCTTGTAGATTGGTGCCTACAAAATCTAATGTAAATTGAATTTGGTGCTTACATTATAATCAAAATATATTTTTGGTTTTTTTTTGTATGGGTGTCCACGTAAATATCCTATGTTCAAGCTTTATGTGATTGGTTCATCAGTTTTCTTATTGAATATGTTTTATTGGCTCCAATGTTCATTGGAACAAATTATGTGTTTTGGAAGGTAAGAATGAGGACTTACCTAATGTCCCTTGGTGCAGATGTCTAGGATGTAGTGTTGAATGGATATGAAAAGCCATATGTATTAGTTGACAGAGATGACAAACTCGAGTTTTCTTATAATGCTAAAGAAATGAATCCAATCCTAAGTAGATTACCTGAATCTAAATTTGTTAAAGTCATGCACTGCAACACAACCAAAGAGATATGGGATAAGCTACAAAATTTCTATGAAGGCAATGGCAAGGTAAATAAGGCTAAACTCCAAGTTTATAGAATGCAATTTGAATCATTGAAGATGAATGAGGATGAGGACATAGCTAAATTATTTCTTCATGTAGATGAAATAGTTAACACTATAAGAGGTCTTAATGAAATTGTGAATGATTCCATAGTAGTTCAAAAGGTGTTAAGATCTCTTCTGCCAGATTCAACGCCAAAGTATTAACTATTGAGGAGATGCAAGATCTCAACACATTAACAATGGATCAACTACATGGAACATTAACTACCTATGAAATGGGAAGTAGAACCGCAAATGGCAGATATACATCAAGGGAAGCAAACTTTAAAGCTAATAAGAAGACCAAAGAAGATAAAGAAGACTCAATCTATGGATCTAATGAAGAAGAAGCCATATATGTCTGAAGATTGAAGAGAGAGTACAACAAGTACCAAGGTAGTTGCCTATCAAATTTTCAATTGTGGAAAAGTTGGTCACTATGCATCTAAATTTCCACATAAGAAAGAAAATAATGAATATGAAAATAAAGAAAAGGATAAGTATAGGAGAGTCAAGAAGGAAAGAAACTTAAAGAAGAAGATTTCTATGCCTAAGAGGATATCAATTCCTTAGAGAACGAGGATGAGCATCCTTCTAATGAAGAGAGAACAAATGATTTCATGCTCATGGATATAGAAACCCAAGATGAAGGGCAATATGATTATGAATTAGATGAAGAATAAACTATAATAGATATGGACGGAGAACTAGTCAATGCCTTAGAAAAAATACATAGGTTCAGGAAATGGAACATGAAGCAAAAAAAGTTGTTGATGAAATTTGAGAAAGAAAGGATGGAACTAAAATTAACTCACCACTTCTCCTTTTGAAAGTGGAGCTAGAGGAAGCCAAAAACATTGAAGACACTCTTTTAGAACAACTGAAAGAGAAAGAGAAGGAACCTAAGAAGTTAGAGGAACAATTTGTATCAATTAGAAAAAAATTAGAAAAGAACCTATGGTTTGTTAAGGGATCCTAGAAATTGGATGGAATCTTGAGTGTTCAAATATATCACATCATTATAATTGGTCTCAGTTATGAAGGAGAGATAAGCACCAAGAATTTTGAAGGCAAAGAACTTATCATCTATCTTGAAGACTTCAAACAACGTAACAACCATGAAAATGAAAATAATCAACCATAATGGCATAAATGAAGAGCAAATGGAAACAAGGCAATTGATAACATCATCAAAGGAAGGTAACTTATAGAAATTCAAACAACCATGAAAGGGACTTCAAAAATCAACAGATGCATCGTCCATACAATCAACAAAGAATCACAAAGAATAAGAAGATTTTTCCCTGAAAGACCATCTAATCCGTGTATCAATATCTATTTTTATGGTTATTCTTATGTTTGCACAATTTTTATTCATAAGTTATCCATTGTAGAGAATATTTTAAGGATAACTATATTAGTCCTTAAGGAATAGAGATAGAAAATCCATAAATCCTCATAGAAATATTCCAAGAACCAACAATCCTTTTTCTCCTTTAATATATTATGCTGAATGTTATAACTATCACAATTTTGGGCATAAGGAAGTTGAATGTAGAGCAAAAAAATCATATCAGACCCTCAAACAAAACAAGTGCAAGAAACCAGAACATTGAAAAAGAAAAAGTTGAAAAGAAAGAAGAATGTGGCATTGCCTTATATGCTTATAACCAGGTCAACTATTAGTATGTGGAAAGTGGATGCTCCAAACATATGACTAGTGATAAGAGTAAATTATTATCATTAAGAGAAGATAAGATAGGTAATGTTACCTTCGATAATGATGCTCCAAGAAAAGTCATGGGCGAGGGCACAATTAGCTTGGACAATGGAAGAGGAAAGGTTAAGAATGTTCTTTTTTTGTATGGACTCAAACACAATTTGTTGAGTCTCCTTCAAATGTGTGATCAAGGGTATGATTTTATTATTCACTTTAAAGGTTGTGAGATAAAGACGAAAAACACAAGGAAGGTGGTAGCAAAGGCTATGAGAACTCCAAGTAATGTGTATATACTCAATGAGGAAAATGAGAAGTGTTGTTTGGGGAATCTTGATGAGAGTTGGTTGTGGCACAAAAGGTTGGGATACTTAAAATTTGATCATATAGTGAAACTCAACAAAAAGCAAGTTGTAAGGGACTTGCCAAAGATTTCAAAGCCAAGCAATACAATTTGAAAATCATGTCAAATTGGTAAACAAATTTGAGTACCCTTCAAGGCTAAGGAAAACACATCAGCCATGCCTTTGTAGTTGGTTCATATAAACTTATATGGACCTTCAATAACTAAAACCCGAGTGGAGAATGATATTTTATGTTAATTATTGATGATTATACCAAGCTGACTTGGGTTGCATTTTTAAAAGATAAATTTGAAGCATTTGATAAGTTCAAAGTCTTCAAAGCCCTTGTTAAAAATCAAACTAATTGTAAATTAAAATTCCTAAGGAATGACAAAAGTGGGGAGTTTACCTCAAGTGAGTTTGACGATTTCTGCGAAGAACGTGGAATAAGAAGAAATTCTCAATTGCAAACATCCCACAACAAATTGGCATGGTGTAGAGGGGTAAAAGAATGGAGCTAGGATACACTTTTCGGCAATGGAGGGTGCGTTTAGGTAAAAAAAAAAAGAGCTCGATTGAGCCACTTTAAGTGCTCGATCAAGCCATTTTTAAGCTCCTGATCGAGCTCTTTGAGTGCTAAGAAAATAGTCCAATCAAGGGTTAAAAACAAACCCTCAATCGAGCATTTTTTTTAACCCGACAATAAGAGATCGATTGAACACTATGACTTAATTGAGTTTTAGAGATCGATCAAGCATTAGATCTCGATCAAGTCATTATTTTGTATCAAAACGTGTTAGAAAATTATATATTACAAAGCAATGGAACACATAAAATATTGCAAAAATATAACACAGAAAACGCATAAAACAAGAGAGACACAGATATACGTGGTTCCCAATTTGGGCTACATCCATGGAGAAATTAGCTAGTCCTTCCTTTTATATTATCCAACAAACTGCAGAGATACAACCTACAGAAGATCCGTTGTAATTCTCTCTTTGCTCTCATGCAATCTCCTCTCTCTTTCTCACCTAGAATATAGATCTACATAGACGCAATACAATTCCCTCATATAGAGCGAGGGGTTGCCTTCTAAGGCAAAAAACCCTAAATTAAACATAACTTCTATCGTCAATCTCTGCTTAATGAACAGCCCAGATTGACTACGAAATTAAAACATTTTACAAGGCAATTTTACATCTATTTTAGCTTCGAGGGCACTGCCCCCGATCCCCCTGCCAGGGGGGGCTCCCAAAGGTTGCAGCCCCCCCGGACCCCCCCCTGTAGCAAATATTTTACAGGAAGCATTGCCACCCCATTACGAACTGGGGTCTAAAGCAGCAATACCTTTGAATACAGAAGATAATACCTAGCCAGGGAAAACTAACCGGGAGAACTAATCTTAGCAGTCATAACTCCTCGAAGGAAACACAGCCCCGACCCTTCTCCCTATACATAGATGCAACGATGCAACCTCGACCCTTTCAATTTACACACCGTGGCCCTACACCTCCAACCTCGACCCTCCAACTAGACCCTTGAACCCACAGAGAAATCCTAGAACCTTGGCCTAGAACCTTACCCTACGGAACACAGGGAGGGCTCCTTCAAGCTCCACACCCAAATCTCCCACTTGGAGACTGATTATAGCAACTCCACCGCTACTTCATTTGCTGGACAATGACTCCACTTTGGACCTGGTTTTCTCATCTTCTTCATCATACTTGAAGACCAATTGAAACTTAGCAGATTCTCTGTTTCTCCCTGGTTACAACTTTTGTTAACATATCTACAGGATTCTGGCTAGTGTGTATCTTTTCTAGCTTCAACTGTCCATCTTCCAATGTTGACCGTATGAAATGGCACTTGAGTTGTATATGTTTAGTCTTGGAATGAAATGCAAAGCTCTTTACAAGATGTATGGCACTCTCTTGTCACTATATAACCTGCCAACTCTTGCTTCTTACCCAATTCATCCAAAAACCTTTGTAACCAAATCATTTCTTTACTAGCCTCTGTAGTGGCAACATACTATGCTTTATTGTTGAGAGTGCAACAACACTTTGCAGTTTGAGACCCAACTGACTGATGTTCCACCTACAGTAAACACATACCCTGTTGTTCTCCTCCTGTTATCTCTATCACCCACCATATCTGCATCAAATATCCCTGTAGAGCAATATTTGAACCACCAAAGCATAATACTTGATTTGTGGTACCTCTCAAATACCTGAGAATCCACTTCACCGCCATCCAATGTTCTTTTCCTGGATTGTTCATGTACCTTCTTACAACTCCCATTGCATGTGCAATATAAAGCCTTGTGCAAACCATTGCATACATTAAGCTTCCAACTACTGATGCATATGGAACTTTAGACATATGTGTCATTTATTCCTGAGTCTTGGGACACTTCTCCTTACTTAATTTGAAACGATAAACCAAAGGTATACTAACTAGTTTTTCATTCTACATATTAAACCTTTTCAACACCTTTTCTATATATACTCACTTTGAGACAATGTTAATTTGCGATTCTTCCTGTCTCTAGTTATTCTCATATCAAGGATTTGTTTTGCAGCACCCAAATCCTTCATTGTAAATCAATTCACCAATTTTCTTTTAAGCACATTTATTTCATGCATGTTAGAACATGCAACAAGCATGTCATCTACATACAATAACAATATAATATAGCTGCCATCATTTTGCCTTTTGAGATAAACACAATGATCAGAGTGACATCTAGTATAACCTTGTTTAGACATAAACCTGTCAAATTTTAGATACCACTGCCTTGGAGCCCATTTTAAGTCGTACAAGCTCTTCTTCAACCTGCACACTAGTTTCTCCTTCCCTTTTACCTCATATCCTTGTGGTTGTTGCATATATATCTCTTCCTCCAAATCCCCATGGAGAAAGGTTGTATTTACATCTAGCTGCTAAAAATGCAAATCTTCACTGCTACTAGACTTAAAATAGTTCTGATTGAAGCTATTTTAACAACAGGAGAAAATATCTCATCAAATTCTATACCTTTTTTTGTGCAAATCCTTTCAAACAAGTCTAGCTTTATAACTTTTTTTACCTCCATCTTCTTCCTTCAACTTGTAAACCCATTTATTCTGCAATGTTGTTTTACCTATATGCAACCTGACTAAGTCCAAGTCTGGTTATGTGCTAAGGAGTCCATCTCTTCTTTCATGGCTTGCCCCCACTTCTTCCTGGTTTCTACCTGCACTGCTTCTTCATAACATTCTGGTTCACCAGAATCAGTCAACAGTACATAATATAATGAAGGAGAGTATCGTTCAGGGGGTCTACTTATCCGAGTAGATCTTCTAACACCACTTTCAGATGTTGATGTGCTTGTTGTTGTTGTGGTTGCTGTTCTGGCCGTTGATGATTATGATTTTTAGGCACCATCACTTTTTTTGTGATCTCATAAAGCACTATGTATTCTTTGTTTTATTTTTCTTGTGTCTTTTCCTGCAACTGATCCTTATACAAAACCTCTTCATTGAATATGACATCTCTGCTCCTAATGATTTTGTGTTTTTCATAATCATAAAAGCGATAACCAAAATCATTTACACCATACCAATAAAAGTACATTTTTGATTTTGCCTCAAGATTTGTTCTATTTTCTTTGTTAATGTGGACAAAGGCTTCACAACCAAAAGTTTTTTAAAATGAGTAGTTTACCTTTTTACCTATCCATGCCTCCTCTAGAATACCACCATCAAAGGAACTTGAAGGCCCTCTGTTTATTAGATAAACAGCAGTATCTACAGCATCTACCCAAAATTGTAAAGGCAATCTTGCATGCAATCTCATGCTCCATGATGTCCCTGTTTCACCTTTCTGACACACCATTTTCTTGTGGTGTTCTGGAACTGTCTTCTCTCTTCGAATTCCATTATCTGAACAATACCTATCAAACTCTTTGCTGCAATATTCACCTCCATTGTCTGATATGAGACACTTCAACTTTTTTCCTGTCTCATTTTCAACCAAAGCTTTCCATTTCTTGAAAGTATCAATTACATCAGATTTTATTTTGAACACAATAAATCCAAGTTTTTCTAGTTGCATAATCAATAAAAGTAAATAATAATGAGAGCCACCAAGAGATGATACTTG